>OZ001257.1:12148485-12360570 GCA_963924015.1 Macrophya annulata | reverse complement strand
AAAGTGGGAGGAGGAATACGGGGTACAAAGCTCGAGGAAGAAGGGGGCACGTCGGTATTTAGGGTCTTTAGGGGTGAGGCGTGTCTGTATCCGGAGATAAGGTTTATAACGGCTATGGAGAACCAAGGCTGAATAGCATTCAGACTAATATTCAATGAGGGAGAAGCAAGGATTATATTCCAGATATTAGAGCTCTATGTACCCCGTGTATATGGGTGTGTGTATTATACGTACAGGGGTACCCCGTTCGACTTCCTTAGCTGTAGTAACAAAACTGAATATACCTACACCAGAGGGGTAGGTAAATATCCATATATCGTACACCTGATATGCTGCTTTGCTTTCTTGGCATTAACGATAACTAATAATGGCTGAGGTTGTAAGTACGTGTAATTATTCTCATCACTAATAATATACATCAGACATTCCGTGACAGAGAATTTTCATTGACAAATTCCTCATCGAATTCAAATAGATTTATTCAGAATACATTCCGGAGGCTGGTTTAGGTATTTTGAGATACTAACTACGATTTGATAGAGATAGATTTTTAAGAAAATCTAATTTTTTACAGACGATATTTTGGGGATTTAATTAATCAAGAAATAATTTGGAATAAATTTCTGACGAAAATTTGATGATTTTCAGTGAAAATTATATAGTTCAATAAATATATTCTGAAATGTACTGCGAAATGTTTTAGATAATGTTCAAAAAGGAGTGAGAAATATGAAGATAGTACATTACGATACTAGTGCGCAAAGTACATGATTCTCGCATGAGTTTAGACAAACCACGAGTGAGAGGATCACGTATACTATTTTTTTAAACGGTGCGAGAATTGGACTTTCCGTGTCTTAGCGTGCGCAAAGTGCCTGTTTCTCGCACTAGTGTGCAAAGTTTTACTTTGCATACTGGTGTGAGAAACGGGCCCTTCGCGCACGCTAAACAGGCACGAAAAGTCGAGTTTCGCGCACCGTGTTACAAAAAGCAATTTTTTTTAACTTATTTTTGAAGATTTCTAGTGATTCTGATGATTTTGAAAAATTTTTGTTACTCTGTTGATTTTCAGCGAAATTATGTAGCCGGAAATTCAGTAGTTTTTGTGTTAGCAAGAAAAAAAATAGAAATAGTCATGTGAGTCTTCAATCCTTGCCATACATTTTTAAAACTTTTTATACAGTTAACGAAAGTCACAATCAAGTAATAAGCAGCCCTGAATAATTCTTGAGATACGTAAAATCTCTCGGTAATTTAATTTTGGTTAGTACTCAAGAATTTTTTTTTTAAGTACTCTGCAGTAGGTAGTCATTATTTCTTGTATCTACCTATAGATGAAAAAGTCAAGAGGAATATCGAAGAACTTGTTTTTATTCTAAATGAAGAAGACGTTCTTTCATTTTGTCGGAGCTCTCAACAACGGAATGAAAAATCGTCAGTATTCCCAATGCGTTGAAGAAGGCTCCACCTTGTTCCTTGTAATTGACGTTCCACTCGTTTCGCTTCATGTAAAATTAAGATTTGGGTGTAAAATTCTGGAGAAATTGATCAAATCCGTTAAAGTTGTTAATATTGTGTATTGTTTCCCATTTTTTTTTTTTTTTTTTTTTAACAAATTTTAGTCTCATTTTTATCTGCGGAACAAATTTGTGGCAATTTTTACTTAAAGAATCAAGTATTTCACTTTTATCATACCGCATGGTAACTTTATTTGCGAAGTTCTTCCTGATGGGGTGTGGTCAGCTATTTTATCACACATTACACATAGGACCTCCTCAATCCTGGCACCTAACTTGCCCTGTAAAAATATCGTCTTAGATCTAAATTCAAAAGCTCTAGAAGCGGCGGTTTCTCTTGGACAATTCTTCGACGTTGGTACGTAAGCGAGGAGTAATTTGGTGCCATTTAGTTAAGTGGAATCGTGCCATTGTGGTCCCTCTACGCTGCAATACTCGAGTGCTGGTACTAAAATCTTGTTCGGTACGTCGCGTCGTTCCTCCGAAGATCCCGCGGGAACTCTATCAGTTTTTTTTTTTTAGTTTTTTTTTTATAAGAAAAATAGATTATTTCACTTTTTTATCTTTGTTCTTACTCTCTTCACCCATTTCCTTTTCTAACAGAAACGCGAAGACTTCGAAAGCAGAGACATTTTTCATTCCAGAAAAAGTGGGAATTAGAAAAAATTTCACAATTTTTTTAAACTGAATTTCTTCCCGCTTGTTTCTTTAAAAGTGTCTGAAATTTTTTTTTAACAATTTATCAACAATTTCGTAAACTTTTAACAAAGTCTCCAAAATTTCAAAGAATTTCTATATACCAAATTTTGAATAAATTCTTTTTTTGTTTAAAATTTTTCGAAAATCTTTTGGTTATGATTTGTAGATATTTTGACTCAGCTACGGTACGTTACATATCATCGAATAGACAAGGATATAATTTTATTGGCTGGAGAAAAGTATGAAGAAAATCTAAAACTCTTATACCGAGTCCCGGGTTTTCCTCGCGGGCATAGCCTTTCACTTAGCAAATTGAACCCAGCGAAGTTTCTTTAAGCTTTTCTCGAGATTTTCTGTAGTCTATACCCACCTATCCTACTTACCCCTAGGCCTTGAAATACTTTTCCGCACTATGGTATATAGTAGTAGTAGGTATGAGATACATAGGGCTGATAAAAAGCTAACCAATTCTGTTTGTGAGCACCGCTTTTATTCCGTAAGATAGATGGTCAATCATGTTATCAGTTTCACAAATCGACTTCCTGCTCCTCTAACCCAAAGTCGTGAAAAAAACATATACTAAATCGTAGAGGTAAAAACAGTTGAAGAAAGAAATTTTCATGGGAGGTTAGAGGGATTCTAGTCAATTAAGAAAAAACGAAAGCTCGAAAAACAAAACAAAAATTTCGTTTTCTAAATAGTTTTTTTTCGATCAGCCAGCTTGCGGGATAACTCGAAATTTCAACACTTCAAATTTCGCGGGTAATGATGGTCAACTAAGGGGCAATACCGGCCAATATCTTAATCCAAGTATCTAGACGTTTAAAAATAAAAAATAAAAATATGTTCAATGCAACATGTAGGAATTATAAAAATAATTGTAATTCTATTTTCAAATAGATATAAAATAATTTTGGAAATACGTTAATAATTCTAACCTAATTCTATCCTACTACAGTAGCGCCGCCACGCTGAACTAACATCAACTTAATGTGTTCTCATACTGACCTGACGATTCTTTTCACAGGAAAGACGATTCATAAAAATTACAATTGTGAATAAATTCGTGATTTATGTAACAAATCCAGTTTTTATAGTACCTAAATTTATCTCTGAGGGATAATAAAATATTTAAGTATTTTTTTGGTTAGAAGAAATAATTTTTAAAATTTAAGAAATGAGATAAACGATTATAAAATCGAATTTCGTAAGTCTGAACTCGAGTTATTAAATGAGAACGGTAATACCGAAGGTTGATTAGCGAGGAAAAAACGTTAGCAACAATTTAGTCCCGATGTGATTTGCGGAACGAGTTTAACATCGACGAATAATTAACGATGGAGAGAAATTGTTGAACCAAAACAAAACAAAAATTTCTCTGAAAGATATTATAAAAAAAATATCATTAAAGTAAAATTGAACGGTCATTATTTACCTAATTAATGTTGAATCAATCTTTGAATCGATTTCTAATCATTTATTTGGTATAGATTTGCAGAAAATTAGCAAAATTTCTTATTTAATAATTAAAATGAGATAATAAAATGAATATATACAAAATAATGTAAATTTTCTTGATACAAACGTTTCACGAAAAAAAAAAAAAAAAAAACGTATCCAATGGCGCAGATTGCTGATGAAGTTTTCCAAGCTTGTAAAAATGACACGATCCGAATTAAATACTGATTTTGTCACCGATCGTGGAATAAATTTACTCCAAGCACGAGTTAGAATGCAGGAATGGGGTGTAACACGACGAGAACGATTTATAAAATTACGCACGCTCTCTTACCCGCTACAGAGAGAGAGAGAGAAATTTGTGAGCTACTGCAGGGATAAAAAGTAACCTCTCTGACCCTTCGCTCAGCACTTTTACAGATGAACAATTAAACTTTCCGTTCAGAAAGAGTTTGGATTTATAATGACCCCCAATTAGGTACCTTGGCAAGGCTGATCCTTAATTGCTGCTGGAATCTCCTGTGCAGGTGTCGAATCACGTTCTCGACATTATTCCCTCTCTTTCACGTTCTTACTCTCGAAAATTTTTCTTCTCTCTTTAACTTTTGATTCAACAATTTCTCTTCACCGTTAATTATTCGTCGATGTTAAACTCGTTTCGCAAATCACATCGGGACTAAATTGTTGCAAACGTTTGTTCTTCGCTAATCAACCTTCGGTATTACCGTTCTCATTTAATAATTCGAGTTCAGGCTTGCGAAATTCGATTTCCTAATCGTTTATCTCATTTCTTAAATTTTAAAAATTATTTCTTCTAACCAAAAAAATAATTAAATATTTTATTATCCCTCAAAGATGAATTTAGGTATTATAAAAACTTGATTTAATACATAAATCACGAATTTATACACAATTTTAATTTTCATGAATCGTCTTTCCTGTGAAAAGAATCGTCAGGTCAGTATGAAAACACATTAAGTTGATGTTAGTTCAGCGTGGCGGCGCTACTGTAGTAGGATAGAATTAGGTTAGAATTATTAACGTATTTCCAAAATCATTTTATATCTATTTGAAAATAGAATTACAATTATTTTTATAATTCCTACATGTTGCATTGAACATATTTTTATTTTTTATTTTTAAACTTCTAGATACTTTGATTAAGATATTGGCCGGTATTGCTCCTTAGTTGACCACCATTACCCGCGAAATTTGAAGTGTTGAAATTTTGAGTTATCCCACAAGCTGGCTGATCAAAACAAAACTATTTTACAAGATAATAATATTCTTTTTTGAGGGGCAAGCTTTCTCCCATCTTCCTTTACATCAGTTTATAGCTACCATAATCAAAAAACGAGTGTATTCAAGCCTGTAAGTTAATTAAACGTATTCAGAAAATCGCGTTTAAAAGTTTGTTTTGTCTAGAAAAACAAGAAAATTCTGTGTTACGTTTCAATATAGAAATTTTTGTCGATACACGGAGAGACCGTTTAAGTGATGATTCTTAGAACATCGATACTAATTTCTAAAAAAATTAGTAAAGTGGTGACAATCATCATTTTAAGTGATGCTTTATCTTGAACATTAGTCACGGCTCCTAGCGACGTTTAGAAATCATTATCATGGCAACAGTAAAGCTGCGGAACTAGTGAGAATATTGTTGGTATCCATTGCTACTAGTTCAGGAACTATTACTATTATATTCAAAACTAAGCATTCGGAAGGAATCATTTACTACACATAATATCACTGTTTGATATTTGAACTAGAAATAAAACTATGGTATGGTACTTAACACTTTGGCCATTATTAAATTCAGTACTCTACATATTGTTAGGAACTATTCGTATACAAATAGTAAAAAGTGCGGTATTGGTATGGGATATGATTTCAATTATTTTTTGTATCGAACTGTTACTACGTTATATAGGAATTATTTCTGGATTTTTTTTTTTGAATAGTTCACAAAAAATCTAAATTCCTCAGAATTCCTAGAAAATTCTTGGAAACTCTCGAAAATACTAAGCCAAAATAGTAACCATTACCAGAACGGTCTCTCCGTGTATACTGAAGTTCCTAAGTCAATTTACTTTTTTGAAATGTTTTATAGCACCGTTCTATATAGACTCGAAATATTGGAAAGTTTGTTTGAGTTTTTTTGTTTCATTCCTGTCGGTTTTTACTATTATTTTTTTCGTTTCTATTTTATCATTTTCTGTTTACTTTGCAATGAAATTACCAGCAATGAAAAACAAAATACAACTCATAGCTTGCAAGCTCGAAGTATCCGGTCCTTGAACATAGTCACAGGAGCTTAAATTCGACATTGGGATTCCGAGTCGGTCCGCACAATGAAATAACCACTCTGTCGGGAAATTTAATTCCCAGGACGTTAGAGGACGCGGGTAGCGAGACAAAGCTCGAAAGCTCTTTGGGGAGGAGCTAGTCCACACTTAGGTGGCGAACGTGGTGAGGACGCCTTTGACGTTTTCTGTTTCGAAAATTGAATAATCGTCGCAAAAAAATCAAATAAAACAAAATTAATAAAAAAAAAAAAAACCATATAAATATTATAGAGAGTGAGGAAGTGAATTCGCGAATTCTCAGATCACGTAAAAATTTTAACAATTTTCATAAAAAAAAAAACAAAAAAAAAAATATTCATATATTAATCCTCGAGTGATCCTTCGAAGCTTTAGCAAGCCAATTAGAGCCAGCTAAATGAATGTAAGAAAAAAAATAACCTAAGCGAGATTTTAATAGCATATGAAAAAATTTTAACTGACTAATCCCGGATGGAAAATTAACGTTTTATTCCATTCGGAAAATAACGTGCAGGGTATAACCAACCTACGTTCATTTCAGCGATAAATTGATTCGCGATTGATCTGGAGGCTGGAAAACCAGATGGTCCCGGGAGCCAGGCTACAGTAATAAAACATCTCTGGTACATCGGATGACCTATGGAACAAATTGCACTTTTATTATCGCAGATAGCGCCCGAAGCAATTGCCAATTTACGATAGCGTTCGAACCAGGGATGAAGAAAGGTAGTTCTTTCTTATTTCTCATCGAGTTCACGCAATTAGATGTCACCAGCTCTTTATATCTCGCGACTTAACACTTTCCACTTCGTATTTTATCCTCATAGAAAAAATTAATACCTTGTTAAAACAAAAAAAAAAAAAAGAAATTTCTATATTCAAACTTTTCGTTCCTTTCCCATGAATTATTTTCATCTTCATCTGATCAAATCCAAAGAAAGCACCTAACTGTTTTCGAAAAATCATAAAACCAAAAGAACCAAAAGATTGTACCCTGAAAAAATTTTTGTTAATTTTGTGCATATGCATGACTCTTTTTTTTTTTTGAAAACTGTATCAATTATACATATGCAGTTGGAATTGAGATGTCAAGGGGTTAGCAAGTTTGTAATACCGTCGAAAAGCTCTGATCTAGTTTTTGTATTAAATATTTGAATAGCGTAGGGGTAAAATTTTTGATAAAATAATATAAAAGTAAATGAATGTAGATGGTTATTTAAAATTTTTGTCATTCGTTGAAGCAGACTCAGCATACTTTATTAAATACTAAAAGTTTAGGGCTGTACCCGATCTGGTTTAGCGTTCTAAACTTAAAGTCAACAAGACTGGATGAGTAACGATATAATAATATTTTTAGGATGTAAAACTCAGAGTGATGTCCCCCGAACTTTGAGGGTGAACTCTTCAAAGGAAGAAAATGTTAATCTTTAAACTTTTGGTACATCTACGCTTCTGCAACAGCGTACGTATATATATATAGGTGTAAGGTAGAGAAATCTAAATAGATTATACAGGATGGAAATTAGGCTCGAATGAATTATTGACGTTATCGCGTTCGTGTTCGTGTTCGTTGTCGAATAAAAGCACGGGGGGAAATGGGGAGTGGGTATAAAGTAAACTGCATGAAGAAAAGTGGAAAGTGAAAACTGTAAAGCGAAGGCACTTTACGCCGTTTCATCTTTTCCCTGCAAAAATTTTCTCGCCAATTTCACTTGCCAAGTTACTCCTAAGCTCCTGCTCGGAAACTGTTCGCCAAGTAGTTATCGCTTCGGGGTCGTAAAACCGCAAATAGCTATTCTCAGCTTCTTTATATATTTATTTCTCTTTTTCTTTATATCCATTTTACTCGAGTATAGATTTTCACTGTGCAAGTTGCAATTATTTTGCAACTGGTTAAAATTTTTCCCTATTTATTTTTACTCCTCGGACACCTCTACGTGTTTCGGTTTCGTGGGAAGCAAAAAAAAAATATATATAAAATAAAAAATAAGAAAAAAAAAACTACACTATATCCACTCCACCGCGTTCCTCGACTTTATGTCTCACTACACCAAGCCAGAGAGAAATGGGACAAGGACTTTCTGTTTATTCGAACGAGAACGTGATGAAAAAAGTTCAAAGAAAGAAAAACAGAGGCAAGCCTGACAACACCAAATTGAGACGTTTGAGAGGATCTGTCTCAATTGAGAAATTTTTTACTCTTTTCATTGGTACAAATAAAGAAAAAAAAAGAAAAAAAAATAAACAAATAGAATCAAATAAAAATCAGTGAATATGAATAAATGTAATGAGCTTTTTTACGTTTCGTATTTGCTAATTGTATAATTAATGCGATTAAGAAATTGAATGAGATCCGAAGTCGATTGGGACCTAAAGAAAAAACATTTCAGTCCATTAATTGAGTCGAATATGAAATAATTCTGAATTTTATAAATTTTTAATTTCCCGTAATGAAAATTGAAAATTTTCATAAAAAAAGGATGTCATTGGTTTCGGTCCGATTTTCGAAAATCGAGTTTTTATCAGATCTCGACGTTTTGGGGTTCCAGGAAGCTATTCTGACTATTTTTGGATGGACATCCGTATGTGGGTGTGTGTGTAGACAAATTTTTGTGGTACGATATCTTTAAAACGAATCGACCGATCAGCATGGTTCTTATGGCAATCGAAAGGGCTTATCAAAACTTAGATTTGATTAGATTTTGGAGTCGATCGGTCGAGTAATTTCAAAGTTATTTGAGAAATAAAAATTAAAAAACCATTTTTTTAAAATGTTTTTAGCGCATAACTCCTAAACTGTTCGTGCGATTATTCTCAAAACTTGATCAGACTTAGCTCTTGGATAGCCCTTTCGATCGCCGTAAGATTCATCAAAATCGAATGATTGGTTTAAAAGATATTGCACGACAAAAATTTCTCTTTTTGTCGTACGATACCTTTGGAACGAATTAACCGATTTGAATGATTGTTGCGGCGATCGAAAGGGTTCATGAAGACTTAGATCTGATTAGATTTTGGAATCGATCGGTAGAGTAGTTTCAAAGTTATTCGAAGAACAGAAATTGAAGAAAAAAAGATTTGTATAGGGAAAACTAATTATACTTATAACCTTCTTTAATTTATTATAAACACAATAGTATCAATTAATTGTAACGTATTTAACACAGCGGGAAGTTTTCGGGTTGGCCCACAGGTCAACCGGTTTCCTGATTTTTTTTTTCTGTTTTCATCGTATATTTTCGTAAAATTTTTTGTTTCTATTATTTTTTGTTTACAATTTTCGTGGAAAGTTTCTGTTTCAGCTGTTTTACGATTTTAAATAAATGTCGCAAAATCGTTATTCGGTTTCCTATAACGTTTTGCAAACGCGAAAAATAAAGGGTATATAGGTATAGGAAATAAAGACGAAAGCCATGGATGGGGTGGTTTTACGACGCTGTTGGATATCCTGGCCCCCAGCAGGAAACTAACGGTCGAACAACTCCCACAACTTTCGCCTATTAAATGGCTATTAAACATTTATCGGAAGCGTGGACAACGAACTTAATACTCCTTTTTTTTTTCTTTTTCTTCTTCTTTTCCCCGATGACAATCAGCTTTAACAGCGAAATTTAATCCATCCTTCAATCCGTTTCTAGAAATATAAAAATAGGCTCTGCAGGCTGATATCAAATATAAGATAGGATTGGATTCCCGGTTTTCATAATTAATCATCCAGTTTTATTACAAAAGTTTTGCTGACATCTTGTAGCATATATAAATTATGTGAAAGCTACTGCAAAATTTTTTGAACAAGTATAAAACAAAGCACTTGTCGCCAGGATTCAGGTGAGCCTGCACTGCATGAACTTTAGAATTTTTGGCGCCTGATGATCCAGAAGATGAATCTTCATCAAGTGAAGACAAATTTTCCTATACTGTCAAAATAACTTCAGTCATGATTTCAGTTTGGTCGATATGTTGAAGTTTATAAAATTTTGTTGATCATTTTTCAAATAACTGGAGGCAAGATCGGAATATTAAAGAGTTCCGTATGTGTCTGCAGGTGAAGTTATGTCTGGGCCATTTTGGACCAGGAATTCCAAAAGCTGTGCACCCGAATTTTTGCAGCAGTTAGTGCTTTTTTTAACTTCCCGTTTTAGCAAGAGGGAAGTTATTGTAATCACGCCGAAAATGAAAAGTTGAGTTTTCACCAGATCTTCACGTTTCAAGCTCAAGAGAATCACCTCCGACCAATTTGAGACGGATGTCTGTATGTGTGTATGGATGGATGTGTGTGATCACTTTTTTTGTCCGACGATATCTCGAAAACGAACGATCGGATTTTGATAAATTTAGCATCAATCGACGTGGATTTTCCAAACTTAGAACTGATTAGATTCTGGATTTGATCGGTCCAGTAGTTTGCGAGATATTCAAAGAACAAATATTTGTCGTACGATATTTGTAGAAGGAATCGACGGATTGGAATGGTTTTTATGGCGATCGAAAGAGTTTACCAAGACTTAGATCTGATTAGATTTTGAAGTCGATCGGTCGAGTAGTTGCAAAGTTATTTGAGAAATAAAAATTGAAAAACAATTTTTTTTTCATGTTTTTAGCGCATAGCTCCTAAACTGTTCGTGCGATTAGTCTCAAAACTTGATCAGACTTAGGTCTTGGATAGCCATTTCAATCGCCGTAAGATTCCTCAAAATCGAACCATTGGTTTAAAAGATATTGCACGACAAAAATTTCTCTTTTTGTCGTACGATACCTTTGGAACGAATTAACCGATTTGAATGATTGTTACGGCGATCGAAAGGGTTCATCAAGACTTAGATCTGATTAGATTTTGGAATCGATTGGTCGAGTAGTTTCAAAGTTATTCGAAGAATAGAAATTGAAGAAAAAAAGATTTGTATAGGGAAAACTAATTATACTTATAACCTTCTTTAATTTATTATAAACACAATAGTATCAATTAATTGTAACGAATTTAACACAGCGGGAAGTTTTCGGGTTGGTCCACAGGTCAACCGGTTTCCTAATTTTTTTCACTGCATCTCACATTCCGAAACGATTGCTGACAAATCCGAACTTCTGACGAATATGGTTGAAAATACTAAGTAAAAATCTTTGGATACATCGGTAGTGTTTGAAAAATAGTTGGTTGAAAAGCTTACATACCCCTTCAAGGGTGTATAAATATTTTGAACAGAATAATTTAAGTATACGCGTGACGTAGGACGAAATACCATTACCCTTCGTTGGGCATAGTTTGAGAGTTTGAACGGGATTCTTATGTATATATAGATATATCGTATAAAAAGTTAGTTGGGTAACCAATAAAAATAGTTAGCTAAGAATGCGATTACGCCGCTCAGGTAAGCTAAAAAGAATTTCATTCGGTCCCGTCTTGTTCCCTGAACAAAGGTGGCTCCGTGTATTGACGTGGTGGCTAGTCACAGGCTGAGGATCGCGTGACTGCCTCGTATAAAGTGAAATAAAGTCTGCGGGAGGCTCCCCGGTGTACTCCGTTTTTACCCCACGTCCCTTATTCGTGAGGAAACTACGTGGATTCACGTATCAAAAGAAACTCAACAACCACCGTCACCACAGCCTCGAAAAATGTCCATTTTCATCCTTTTACCATCGAGTTTCATTTTTATTTTATTTCATTTTATTTTATTTTATTTTATTTTATTCTAGTTTAGTCTCTTTTCTTTTTCTTATTCTTTTTCTATCCTCTATACTTTACTTCCTTCACAATTTTACCTTCATGGCTACCTAGTCTATCTACGCTTTTCCTCTCGCTACCTCCCGCAATCCGCGCTTTCCTTTGAACGGCTAAGAAACTTCGCAGAATCTTCGCTACGGATCACCCAATAGAAATATTCTCGGTATAACGTATATATACGCGCCGAGATTACACGTCCTTTCATCGCATCTTAATTTTAAATTCGGATAATCTTCCCTTTGTGCATCAGCCCCATCCTTCAGCTCTTCTCTTCTTTTTCCATCGTTTTTTACATTTTTATTTCTTACTCTTCATTCTACTTCACCAAACAATATCTACCGGTTCGATGACTTCCACCTCCTCAAGGATAACGGGATGAAGACACATCGGTACTAATCATGAACGATTTTTCTAACGAGTAAAAATCTCTGAAAAGAAAGAAAAAAAAACAAAGAAACATATTTCCAAGTTGATTTTTCATTTCAAATCGTAAAACAATCTGATTAGTCTAAGAGAAAGAAAAAGCACAGTGATAGATCGAAGGTTTGAAGAGGTGTGAAAGAGCGCGAATATTTTACATCGCATGGTCAGTGTATAAGGAAAAATCTGTGTGTAGGAACAATGCACATATGTGTATAAGTGTGGAAACATAAGGTAATGTGTCTAGGTGGAAAGGGTAATTTATAGAGAACTCTTGCCCAGCACTAGACCGTCGATCAATACTAGTAGATCGTAAGATTCGCTAATTCCATGCCACCGATCACGGCATAGTGTATTATAGAGACTGAGGACTTGAACTGCCCTCGTAATATGTATAACTGACCTGATGTTATTCCTCCATCTTTTTATAACCTCGTCGATATATCAATTTTTATTTATTTAATAATCAATCATTTCTTTAAGGGATGAAATTTCACACGAAATCAACCCCTTCTTAACGCGGATATATACACCCTTCAGGATTTAAAGATTCGATACATTGTCTGAGATTGTAGCGACTAAAGTACTCAATACATAGATATCCTGTTTCAGACTATAGATATTTTTTTTCAAAAATAATACAAGATTGAAAATCGACATTTCAAGGATTTGGAAAGGAGATATGGACGAGTAGTAGTTCTGTGTGTTAAAAATGGCGATGGATAAACCCGTGACGTATGTATAGGGGTGGTAGTAGATCTGATCAAGAACGCGCGATGCGAAGGGTAATTTTATCCCGAGAAAAACACAGCCATAGATTCAAGTCCCTTTATCTTACGGAGGAAAGAAGTTTTATTTTTCTTACTCGATGAGGAGGTCGCGTATCACGTACCTATCAGCTTTGGTAAATGACTGTGAATACCTAGACTTCCTTGGCGAACTATGGGTCAGTATATTCGAGCTACGATATATAGTAGACGTAGGTAAAATAAAACAAAAGTAAAAGAAAGGTGAAAGAAAAACAACTTCGAGAAACGACAGCTGGCATTTTAATTCCTTGTAAGAAAACTTTGACCATTATTTATCCTACCACAAACCTGATGCAGGTATCGTACTACTACCTAGCTCTTCAGTAGCTAACAACTTTACTACAGGAATCCAAATCCCACTAGAACAAACTAACATCCTAAATTATAGAACCAGAAGTCACCAAAGTATGCTAATTGGACAATCAAAACTTTAAGAGTTACAATTAATATACCACTGCCTCTATCACAAGCTCAGCTAATCCTTTATACTCAGACTGTATATTATACTGAACAGAAAATCTACTGCAGGACAATTTAAGAATACAAAAAAAGTAAAAAAAAAAAAAAACAAAAATTAAAGACAATTTATTGCAAGAATTCAGATCGACCTTCGATTTTTCAACAAATTAAACTCTATTCGATAAATTTTTACTTTTCATCACCTACGGTGATGTAAGAAAAATATTGGTTTTTGTCGAAAACGAATCTTCACGTTTTCGACCCTCTAGAATCCGGAAAACAGGTTTTTAGAAAGATGTCGGTCTGTCTGTCGGCCTGTTCGACAAACTCGCGCGGTGATCTCGGAAACGGCTCGATGAAAAAATCTGAAATTCACAGGACTTTACAACCAAATGATGGGCATGAAAAATTTCCATGTCTCGTTTAATTTGAACTTTCGGTTTTACCGGAAATGAATCGATTTTCGCTGTTTTACTGACAAAACCTATACTTTTTT
Organism: Macrophya annulata; assembly: GCA_963924015.1. NCBI lineage: Eukaryota > Metazoa > Arthropoda > Insecta > Hymenoptera > Tenthredinidae > Macrophya > Macrophya annulata. Next base: position 12,346,669 of record OZ001257.1, on the reverse strand, counting down.
CTCTGTATTACCTTTCTGAATGAAAGAATATATTCTTCCGAGTTGAGAATTTCATATATATAGGGCATTCCTTGCCAATGACACCAAAAAAATTATAAATATACCCAGATCGAATTAGAATGAATGCACTGTATAAAATTGTTGTCTGTCAACATATAGGGCGATCCTTGCCAATGACAATAAGCAATTGTAAGTGTACCCAGATCGAATTGGGATTAAACGTACTGTATGAAATTGTTGTTTGTCAATATATAGGGCATTTTTTTATGTGAAATTTTCAATTTTGATCTTTTTTCCAGTTTTTCGTTACTTTTTCATACTTTTTCTTCCCCTGACAAACCCATCCCTTTTTTTCTTTTTGATGAAAAGTACTCCGAAAAACTGTTTTTCCGGCTTATTCATATTGCAAGCATGAACTCGAGTCATCAATGACTCAAGTAATCGATTTTTTACTGCCAAATTTTTAAGCTCGCAATCTTTCTTTTACAACTGTTTTCCAATCTTTCAGAGCAGAAATCGAAGTATCAGAAAGTTGTTTTGCAAATACTTGCATTGAGCGATTTTACTTTGACTGCATTTAACAGACTAGCGAATTTCAATGATGAAACTATCCTAGTTCTTGAAAAATATCCAATTGACAATTTTCATTAAATTTTTCCTTTTTATCATGAGCAAGTATTTTCTGAAGATCAAAATGGCAGGAAAGAATTTTTCAATATGGAGTTTTCATAACCGCAGTTCATTAGCCTTTTGAAATATAATCAAGCGGAAATGAAGATTTACGAGATACCTCTATAGTCATATAAACCAGATAACTTTTTCATACTGTAAAAGCAGAATTATTTCTTAATACCAAATCCTGAAATTAGTGAAACTTTCCCTTTTCGCTTCATTTTTCAATTTTCTCGGACACTAATCGTTACGTAACGAAAAACTTGTCTGTTCATCACAAAGAGGTTTTGTTTTCTGGACATTCGGATACCAAAATATAACCAAAAAGCTCGAAAATTTTAGCTTCAAATACTTTTAAATTCTCACAAAATTACTGGGTCACTGATAAATAATTTTTGGAGATACTTAAGACTTGAAAAAAAGTTCTTTTAAACCGATGATTGAATTGTCATGTTCATCGTGAATCGATAGAATCACGTAGTAGTTCGTTTGAATTTTTTCGCAATGGTAAGCTTTCGAATGCTGTTTTCTTCTCGGAAGGTTTAATCCCGAAGGATTAAGCTCTCTTTCATCTATCTGCTAGCTCTTTGCAGTAATTTCGTAACTCTCATCCGGTTTCCCTCGTTGAAGAGTTCACCCGAGCTTTAATTGTGATCCAAAAGCTTAGCGCGGACACTTACAGCATGCAAGCTGAGCTAGTAGTTAGAGAGCCAGCCAGCTCTCAGCTATAGGGTTCGGAGATTTTACTGCAACAGCATAAAAGCTTGAGAAAATCTGGAGTCTGTCTAGTAATACATTAGCTAACGAAGTCTTGGTCTCAGCTTTTGTGTTACATATGACTAAAAAAATTTCATACAAGATAAAGAAAAAAAAAAATAAAAATACACAAGCTTAGATTTCAACATACGTGGACCTCTTGAGGGTTAATTCTCCGAAAAGTATCTCTCGAATTTAATGATAAATTTCCGAGTTGCTCACCGTTTAATTGGACGAAGGATTTCACCAGCTCTAGACGCACAGCTTAACTACATTTCATCAACGGTGTAATGTAACACCGCGTTGCTCGGACACAAAGATAATGTTATTTGATGTCCTGAGTAAACGTAGACGTAATCAGTGAAAACACCCAGTGCTTGGTTGGGGGTTAAAACACCTGGCCTAAAAATTAAAAATAAAAAAAAAAACTATTACCTTTTTATTTCGACTGTTATTTCAAGTCAAGGGAATAATGGTGATGATTTCCTCTAAAATTTGAACGGTACATCTCTTTTTTGAAATTTTTCACATTTCACTAGTCAAAAGACTCCGAATGACTTGAGTCCAATTAATTAATTTAATTCTGTATGTATGACTGCAGATGATTTCAATTTAGATGATTCCTAGAGATCTGATCATACGTCTTAAATTCACTTTAAATAACATCAAACGACTCGTCATGTTTCTAAAAAATAATTCAACAGAGCTACTTAAAAAAATTTAGATAACTTCCAAGTGAATTCTGAAAACTTTCAAGGAAAATTTATTCATGACTTTCAGAGCGGTGTATAACCCCTTTTTTATCACTGATCGAAAATCGTGATAAACTTATAGTAAAATTTGTGAAATCGATCTATTCTGTTATAGATATATTTGACCTAATTGTGGGTGCATCTACCTCTGAGCAAAATGGCAAATAATTATTCTGTAATTAATTGAAATGGTGGTAGTTTGTGGCTGTTAATGAATAGGCCCAAGTAGAGGATAGTTTTCGTATTCAGCGGTGGACAATACTGACCATTTCGTGTTACCAGGTCTACTTTGGTAATACATGCATTTATGTAAATTTGGCACTAAATTGGTTTCGCCAAATGTAATAAAGAGTCTGGTTGATAGCTGTGCGGGTTTATTAAAACACGTCAAACGGCTGTCTGTATAGTTGCCTACAATATTAATTTTCGATATATTTATCCATCCGAACTAGTGTACACACCCATCTTAAAATTTAATAAATATACAGGGCATTCCATGCCAATGTGAGAATTCTTTCAGAGGACAAAAGACACTTTTAATCGTATTTTTAAATAATAGTGAACAAATAAATTATACCCTTTGGGTGATTTTGAAGATGTTTTTTTTTTTTTTTTGTATTGATATTTTTGATACGTTTGAACATCAATTTTTGTTAATTCGAAATTGTCGAAGTGTTCGAAAATATATAAGGAAAATGTTTCCATCGTGGAAAAGATCTTGAAGTAATTAAAATGATAACTAGAATTTGAAAAAGGTGGAACTTGAGGTTTGAATATTCCTAACTCGAAGACGTTTGAATGAAGAAAAAGAAAAAAAAAACTGGATATAATTTAGAGGTCTTACTGTCACCCGAAAAAAAATTCAATCAAATTAAAAATGGTCAGGATAAAATTTGATCACGTTGGCATGGAATACCCTATACATATATATAGGTATAATACTATAAATAATTTACAACAGCCTGTGAGCCGAGGATTTGTTCTACAAAGTAGTATACGCCCTTTTTAGATCAGACGAACCAACCCCTTCTTCTACAGACATTGTTTGCATTGTTCCCGTTCTGCAGGCCGTAAAATATATACCTACCCTCGACTCCATTCAGGCCTCAATTTATTCGAGAAATAAAGAATCGAGGAAACCGAATTAGAAATAAACCAAAGATATATAAAAACGTGTTCATTTATCTTCAAATTTTTTATCACAAGAACGAATTTTGGTAATTATTATATTAATTTGGGGGAACCCTACGTATCAGTTGTGTCCTAAACTGAGTGATTTTTGGGATTTTTTTGATTTTTTTTTGATGGACGTCCATAAGTGTGTGTGTGTATGTGTGTGTATGTGTGTGTGTGTAACCAAATTTTCGTTATACGATATCTTTAGAACGAATCGACCGATTGGAATGGTTCTTATGGAGATCGAAAGGGTTTATCAAGACTTAGATCTGATTAGATTTTGGAGTCGATCGGTCGAGTAGTTTCAAAGTTATTTGAGAAATAAAAATTGAAAAACAATTTTTTTTCATGTTTTTAGCGCATAACTCCTAAACTAGATTAGTCTCAAAACTTAATCAGACTTAGCTCTTGGATAGCCCTTTCGATCGCCGTAGGATTCATCAAAATCGAACAATTGGTTTGAAAGATATTGCACGACAAAAATTTCTCTTTTTGTCGTACGATACCTTTGGAACGAATTAACCGATTTGAATGATTGTGGCGGCGATCGAAAGGGTTCATCAAGACTTAGATCTGATTAGATTTTGGAATCGATCGGTCGAGTAGTTTCAAAGTTATTCGAAGAATAGAAATTGAAGAAAAAAAGATTTGTATAGGGAAAACTAATTATACTTATAACCTTCTTTAATTTATTACAAACACAATATTATCAATTAATTGTAACGTATTTAACACAGTGGGAAGTTTTCGGGTTGACCCACAGGTCAACCGGTTTCCTGATTTTTCAACAAAGTTTTTGGCCATTTATTTTTTTCAAAATTGCAGGACTTATTTATCATACATTAGTATACTTTCGTGAATTTTGTCATTGACCGAACAAAATTTATTCATCAACTTGTGAGAAGAAATGTGAACCGCAGCTGAAGGGTTGCACCGATCTGATGAGCACGATAACTGCTGGCCAATTTGTCTGGACCAAAAAAAAAAAACTATGTTATAAAGAACACCTTTCTCCGTGAGATGAACTGTTATAAAAAATTAAGCCCGAAAATTGTGGCAATTACATCTAAGCTTCTACGAAAGTACCGCTTATGAATTTCTTTCGTTTCTCGTTTTTTTATCTTATTCTGTTTTTAGGAGCGAACAAAATAGTTTCATTCACAAAAGTTGGCATAAAAATAAGTTCAATCCTGGGATAAATATGTTTCACAATATCCTTCCAAATTTGAACTCGATCAACTGATCAATTATCGAGATACACTGCCCACCGACTTTAAAAAAGTAGTTTCGAGAAAACCGTGTTCAAAGTTTGAGAAACGGAACATAAACCATCACGCTGAGCAGATGGGACGGCGCAAGTCTCATAACTCCGTCAATTCTCACGATTTCGTAATAATTCTTCTAACTAGGTATTTTTAAAATATCAAATCATGATAAAATATAATATAAAAAAAAAAATTGCGTTTTTTATCCGATTTATAGGGTTTCTTCAATGCACTTTGATGAAATGTTGCCTACAGGTCACTTTGCTGTATACATATATGAAACAACTCAACCCCTAGACGTTTGATATTGTGGAAATCACTAAAACGTTTTTTTTTCTTCTATCTAAAATAACCCCCGCCTTAATATCGGCTTCCGGAAATAACACTTTGCACAGTAAAGATGGCCGCCTGGCAATATCCGGGATACACGTTAGTGACCGTATACTTTGAAAAGATCGGAGGACGAAGACACACTCTTTTGATGAAAATAAAAACTAACAATAAAGATTAAAAAAAAAAAAAAAAATGGAAAAAAACGATGTCGACGAGCTCAAAACTCTCACATAGCTTAATCGTTTTTCGTTTGATTTAAACTGTTTTTTTTTTTTTTTTTCTTTTGAGTATTTTTTACGTTTATAAAAGCAAGAAGTTCAAGATGTGAAAAATAATTGAAAAATTCTGACGATATTGAACAACATTTCCTCTCCAAGTTTTGCGGAAATCGATTATTGCGAATCGGTTTATTTATATAATCTTTACAAGCTCTGGTAAAAGTTAATTTCTAATGGCATAGTTAAATTGTTAAAATTTGAGATACCCCAGCTTTCATCTGCAGGAGCTTTTTTTCATGTCAAAAATTCAGTGTATACGCCAATTAACGATTAAACGTCAAACCCAAAACCAGGACTTCGAGTACAGAAACAACAACGTGCGGTTGCGCTAAATATTATGACACAATAATTGTTCGCAAGTGAATTTAATATTTATGCTCAGCGATATATATATATATCTCATTTCAAAAACAAGAAACTAATCAAATTTTGAAAAAGAAAAAGGAATTACGTTTCAAGACGTTGGTTGTCTGACTTTTTTCTATAAACTCTGGCAAGTCTATCGATTTTTGCGAAAACACTATTTTTTCAAAAAAATTTACATCAAGGACACGATTTATCAAAAAGCATCTTTTTTTCACAAATGAAAATGCTTGCAAGTATTTTATTTTCGGGTAACACTAACCATTTTTTTAGCACAGTTACTGCGCACAGTCGAGCCTCTTGCAAAAAAGCTTCACTTTTTTGAAAAATCGCTAATGGTTTTTATATTACTTTTCCTTTCAAAATTAAAAAAATAAAAAATAAAAACAACAGAATTATCTGACTGACAGCAAGTTATGAATTCTCTTTCTACCATTCATTAATTTTCATTTAAAAGTTAAAGCTCTACCGTTGATAATTCACAACTTTCTTATTTTTCATTTCCAACTATAAAAAAAAAAAAATAAAAAATAAAAATAAAATAAGGTGAAAAAATTTTCTACTTTGGAACGTTTGACACGATTTCACTCTTCCCAAATTCCTTCCCACATAAAAATGAGTTTGGGTATCTACAACCCACATTTCGGATCCTACAAAACCCAACGTAGACTTGGTATCAACCTAATCTATTACAATGTAGCAAGTTACAGTTTGAAAAATTTTCATTTTGTCCTCGGTGAATTTTTATGTCGTGAAATATATTCGCTGGTTTTTAAACGGGGAGGAGGGAGGGAAAGGGCTGTGTATTTTAATCCTAAAAGTAGATACCTGGATGTGGTGGTAATAGAGAGTATAAGAGAGAGCCAAAAGAGGAGAGAAATTAAGAGAAAAGAGTGAGTGGGAAGTTTGCTGAAATAAAATGATAGCACAGCCACAGAGAAGACGGAATAGGGAACAGAAGGGCTGCGTGGAAAATACTGGAGAAGAATATTCGGATTAAATTTAACCCTGGGTTTGAGACTTCAGACTATACCGTGTAGAAGCTGATTAAATAAAGACTATTCCACACGAGATCCAACTAGTGATATACCTAATGTAAGTCTAAGGCATGCATAAGGAAGAGAAACGAGATAAAGCGAATAAGAGAGAGCTTCTTCCACTGGTGGAACATAAAGCATAAAACTGGGAGTAGACATACAGGCAGGCAAGGCGAGCCTTTTATTTCAATATTTGCAAATTGGTTTCCTTTTACTGCCCCGCGAATTAGGTCGCGAAACGAAAAAAAGCTCCGCATGGACGGGAAGGAAGAAAAAAGGCTTATCAGCTCGCAGACATACGACGCCAAAATTATTTTTATTCAAATACTACCACGTTCTAGACACCCCTAGTCTTATACTGCGTACCTATTTCCGCTTCTTAAAAGCACAATGTGATATGGCTACGTATGACGATGAATTTTCGGTCTAATAACCCCGCGGGATTAATGCCCGGATTTTTTATTGATATTTTTTTGTTTTTTTCATGTTAGTCGAACTGCTCAAAATAGAAAAAAAAATGTTTTTTTGAACTTGAATCGGAAACTTGGGATATTTTTGGAGAACGTTTTTAGAAAAATGAATTTTGAGGATTTCTTTGTTCGACATTTTTTGAATGATGAAACTTTTTGTCTTATAAGAAAGGGAACTGCTTTCTGAGTGAATTCGTATCTTTTGTGAGTTTGTTAAATATCGAGTTTTTCAATGATTTTTTTACAGTCTTTGAGAAAATGAAAAAGTAAAAGAGCAGATGATGAATTTTCGTCCGAAATTTTCTGCTCTTTCAAATGAAAATATTTTCAATTCCTCCTATATTTGTGAATGCGTTAAAAAAATCACTTTTTAGATTTCAATAACCTTTCATAATTTTTATTTCGATTCTATTTCCTGTTTTTCGAAAAATTTAACTCAAAATACTGAAGATATGTAAATGAGGACAGTCTAGGGTGGTAATATTTTTTCGACTTTTCTGAGTTTTCAAAACTCACATGAAAATTTCTTACTTTGATGCTTTTCAATCGCCCTTTCTTTAAAAAATTCAAAATTCCACGAAATTCAACTTTCTTTTTTATTCTTCAACTTCTAACCAATTCAATGTTTTCTATGCAGGTTGTAAGGGAACATACTGAAATTTCGAATTAAAATATTAATATTTGAAGGTCGCTCGATAATTTAACAAAAAAAAAATCTAATAAATTGTAAATGGCTTTTGGCAACCTTTAATTGTCGATATATTTTGACTTGACATTTCAAAAATGACTAATTCGTAGTAGAATGAATGGATTTTTATAGTGAGCATTATTGAAATTGAAAAATTTGATAAAAAAAAATTAATACCCACAAATATACTTTCATTATAATTTTCCAAAATTTTTATTAACAAGAACATTTTTCTCCGTAATTATCAAACAATTCTACTCCTACGAATTTCACAGTTTTTCATAAAAAATTTCTAGATTTTCGTGAATTATCCGAAAAAGTTGTAGAATGTCGTTGTAATTTATTAAAATTGTAGATTTTCGTAGTTTTTTTTATGAAAAATTACAGATTTTCATGTTAAATCATGATTTTCGTATATAGTGAATCAAAAAAAAAAAAAACACTACAAAAAGTGTGAATTTCCTTAAGAATTCTTAAAAATTCATGAAATTATATTTTCACAAGGGAACTTGGCACATTTATGAAAATTATAGAAATACCATTTCCTTAAAATTGTTTGGTAAAATCGATAATGGAACACTGTTATAGCTTCAACAAGAAATGTGTACGAAGAACTTATCTAACAGAAGCCTTCTTGCTCAAACTGCAACATGCTACAGCCGTACCAAAGTTTGTTATTCATCTACAAACTTGCAAATTAGTCTAGAACGCGTCTAGGCGTCGATGTAGGGAAAACGGTGCGGTTTCACCGCCTTCATTGCTGCGGTCAAAAACCTATAATGTCACGTCTCTAGGGAAATTTTCCACAAGATTACTTAAACTAATTCTTTGAAATTGGTGAGGACATTTTTTAAACTACATCCGAATTGTGAAACCAAAACATTTCATCAAGATCTGATTTTCCGCAAGTTCTATTAGGGCAAATTTTTTAGATTTTGAAAGCTTAAAGGAAATTGCCAAATTTTAAGAAAGCTTCAAGGAAAAAAATTGCGCCAAAAAATTCATTGAATATATAGGACATTCCAGGTCAATTCGACCAGGGTCTGACCCTCACCCCCTCCAATTTAAGTTTAGGGGGAAAATGCTAAGATTTAAAGAAAATAGGCCCAAATTGAAGGAGGTGAGGGTCTAACTTTATCCAAATTGACCTGGAATAGCCCATATATAATTATTATTTCTTCGAAATGCCCTAAAAGCTGGCTGGTTGATATTTTTCAGGCTTATTTTCGCCTCCTTTTCTTTCAGTTTTCTGTACCCTTTAGAAATAGGAAGAAAAAAGGGAAGAAAATAAAGAATAAAAAAAAAAAGGAAAGCAAAATTCACATTGCCGGCTACCGCGTACATTATGTGAGAAAACATGTATAGAAAGGCAAACAAAGAGCCGAGCGGTCTGAACATTTATAAGGATCGAGGTAAGTCGAAGACTGGTGAAAACCGTCTGTAGAAAAGAAGCAGGTACGTTAAAAACGTTGAAAGTACAGATACTCGTTTTCCCATTGTAAACCTCCTGAGCTACAGGATGTGGTGGTAGTCATCCAAGGAAACTCCCTTTTCTGGGAAGAATGCCGCTACGATACTAGAAGATGAACCAACCGTCTGATAAGAAGGCATCTCAGCAACCGGATGAAGGGAGGAAGTTCCCTCGAAGAAAAGGACAAATAGGGACCGCGACTGCCGGGAGAGTTTTATCAGTAATTTGCAATTTTTCCTACAGCTCTAGCTTTCCCATCGCTTCCCCTCTCTCTCTCTCTCTCACTCTTTTTTCCTTTTACTTTCTCTCCTTTTCTCTCTTTTTGCGAATATGGTACTTCGCACTCTGCGCCCACCTTGTTGCCACTTTCCTGTTTCCCATTGTGGCCATCATCAACGCTCTCTGCACCCCGTAGAACCCCTCGTTTCATCCTCATGGAATCTAGTGTATTCCTTTTTGTTTTTAGACCTTATCTGCATCGCTACTTCCGCACACTTTCCTACTTACCAAAAGAACACTTTGCTCCCTCGTATTACCCCGGCTTTCATTTCCTAATCGGGTTGCAACTTTTTTAGAGGTAAAATAAATACGTGACAGAATGTGGAGCTTTTTTTCTACCGAGTTCACGGCTCTTAAACTTTGAATTTGGCAATTTCTGACTGAAATTCAAACAGCACATGGGAACTGAAAGGCCATTGAATTGCTTCTAAGTCAGCTTTTGCGATAAAATCAAGAAGATTAATCGAAGATGTGGTAACCGTAAATAGAATAGCAAATGGGATGGATGTGTTGCTTTCTGAGAAGTTGGTGCTTTACTTGCATCTTGATTTAGAGCGAAGGGACTGGTCACGCCACTGTTTCGCGGGAGGGTTACCCGGCTTTTAGCTCTCAATGGACGGCATTAACCCGCGGCCATTACGTGCCGCTCTGTACGCTCGTGTAACGTGTTTTAATACACCTGGTACTCCGGACTGTGTATGTGTATTCATAATTCACATCGCACACTGAGGCGTTGTGGGCACGTTGGTATATAACTTCGGATGAGAAACCGGAAGAGAAAAGAGAGAGAGAAAAAAGGGGGAGTTCATTCTCCCGTGAAAAATCACCGGTATTTTATTCCATTTCCGCGTCATTTTATTTTTATTTTTTACTTTCTTTCTTTACCGCACATCAAATCATTCCAGTTTCTTTTTTACGCGAGGAATGATGGTCTTTTTTTTTTTTTGTTTTCTTTCTTTTGAAATATAGTGGAAGATTACCTCAAGCACTGAAATTTCATAATATTCGAAATCGTGGTCTTGGTGTCAGTTGCCAAACCTGTAACAACAGGTGAAACTTTCATGAATATGCATTATGCTAGCTTAGAAACTATCCGACTCTATAAGACGTCATCAATTATCGTTATCTTTGAAATAGTCGAGTAATAGAGCTCGAGCACCAGAGTTATAGCTGTGTAATTATACCAATTACCTATAAACACCATCAACCTTGATTTTGTGTTGGAATCGTCTCAGTTTTCTCTAACGCGTTTGACTCCACGTCTTTACCGCAAACAGACGGCGCCGTCTGTTAATTCAGTTTTCAATCAAACTTAGTTCAGTATTCAAACATCCAAGCTCGCTTAATTAACGCGTGGTGTACTTACTGTGTGTATATATATACAAGGTTCGTGTATTTATTCACCACAAATTTAATTTTTTTTTAATTTTATTTTGACTTCTTTCTTTGCATCCTTTGCTCAAACGTTATTGCTCAACATTTTATTCACCTTCATCACAAGACCTTGTTGAAATTTTTTTCAATTTTTTTTCCGGAATCCAATTCGGATATTACGAATTTACATGAAATTGCATGGATTTTAAGATCACTCAACTTTTCACTTAATATTTTTCGAAACTCTAATATGATCTGATCAGACCTGGGTGGAAATCCGGTTGTACAAATTTCGTTATAACGTTTCGAGCTCGACTCCACTTTTGCAATGTAGTATACCTCGCTCTCCTTGATCCAGTCTAATTTTGTTCTGCAGGTTTTCCTCTAACATTTATTTGAACTTTCCACCACCTTACCCTCACCATGATCTTCTACCTTCGATAAATAATAGCTTCGGGTTCTGCAAGGCTTGATAGAAATTTCAGGACCTGAGGGTTGAACGGCGAACGCTGTGAGGTCTTCTCATTCGATGCTTTGAGTCAGGTCTGCCGGAGTTTTCTTCACCGACTTTAAAACTAACCAGGAGAAGCGGTTAAGCGAGTGGGAAAACTTGTCGAGTTTCAACCCTTGTTCACCCGGTGTTACCGCCCCATCGAAGAACAAACATAAAGTCGAAAACCACCTGGTTTATATTCTATTCATGACCAAGCGCGTACCTACGCTCTCTGGCACCGTGTGGCTCACACTTGACTGACTTCATCTCTCACACCATGACAAAATTTGAAGTGAAATAAATAAAAAAAATTTAAATTTATGGACATTTGTACCGAATCAATGTTACCCAACGATTCCTCAAAGTTGACGATGAGTAGATAGTTAAGTTACGTCAAGATATCTGATCAGCACATCATGGAAGCAGTGCGGGAAGTCGAATTCAATTTGTGAATGACATGGAGCCGTAGATTTCTGATGTGTTTGAGGCAAGCGGGGTCCATGGGAGACGGGAACACACCATGACTGAAGGTAGAGTAACTGAAAAAAAAGTTAAATTTATGGACATTCATATCGAATCGATGATAGCACGCGATGTCTGAGACTTGACGATGAGTAGATAGTTAAGTTACGTCAGCGTATCTGCCCAGTGCATCATCAGGAAACAGTGCAGCGAGATGTTGAATCCAATTTATGAAGTACCTGGAACCGCAGATTCCTGATGTATTCGAGGTAGACGGGGTCCAAGGGAGACGGGAACGAGTGGAAATGCAGTTTATCAGGATCCGATGTATCGGTTCTGTACGGTAGCGTCAATGCTTCTCATTTCCCGAGCGGCCCGGTACAGTGGCGTACCTACCACAGTCTGCTTTTGTGATGCTACCAGTGTTTGCCAGACACCCACAAAGCATATTCATTCCAGATCGTATTCCGCGGGTTGACGCTCGACCTGAATAAAGCAACGACACAATGCTTCGCTCTCGAGTAACTTGCAGGGCGACACGTGCAACGGCGAATTTATATAAAGTATCGAGTGGCAGGCGTTGTTATCGCCAACCCTAGAGACTGCAGCTCTACGCCTTTCAGCTACGACTGATTCTAGAAATTCTGCTTCGCCATCCCAATGTCTCAAATTCAACCGCTCCACCTGCACCAGATTGAAGTGCATCTCACTTTCAACAAACAAACTCAGTTTTGAAATAAAAAGAATGAGGTGAATGCCCCGAGTCATTGGAATACGATATCAATTATTAAGAGTCTAAGTTGCACTGTTCAACGAAACTTTTTGAAATTTGGAGTCCATTTTTTTGAATCATGTCAGTTCAGGACAAATCAATATTATATAGAGATATGACCAATTTTTTGTCAATGTTTACAAACGAATGGCTTAAAATCAAACATTTTCGAAAAGTTTTTCCTGAAAAATTGTAGACTTTCATATTTTTTTGTGGTTCATCAGGTTTCTGTGGTTCATTATGAAAAATAAAAATTTAGGAGCTATTCCAAAAAATTTATTGCCTTTGTCTATCAAATTAGAAAAAACTACATCTTATAAAAAATTACTAAAAGTTGCAATTTCTCTGAGAATCCATAAATATTCGTAGAATTATTTTCACCGGGGTGGTTCGCAGATCTGTTAATAAATAATAGAAAAAAACTGCGATTAATTGGTCTCAAAAAATCCCCACTTTCAAAAGAGTTCCGATTCATTGTATGAGTGAATCGTTTTATTGAAACCCTTACGAAGTCGGGACGAATTAAATATCCAAAAATGATCAAAGCTTAGAAAGTCGGATAAGAGCGATCAAAAGAATACTCAGCTTCATCGATATCCTGCAATATTGCGATTCCACTATCATGTAGTACGTACTCACTTCTTAGGACTTTATGTTTTCGCTTGAAAGCAGAATATCTAGCCAGTTGCAACAGGGAAATTTGTTATCGCAATAGCATAGCTTCTATAGCGATAAATTATGTCTATAGTCTAGTACCCGTCCGTGTCTATCTCTAGGCAGAAAATTCGCGATTAGATCACCGAAGGACTGAAGAGCGAGATAGAAATATAACGCGAAAGGTCAATTGCCTCTTGGCCGCAATACTTCGATCTTGAACTGTAGTGAATATCAAACGGTGTAGTCCTACCGCAAGTCCCCAGAAGTATCGCGGAAATTGTTTACTATTTTTATCCGTCTTCGCACTCGAAACTAATTCCGAAAAAATTGCAGAAAATCTACGTTCTCGGAATTTGTATAGACATTTTTAACTTTCCGCAATGAGAATTGAAAATTTTCATAAAAAAGGGAAGTTATTGGTTTCCGACCGATTTTCAAAAATCGAGTTTTCGAGTGTGTGTGTGTAAACAAATTTTTGTCGTACGATATCTTTAGAACGAATCGACCGATTGAAATGGTTCTTATGGCGATCGAAAGGGTTTATCAAGACTTAGATCTGATTAGATTTTGGAGCCGATCAGTCGAGTAGTTTCAAAGTTATATAAAAAATAAAAATTAAAAAACAATTTTTTTTTCATGTTTTTAGCATAACTCAAACTGTTGATGCGATTAGTCTCAAAACTTGATCAGACTTAGCTCTTGGATAGCCCTTTCGATCGCCGTAAGATTCATCAAAATCGAACAATTGGTTTAAAAGATATCGCACGACAAAAATTTCTCTTTTTGTCGTACGATACCTTTGGAACGAATTAACCGATTTGAATGATTGTTGCGGCGATCGAAAGCGTTCATCAAGACTTAGATCTGATTAGATTTTGGAATCGATCGTTCGAGTAGTTTCAAAGTTATTCGAAGAATAGAAATTGAAGAAAAAAAGATTTGTATAGGGAAAACTAATTATACTTATAACCTTCTTTAATTTATTATAAACACAGTAGTATCAACTAATTGTATCGTATTTAACACAGCGGGAAGTTTTCGGGTTGGCCACCAGGTCAACCAGTTTCCTGATTTTTTTATACACATGGCCGCTACTAATTCAGTTGATTATAATAAAGCATAGCAAGCATATAATAGAGACACAGTCTAGTTGCTCTGTTCAATTTTTTTCACCTCGTAAACTTTGATCAAAACAGTATTTGATCACTTCAAACCGTTCGAGGAGCTTGCACACAAACCGTTTTTATGGTAAGAATGATATTTTCAGTACGAGCCAAAGGCGAGCCGACAGCAAGTACTAAAAAATCATTCGAGCCAAAATACGGTTTTTAAACATGCCACATGCAATATTTTTTGCGGAATTTGTATGGAAAAGTACAAAAATCATAAGTTTGCAGGTTAGCTTTACTGCGCGTGCGTCGTTTAGTACTGCAAGCCGTATAAAGACTTTATGAGGCAGTTTCGAGATGCGCACTTCGAACTGCGCATCAAAACTACCGTAGAAAGTCTTTTCGAGGCAGTTATCAAGTTAGCCATATAAAGTGACCTTTTACAGATCGAAAACAGACATCAAAAAGCCACTTTTTCATACCAATGCCGCAACAATATTTTTACCAATACTGTAAAGTAATTTGCACAGCTTCAACTTATTCAAAAAAAAAGTTACTTGAATGTCGCCTTTGAATTGTATCTACAAATGAGATAAAAGAGTTTGAAATAAGGAATTCAAAATCCGTGAAACAAGGAACTTTATGGAACCTCAATATTTGAAATATATATAATTAAAATTTGAAGATTTTCAATTTGAACTATTCTGCCTCATTTTTAGTTGCTATTTGAAGAGATTCACGTATTTTCTCTTGAATTCAGAAGCTTAATTCCTACAGTAAAAATTATTTTGCAATTTTTCGCAGATCATTCGTATATAAGTCCCTCTCAAAATATGTTAGATTTGATTTTCACAAGCTTGAATAATTTCTATTAAAAATAATTACGAAAAGATACCAACTTAAAATAAAATCTGAATAGTTTCTTTATCAAATTTTGTTACACCGAACACATTTACTGAATAATTTTTTCATATTTTAGTTCCACCTTGTCCATAGCCGGTCGATATTCAATTTCATTTTTCAAGAAACAGCAATATCTCTAGTCAAAGTCGAGTGCATTTCGTTTACCCACAGAATTACCCCCGATATGATAACGTGGATTTTGTCTCCAGTATCCGAGGAAGAAGAACAAGAGACATGGTCAAGGGGTTGGGTTTAGGGTTGGGGTTTGAGTCGGGGTTAGGGTTTGGGTTGGTGCGGCGACCCGGTCACTTGCGCTGGCACGGGTCAGCCATAACGTAACGTAACGTAACGTACCTACATTGGCGAGGAGGAGCCTTAGCACATAAAGGCACAAAGGCCGAAGCACGCTCGACGGCTATTTCGGTCAATCCTTGAAGAGGAAGCCGGCCGGAAAATATTCACATCGATCTACGAACTGACCTCTCTACCGGTTTGTAGGTGGGATGCGCCCAAACGTGAACGTGAACGTGAACGCGAACGCGCTGCAACGTATCTATACACTTACACGCGACGTCGACCGTCGACCGTCGACGTCGACGTGACTATATCTATATACATCCGCATCTAGTTTATACCTTCATATATTTATACACATATGTGCACTTTCCAGGGACGGTAGGTCATCCAGCGAGACGGGAAATGTATACGTGCTTTTCAAACTACTTTTTCAGGCCATCCAGAGCGCGGCGACGCGACCATCAAGACGTAATCTGGACGACTAGAAAGCTAGCTTATTTCAAACCAAGACATAAATAAACACATTGCATTCTCGAGTTGAAAATATACTTCCTTCAATTTTTCGCGCTGGTTTTCAGAAATACAAAACTATTCTATTCCAACATTTTTCAGATTGAACTGACAAGCAGAGCGTAATCAGGCCATCAGGTGAAAATATGAAACCCATACACTGTCCTAGTCATTCTAATTATGAGATCTCGTTCTTGTCTTGAGTTCAACGTTCTGGTACTACCGAGCAGTTCTTGAGATTGTCTGAAATTTTTTTAAATAAATTCGAACATCCAAAGAGTTGAAGATTTTCAAACAATTTGCTCGGTAATACCAGAACTTTAAGCTTGAGATGAATAAGAACGCTCATTAGAATGAATGAAACAGCATGGGTTTGATATTTTCATTTGAGGAAGGGCCTACGGAAGTTTGATCCAAATCCTGACACTCTGAGAGGCCTGACACTCTCCCTGCCAAGGCTCATTGATGCGTTTTTTTTTCAACTTCCCGCGATTGAAAATTTTCATAATAAAAGGAAGTTATTGGTTTCGGTCCGATTTTCGAAAATCGAGTTTTCATCAGATCTCCACGTTTTGGGGTCCTAGGAAGCTATTCTGACTATTTTTGGATGGACGTCCGTATGTGTGTGTGTGTGTGTAAACAAATTTTTGTCGTACAATATCTTTAGAACAAATCGACCGATTGGAATGGTTTTTATGGCGATCGAAAGAGTTTATCAAGACTTAGATCTGATTAGATTTTGGAGTCGATCGATCGAGTAGTTTCAAAATTATTTGAGAAATAAAAATTGAAAAACAATTTTTTTTTCATGTTTTTATCGCATAGCTCCTAAACTGTTCATGCGATTAGTCTCAAAACTCAATCAGACTTAGCTCTTGGATAGCCCTTTCGATCGCCGTAGGATTCATCAAAATCGAACAATTGGTTTAAAAGATATCGCACGACAAAAATTTCTCTTTTTGTCGTACGATACCTTTGGAACGAATTAACCGATTTGAATGATTGTTGCGGCGATCGAAAGGGTTCATCAAGACTTAGATCTGATTAGATTTTGGAATCGATCGGTCGAGTAGTTTCAAAGTTATTCGAAGAATAGAAATTGAAGAAAAAAAGATTTGTATAGGGAAAACTAATTATACTTATAACCTTCTTTAATTTATTATGAACACAATAGTATCAATTAATTGTAACGTATTTAATACAGCGGGAAGTTTTCGGGTTGGCCCACAGGTCAACCAGTTTCCTGATTTTTTTATATACATTTTCTTCTTATTGGATTTCAACTTCTCTGGAACTTGACCGAGATTTTATAAAACTGAGATTTCAAGGGTTTAAAATCGTCGAGAAGTAGATAAAACGTTAGGATCAAAGTTTGCATATCGTTAGGATAAAATTATACAGAACTCAAAATCGAACCTAATCCCGAAAGAAATGTTCTATCGGCATTACCACTCTGACTAAAAGTCCACAACAATATTTCATAAATACTGCAATTTTTTTTTTTTTACATTTGATAAAGCTGCTCTCGAAATGATGGAAAAACAATTTTCATGAATCACGTTTTCAGTTAAATTGAAGTAGATAACCGCAAAATAGCACTTCGAAATATGCATTGAATTGCAATTCCGTTTCAACCAAAAATCCGAAATTTAAAAAAAAAAAAGAAAAATCGAAAAAATGACGACGCTTAATAACAACAAAACACGAAATATGAAGTCGTACAGGTTGCGAAAAAAATCTTTCAAACTCATAAATTATTTTAATTTTCATCTAAGACTACTCAAATTTTGTAAAGACTGAATAAAATGAAACTGAAAATTGTGTTGAAAAACGCCGATTGCAAATCTGCGTAATGGAGAAGGGAGTAGAAGGGGTCAGGACGGATTGAAGATGCATAAGTTGAATTCACGTATACATAAATTTCCTATCCAGTGTAAAGAAGAAGTGGAATTACATTTGACGGTGAGTGCGCTCGAGCGGGTTGAATTTGTTGGATTGCCACTCGAAACGCATTGAATTTTTCCAGGGAAACCGAGCGAAATAAAATTGAAGGGGTTCGTGTATCCGGCTGCGGTTACGGCTGCGGTTGCGGCAGAACCGTGTCCACTCGCTTGCCACACTAGTAACGCGATCAATGGCCTGCGTAGTTTGAGAATTCCGTTTTAACGCCACTGGTCAGAGCTCCAGCCCCATTTTCATGTTATAATTCCGAGTTCCAACTTTCCTTTGTTTATACTGTACGAGTACATATTTAGGAATTTAAAAGTACAATTTTACACCCATTCGTACGATTCTGCTTTTCTATTATTTTAAACAATATCAAATTCGGTCCAACATTCTGCTCGAACGAGACCGAAAAGAAGGAGTCTGTGATTTTTTTAACTTCCCACAATGAAAATTGAAAATTTTCAAAAAACAAAGGGAAATTATTGGGTTTGGGTCCGATTTGCGAAAATCGAGTTTTCATCAGATCTCGACGTTTTGGAGTCCTAGGAAGCTATTCTGACTGTTTTTGGATAGACGGTTGTATGTGTATGTGTGTGTGTAAACAAATTTTTGCGGTACGATACCTTTGGAACGAATTAACCGATTTGAATGATTGTTGCGGCGATCGAAAGGGTTCATCAAGACTTAGATCTGATTAGATTTTGGAATCGATCGGTCGAGTAGTTTCAAAGTTATTCGAAGAATAGAAATTGAAGAAAAAAAGATTTGTATACGGAAAATTAATTATACTTATAACCTTCTTTAATTTATTATGAACACAATAGTATCAATTAATTGTTAAGTATTTAACACAGTGGGAAGTTTTAGGATTGGCTTACAGGTTAACCGGTTTCCTGATCTTTTTTTTTGTTCTTGAAAACAATTGGAGTAATTGGATTGCGGATTCTTACAGTTTAAAATCCATGCTTTGAGAAAGACTTGCAAATTTATTTATCAAAATATTTTGCAAAATTGCGTATGTTAATTTGGTAGCATGAATAAAAAGACTGGAAAATATTGCCGAAAACGATACCTGCAGTTGTATCTTCACGAAAAATGAACTGAACAAAAAATAATTAGATGGAATATTGAAATAGTTGACGATGTCTTCAACCTGACTATACCTTGAATAATGAGAAGAAAAGTCGAAAAAGGACCTGTGGTAAAACACTATAAATCTTTTTGAGACGCTTTGATACACTTAGCTAAGTTCAGAAAATCGTGTTTTTTTTAATTTTTGCCAGTCCTTAAAGCCATTTCGGGAATGTCTGATTAAAGTTTCAGGTTAAAATTTCAAAGAATGACAATATAGGGTTGCAATATCTACAAGCACTTAATGCAATGATTATCATCATCCGGTGCATCGATTTCAGATATTTGGGTCTCCAGTGGTTCAGAAAACAAAGCTGGACATCGAATGAACAGATAACCTTATTGATAAATCCTTTGACTCTATGTAAAATTCTTCTAATAACTTACAATAACCGCAATATACAAAGATCTGTATTTTTTGTTTCAGAACCTACAACGGAGATAGTCGGTGGTCCAGATCTGTACATCAATCGTGGAAGTACGATTAACTTGACCTGCATCGTTTGGTACAGTCCAGAACCACCGGCGTTCATATTCTGGAATCACAACGATGCTGTAAGTTAAAAATGACGAAAATTCTCTTGTTTTTTTCGTTTCGTTTTTTATTTATTTATTATTTTGCAATAGAATTATCACAGGCCTTTTTGTTTTGGGGGGGGGGGGGGGGGGGAGGGGGGGGATGTTTCCATTTGTATTGGGTAAAGTTTTCGTCTCAAAAAATTCTTTACCAAATTAGTAATATGCTATTTTTTCACTCAACTGATTACGCGAGTTTGAGTAGCGCGTGTCAACTGGCTGTATAATATCCGTACGGTATCAAAGGTTTTTTTAGATATTGTAGTAAAGTTGAGATACAAGAACGATAGGCACTAAGTTTCGGGAAGGTAATGGCCAGCTGTCATACGAAAATTTTTAGATTAGCCAAAAACCCTTCCGGCGTATAGAATTATACTTTTGAAATTTACATACGTTTTCAAAATCGGTTGGAAACTTTTTCAACCTAAATAAAAGCTCAGAAGTTATGAATCATCGAATTTTTTATTATCTTAACCCGTTTTGGACAAAATGAAAGTTTCGTTTTTACAATTGTCTTTGAAAGCAGTTGTTGCCATTCAAAATACAAAATTATTTTTTTGGAATTTGGGAACACAACTAAAAAGAGTTTCACGATTTTAGGATTTGGTTTGCAAAAATTAGCCGTTTCAAAAATTTTTTGCTACAGAGAAAATTTGAAATAGTACGATAAGGTTCGTTTTCAAAAAATCTGGTGTGATAAGAGGAGATTGTTTAAAAAATTCTTTTTATATACATGCAGTCCTTTGAGAGACTCCTTATTTTTCATGGTTTGAATTTTTCAGTAAAGCTATAAAAAATAAATTGAATTATTATTATTATTATATTTATAAATATACTCGAGACTTTTGACCGGAAGTTGTAAACTTGATATTTGAAATTTGAGATATGTGGATGTGGTATCAAAAACATGAATTCTATTGTAGATATATTATAACAGTGTAACATTTAGACACCCTGTTAAACTTCAAAGCGAATATCTGCGGGTTGAGCGTGTGATGAATAATTACGGAAGCATTCCGCGCGAGAGTTCCTCAGAGATGATCGATCCATTGCGGGGGCGAGTCCAGAGTCTCACAATCAGCTATTTTCAAGCTCAGATTTAGATCGGCTGTTCCTCGTGACCCGGCAAAATGAAAGGCTGAAAATTACCTAAACGAAAAGTTCGAGAAGCTTTTTAGCCAAAACACGACCCGATCCATTCGTTATTTTTATTATTTTATTTTTTTTCCAAATTTAAGTATATAGGAGAGAAATAGAACGTTGCTTCGTCACTCACCTCGCGTGTCGTCAAATACTCACTTGTCCTCATGCGATCACAGCATTACCCTCGTCCGATGAGAAATTCGGCACATTTCAATTGGAAAAAAAGTTATTTTTAGATAATTGTAACCGCGAAATTTTGGCAAATTATTGAGGTCCGAGAGGCAACTGTCTTCACTCCCTCACCCGCTACCCAGATTTTTTATCGTACTTTTGTCTTTTGATTTTTTTATTTTTTATTTTTTTTCTACCAGCTTCTACGTAGAATCAAAGGGTTACTTTAGGTTCGGAGTCGAGGTAAAGCGATGAATTTTTTAAACCTTTTCACGGTAAAATAACTCGTACATCAGTAATTGGATGAGCGTCCTTCTCTTCCCTTTCGGTAATTCTCTTTTTTTTTCCCCTCTTTAAATTTCAGCTGACCTCTCCTCTCTGAGCCGGAAGTGTTGAGTGCTGTAGCGATGGGCCCTTGAGTCGGAAATTTTTTCAGGCTTTGAATGTGTAGTTCTTCTCCTTTAATCATTCAAAAAAAAAAAAAAGAAAAAGAAAGGAAAAAAGTACCAACAGGCCCTCGACGTGTAATTTAACAAATTCATTTCGTTAGCTTTTTTTTTTTCTTGTAAAGAAAATCTTCGACGAATTAATATCGCCGGGAAAGGAAAGTGAGTTCTGCGCTGAGCCGCAAATTTCTGTATTTTTCGGGCCTGGTTCTACCTCAGACGCTTTTGACAAGGGGTAAAAAAAAAGAAAAAACAAAAAAAGAATAAATTTTATACGTATGTATGGGGCATTCCAGGTTAATTCTACTAAGGTCTGACTCTCACCGCTTCCAATTTGGATCTTAGACTACAGAAAATTTTTTGCTCGGTCCAAATAGCAGCCTCAATTATTTTTCTGATTTCCAGAACTTACCTTTGGGAAGTCCCGTTCTCGAGAATATCATCGATTAAAGAATTTGGTGAAGGGGGGTTTAGAAAAAATGCTAAGAATCTGAAAAAAATTTAGAAGTGCTATTTGGACCGGGCAGGAAATCTCCTGTAACTAAGACCCAAATCTGAGAGGGGGTGAGGGTCAGACCCAGTTCGAATTGACCTGGAATGCCTCGTATACACCTACGTTCGTTTTTTCGTCCAGTGAAAACACGATGAACCAACGAGGAAACTAATACTGTAGCAAAAGCTGTTGACATCCCCCATTCCAGAGGGATGAAAAAAAAAGCAAAACAAAAAACAAAAAAAAGAATAAAAAAAACAAACAAGAGAGAGAGTGTTACCTGAAAGTAAAAGTGGCATGAGAGTGAGAGAGAGGAGATGGCAAAAAAAAAAGCTCGAGTAATGGAGAGAGTGGATACAAACATCTCCGTATAGCTGTATATATACATATAGGTATATGTATATATGTATATATATATGGTCCTTGAAGAACCTGGAGGAGTTCGAAAGTTTAACCAATCTGGATCCTGTGAGGTAATTGATCCACTAACGAACAAAGTTGACGACTACAGTTGGAGGAGCTTTAATTTGACGACAGAATAATGTCAATAATAATAATAACACATATGTATAGCTTTTACTCTGGAAATCGTATACTATAGGCGATCTGCAGGAGTCACTCCATCATCGTTAATTAAATCCTCTATGTAACAGTTGGTCAAGTTAATTATGTTTGATTATTTAAAACAGATCGAGAACCAAGAGCTTATTAATCTATTTATTTATTTTTTTTTTTTAGAAATCTTATTCGTGATTTTTATTATTATATTCTTTTTGTCAATTTATGAGCTTTGCTTAGCTCAGTAATTTTATTTACGTCTACTTACGACTCGGAAGGATGGGGACTAGATTTATTGGTAACGACTTGCGGGATTGGGGAAAGCTGGGCACGATGGTATGGGCATGGTGGTAATCCGGATGGGAAATAGGAAGAGAGTGGTAAAGTTAACTGTCGAAAAAGCGGAAATTTCTTGTTTTACAACGCGAAGTTATACGGATTAATCTTCACGAAAAGCGAAGATTCGAAGGTTAGAGTGAGATTCGTGAAACGCATTCGAAGGGTGTTTATGGAGGCTGGAAAACCGGGAAGCAACAGTACACAGACTGGAGATGGGGACTGACTGTAAGGGAATGAAATGAAAAAGTTGTTTCGTGGACAGAATAAAAGCCGAGATTGTGCCGTTACCATTAACGCCGAAATACCGTAAGCCTTCAATCTAAAAATGAATAAGTTTGCATTTCTTTGCTCACTCAATGATGAGTAAGAAAAAAGTTAAAATTATTATTATTTCTCTTTCTGTTTTTCAAATTTGAACAATTTTTAGTCCAGTTTTCTTTCTCTTACCATTAAAAAAAAAAAAAAACAAAAGTTGAATATGAGCCACATACGGGGGTCAAAATTTGCCTCCTGAGAATCGGAAGAAATCCTTTTGAGCTTTCGCCCTACGAAGCACAGATGGTATTTATTCGAGACCTGTAATTTTTACATGAGCCAATTCTCCTCTCGGGTACAGGGTTTTTTTTTTTTTTATTTGTTTTTTTTTCGAACATGGTTGCAGAGCTTTAGGAACAATTAAATATCGCTGTTGTTACTCGCACGCAACACGTGAGGGTGCTAACCGCCCTACTTCTCACGACACGAGGCAAAATACTACCCCTCTTAAATTCGAATACTGGGCTAAAGCCTGCTCTCATGCACGAACTCCATCTCCACATCAACACGACTAAATACAATCCATAAAAAAAGTACGTGATCATTATTTGGTAAAAGCTCTCTAACTGCCGAGCTTCGCATGTAATAAAAAAATAAAATAAAATAAATATTACGATTTTATTCCGTTTTTGACAAAACCCTTAGAACTGGAATGGCCAAAATGTTTATCAATACTTTTTTCACTTCCAGTAGCTCTCTTTAGTCATAAAAAAAAATAAATTTCACAGTTTTAAAAAATTTCAGACAAGTTTTTGTCAAAACTTTGATGACTGTTTATGAAGTTTTTTCGAAATGCTTTGCGATATTCTAATTCAATAATAAAAATCACTTAATTATATGCTACATTACTCTAATAGTATGTAAAAATTGTTTTGCCACACGGTAGGAGGTTTAGGTAAATCCACAAACTGAGCACGTTGAATTTATCTCATTTTCATACATGAATTTTCTCGATTCAAAGAATGCCTAATCGTGTTACGGAGCCTAAAGTCAACCAAAGGTTAAATTTTGTTCGCTCCCCTGAGCCATGACTTAATGGTGTTAAACAGATTCGAAACAGCCCAATACGTCATAATTTTCTTCACCTATTCCCAAACCCGAATTCAAAACACACAGTAACTTCATCTGGGTAGAAATCCGCATTCATTACAAATTCGATAATATCTTCGTTCGTTCGTTCATCATAGAATTCCACTTCAATTCTAAACTCATGGAACTGTTCATCCAATTATTCGACTCTTTAAGAGGGATTGTGGCAACAAAGGTTCATGATACACAGATGTTCTGTTTCAGGATGTCATTCTATGTAATGGTATCTATAAATCTTGTTCTTGAAGTCCCTCGGATCTTACATCATGTGGCCAATAGCATAGATTGACGTAAGCTCTGTGAAAATGACACAGGTTAATCGTTGATTTAATAACTAGCTAACTATTAGTCGGATCGATCTATAATTTATTATACTTGTAGTCTTTAAACTTAAGTCCAACATAGACAAGAAGTTCTTAAAAAAAGTGTGTTCGTATGGCTGTAAAAAATTCTAGAAAATTAATATTTTTGGAGTTTTTAGTATACGGACTTTAGAAATTTGAAGATGTAATCAAAATTGAATATTTTTGAATAATCCTAGTTCACGCTAGAATCACATTAGTATTGAGTAACTTCGCGAAGTCGAAGCTAGTTTGAACTATAATTGATTTCTAAATTAAGTCAACAGTTGATCTATGTCATTTTTACAAAGTTGACTTGAAACGATATTGGTGGCCACATGATGTGAGATATGAGATTCTGTAACATCATAAATATTCAACAAGAAACAAGAGATCTGTGTATTAATTAGGTTAATCGTCGGATTCCCTCAAAATATGTCTATACATATTTACATCCTTATGACGTAGGTATCCTCTTGAATCGAGTGAAATCTGAACACTAGCTTGGCTATTCTGGCTTTGATAGGTATGTAACATACATGTAGCTACTAATTTCAAGATAACTTGAGCATACCTACCAGTTCATCACTGTGCTAACTCTATTTGCTGCTTCATCCTTGGTTTCCAATATCATGTGTACGTATATACCGTAGCGGTTGTCATTTGAGCGCACTTGTGCAGTCAAGTGCTTTGCCTGTGTCTATAACAAGTAACGAGATGCAAGATACAGACGTAATTACGTTGATACAAGGCTTCTGTAATCGTATACACAAGAAGCACGAGAGCTGCAATGCTGATGCTAAGCCATAACATCGAGATCGAACTATTCGAGATTTTGGGAAATCAATTAGGAAGCTTAGGAAATTTATAGTTTTCGATGCGTTAGGAATCCAAAAAATTGACAAATTTTGACAATTCATGAAAACAAAGAATGACAAGATCTCAGCTAGTGCCGAGCTTACGGAGAATCGAGCTTCAGCATATCCTTCACAGTTTACACGTTAGGGCAGAACGAAAATGAACTTTTTTCAAAATCGCAATGGCCTATATGCGGAAAAGACGCATTCTGGTGTCAGAAGTCACTGTGTAAGAGATGAATGGTCTAGCACAACATTTTGATGTGCCGAGACGCGATTAAGATTCAAAAAATGCGTTTTTCGTGGGTATTACTCAAGTATTTGAAAATTTTTGCCAAAATGCAAGTTTTATCTTATTTCCACCCAAAATATTCTCAGATTGTAGAAATATTTTCGGCTGCGTGTCGAGCTCCACCCCATAATACCCTTTCTGATTGATCTGAAAATCAATCTGATCCTGGGATCGGGGCTAACGTTTCCAGAGGAAATATTCGGTCTGATCACGAATCCAAAGTTTGAAAAATTCCATCGCATCAAATTTTTGCGCAAATCGCAGTCGAAAATTGGATAATAAGATGATTTTAGTGATTTTTTAGGGTACGCAGTACGGACCAGCAGTTTGATTCCAAAATTTGAATACACGTTTCCGAAGGGAATTTTTCCACTAATTACGAATATCAAGTCCAACAAATTTTATCACCACAAGCTTTCCAGAAAATTGTAAATCAAACTCGAACCATTTTTCCACCTTGACTTCGAGTATTATGGGGTGGAGCTCGAAACGCATCCGGCGATATTTCTACAATCTGAGGAAATTTTGGGTGGAAATAAGATAAAAATTGCATTTTTGCGTAAATTTTTAAATACTTGAGTAATACCCACTAAAAACGCATTTTTTGAATTTCAAACGCGACTCAGCACCTCAAAATGTTGTGCTAGACCATTCATCTCTTACACAGTGACTTCTGACACCAAAATCCGTCTTTTCCGCATACAGACCATTGTGATTTTAAATAAAAGTTCCGTTTCTCGCGAGAGATCGAGAGTAACAGATCCTTTGAAAATTTCTCTCAGAGGCTGATTATCACTGTAAGAAAATATCAGGATTAAAGTCGAGAGGGTGAAATCGGGCTTTAACTTTATTTATTTACTTTTTGTAAGATGTTTTTTTTTCTTCTTATTTTATTCTTCTCCTTGTTTCGAACGTAATGCAGATCCTTTCCGTATACGGTAGACCCGTGGGAGTTTCCGTGAAGATATCTCTCTAAGGATGGTTTAAAATGCATTCAATTTGCAAGGTAAATAAGAAGAGATTTATGAACACCAGCTACCGGATTTATCTAACTCATCAACGGAAGTAGGCAAAGTCTGCTATCTTATACAAACACCTCAGCTCAACGTGGCGCAGTGACCGCGCACGATTCCTTTTGTTTATTATCAAGCCGGTAAAAAATTATGCAGATGAATATATTTCACCCTGCTATTTTTCCAGCCTCACATTTCTTCTTCTTCGTCTTTCTCTTTCTCTCCACCTCCTCCTCCTTCTTCTTCTTCTTCTTCTTCTTCTTCTTCTTCTTCTTCTTCTTCTTCTTCTTCTTCTTCTTCTTTTTGTCATCCCTCTTCTTATTCTATAAACTTAATTGCACAAGTCCAAGAGGTCTCGCCCTAGATGTAGACGATGAAGGTGAGCGACTTATAGTTTTATTTAAAGCGCACTAAAATGAGCCGAAGACAATCTGAATGAGACAAGCACAACGAAGAAATAAATAAAAAAGACTAAAAACAGGGCTTCAAAAGACTACAGCAAAATTAAATCATCTTACGAACTTGCTGAAAAAAATGAACTCAAAAAGAACGACAGATTATAAAATCGATTAAATA
Source organism: Macrophya annulata (assembly GCA_963924015.1). Lineage (NCBI taxonomy): Eukaryota > Metazoa > Arthropoda > Insecta > Hymenoptera > Tenthredinidae > Macrophya > Macrophya annulata. The sequence continues at coordinate 12,319,265 of OZ001257.1, read as the reverse complement.
AATTCATTTGTTTAAAGTCTGATCATTTTCCGTATTTTAGAAGATGTTAAATTTTATAGGATTCAAAATTAATTTTTTGTTCGTGTCATTTTTCCAAAATTTGATACAACATGTGACACAGTCTTGCAGTTTTTGTTTTATCAGCATTTCCAAAAGTTAGTTTCTGGAATATTGTGTTAGAAAAAAAGACAGTCCTTAACTAATGCAATCGATTTAAGGATTATAGTCATAGAATCTCTTCGTAAAGTACTCAAAAAGAAATATCCCTTCGCCGTGATGTTTAAGGGTAAAAGATGTATTTTTTCATAGCCAAAATTATCAATGTCATAGGTTTTTGTATCTGTAAAAAATAAGTAAAAAAAAAAACAAAAACTTGAAAAAATAATAGAAAGTCTACCCCCTTAAGAAGCTCGTTTGTAAGTAAATAAAATTAAAAACTTTGTTGTGACGTTGGGAAAGTTTTTAACCAAAAGAATACTTGCAGCTTTTTTTCTTTTTTTTCCTTTTTTTTAAATACTGGTATATATTCTGAACGAGGTTCTCAATTTCTTGAAATTTGAACAGCGGCTTCACGATACTGAAAATCCTGTAATATGATGAGATTAATTTTTATGAACTTTGTCACAGTTTGGGTAAAAAATTACCTAATTTATTAAATTATTGTATAATTGATGAAGGGGTTGGTTTCCTTGTGCGGGAATCGGGGATTTCTCTTGATTTCTATATTATTTTATATATATATTTTTTTTTCAAGCTTTAGATTGCTGAAAATGAATAACTATGTAATACTGAACAAGGTGTACAAATATTTGAAGAAAAGATGAATGAGAGCTTTTCACTCTCGGGGAATCACCGAATGAATTTAGCAGTCCAAACAGAAGTAGATCGGAAACGAGAGCAGATGGATGCCAGGGATGGTAACAGGAGTAGATGGGTAGATGGGTTTCTCGTCGAGATGGAGATAGAAGAGGCTCTGGTGCCGGTTGGGCATAGATAGATAAGGGTTGCTCGAACTAGGGAAACCATTTCAAGGGTCGCGGGTCCTAACTGCCTTATTCCTTCCTGCTTAATATTCCTTGTTTTCCAAACTTCCTCGTTGACCAGCCCGGCATTATTGGAGCGAACGGTTGCGCAGACGTCTTCGTTCGTGCTTTGGAAACTTGGAGCTAACCACCACCTACCCCTCAATAGTTTCCAGTAACGTACCAATTAACCGCGATTTACCATGGCCAATGTTACACCATAGTAATCCGATTCTCAAAGCATACCACCGAACGATCTTACGGTTACTAAAATCGTCACGGCTATTCCAAAATTTAGGCTAAACTACCCCTTGTGTATTCATATATATATATATATATATATATATATATATATATATATATATATATATATATATATATATATATATATATATACACTAAGCGAAGTTTTGCTCGTTACTATTCACCACACAGCAGATTTCAGGCTCGCAAAACTTCATCCATGAAACGTCTTTATCAGTCTGAAAAATTGTTACTTATTGATTCTTGGATTGATTTTTTTTTCTACAAGCCACAACTCTTGCAATTATTTCAAGCCATCGTGAGTTGAAAAATTTTCCAAAATGGGACTTTGGAAGTATATTAAGTACGACGGCGCGCATGTAGACTTTGAAAGTGTGTCACGTGTGTCAAGTTTTGGAGTTTTGGTCTTTCAAATTTTTATCTTTCGGAATCTTGAATTCTTCAATGTTTTTTAATTTCAAATTGTTTAATTTGAATTTCTTCTAAAATCTGTAAGTCAAAAATATTAAAATTCAGAATTTTTACTATCCTTCGGGACTTTTAAAATTTGGAAGCTCAACTCGGTACCGAATTTTCAAATTGGCAGAGCTTATTCTTAACATGTTTGACCATTTAATCATCCACGAAAAAGTTGATCTGCTTTACCGATCGATAAATGAGAAATATTCTTGTGAGAAAATTTCGATTAAATTTTTTCAGAGCTTCTCCTGAACCTTTCTCAAATTACATTTATAAAAAAAAAACTATTTTTCACTTTTATTTTTTGTTTTGTTTTTCAGATTATAAACTACGACTCTCCCAGGGGTGGAGTTTCCGTTGTGACAGACAAGGGTGACAGTACGAGGATCTTCCTCCTGGTCCAGCAAGCCAAACCATCAGACTCGGGCCAGTACACTTGCAACCCAAGTAACGCACAGCCAAAATCAGTGATGGTCCACGTGCTTAACGGTGAGAAATAGGACATGAAATAAATTTTGCCTCTTGTCTCATTATTGCCTTGAATTGAAAGTTGAATTGAAATTGGAATGACATGACGTAAATAACGAGATTCCATTCGGATGATGAAAAAAAGTTATCAAAAAAAAAAAAAACGAAATATGAAATTAATTTCGGGCTTATTATTTTCGGAGAATTTAAGTGTTCCCTTTGTTTCAGGAGAGTACCCCGCGGCAATGCAGCACGGTGGCCAAGCAAAACAACCCAGACTGTATTCCCTGCTGCTCTGTTTGTGTCTGTTGCTTTACTAATAAGCGAACAGCAACAGACAGTGACAGGAACTGAATTTTCGTCGCTATACTCTCTGTCATGACTTCCATGAGAAGTAAATCTGTATAAATATTCATCTTCTAGGGATACAATATGCCGTGACACACGTTTCTACTAAATGATAAATAAATTATTTCAAACAATAAATATATATAATATATATCAAAACCTATGTATGTACGTGTATTCAGTTTGCTGTCATGCGAAACATAATCAACCAACGCTGTACTTATTAAAAAAAAATCATTTTTCTATTTCAAAAATATATTAGCGATGGATAATATTTTCGAATTTCACAATTTTTACTCGCTCTAAAATTTTATCGATTATTACTTATCGATTGTACTTACACGGCAAACTGGAGTGATTGTTTTTTTTTTATTTATTTATTTTGTTTTTCAACTTTCACAAAAAATTTGTATCTTTTTGAAAGTAAAAACTTTCACTGCAGTGTCACGTGCAGTAAACAAAAAACGAAAAAAATCATTCAAAAAATTAATTAACAAGACTCGTACAGCTGCAGATATGGACGTGGCAAATGAGGACGAAACAAAAACTAAAAAACAAGAAAAATAAATATTGGATTAAAAAAAAATAAGCACTTTTTTCGTTTCAAATTAGTATAATAAAATTTATGTGACAAGCAGCTCAAGGTAAAGTGCGAAAATTACTATTCGAGGGTCTGACCAGGGCTGTGCATCGATATCTGGCTCAGTTTTTCAAAATTCAAAAAGATTTGATCGATTTAAAAAAAAATTTCTTACATTTTACTGATTCTTCAATCACATAGAAGCCAAGTTCTGATAAAAGTGAAGACAACAATGTTTTCCTAGTTCATTCAATTTTTCGGTACAGCCCTGGGTCCAGTAAAAGCATCTGTAATCCGTGCTGTATGGAATGAGATGTTGGAAGGTTCATATAATAAGATTCACTGTTTGCGGAATAGAGGAAAGAGCATATTCGAAGCTTAAACGTAATTATCTGGTCATTATAATCGCTACGTAAGCCAAGTACGTAATTAATTGATACTTTAATCATATTCGTATGTATTCACTTCAAGTTGATAACGCCTAATCGCATCAATTTTCTCTTTCTTCTTCTTCTCTTTCTAGATCCCTAAAAAAAAAACTCGATATTTCTAAAGGTTTTCAACATATCAATAAAAAAACAAAAAAAAAAAAAAATCGAAATCTCAATGTGAGCTCAAAAAATAATAAAACCATTCAACCAAAATCTCATTAATTGCGACTGTACATGCTCATAAAATACATATATTTAATTAACGGTGAGAAAAATTGTTGAATAATTCATTTAAGAAAAAAAAAAAGAAAAAAATATTTCGATACGATTTATTATTTAGTGAAGCTCGAATTTCTCTTTTCTCTTATTTCAGTGAAACATTATTATCAATATTTCCATCGCTGAATGTTGAAGTTTGACTAATTGGAGAAGCGAAACATAGGGATTTTACCAATTTCCACTGCTTGGCAATCATTTCTCTTAGATACTATATGTATGATGGTAACTATTTAACTATAGACCATTTTCTTCGATGTAAATATGTATTTAAAGAGTTTAGTTGTTTAGGTTGCTCTCGACAATATAAGAATAATAACAATTACTGTACTACTGCAGCGGTTCTTTTTATAAATAATTATATATTTTGACCAACACTCGACGATGTATGTGATTACATGAGGATATATTATTCATAATAGATATGTAACAAATATAGCTACAATGTAATTAATTATTCAAATATGAGCAGTATGAATTTATATATATATATATATATATATATATATATAAATATATATATATATATATATATATATATATATATATATATATATATATATATATATATATATATATATATATATATATTCATGTGTAAAAGGTATACAAGAATTACATGTATTCGTAATCTCGGATTTCTATTCTTCGTGAAAAATCATGAAAAATTTGTTTAAACAAGAAACTCGAGACTCCAACGGTTTTCGAATAACAGCAAGTGTAATCTCAACCAATCACCGCCCGCCTCTAACAAAGAGCGACGTGCACGCCAACTGACGAAGGCGTCCTAAATCAGCGCAACCGTTACAAGCCCAGCCGCATGATTGTTCAAACTTTAACTAGCTCCCATTTGAAAATTATAAGAGCCTCGAATTTCTCGCTGATACAAAATCGTTTCAGTTTTTCAAGAAGAATATATATACATCAACGAGAATAATATCGGTAATTTTATTAGACCCTGTATACATGCATATAACTGTACGATACGATAAAGTGTAACATAAAATTGAAAACAAAAATAAGAAAAAGAAAATACTCTGGTAGTCTGATAACTTTGGATTAATCAATGTATCGTATAAATTAAAAACTATCTATACAAAAATAACAAAAAAAAAAGAAACAATCATGATGTGTGGAAAGATTGAAGCGTCTTTATCTCATTAATAATAGAAAAAAGAAAGTTTTAAGCGACGTATTTGATGCAATGGATAGGTACGTCGATATGACTCTGGTTTATAAAGACACCAAGTCAAGAGAGACGTGCTGCAGTGAGTTATGGGATCTCAACAATGCATTTTGCCTTCGCTGCAACAGTTTGCCGATAAGATATGTATGTATGTATGTACGAGGTGAAACTCTGGGACGAAACGTCGCTACACCGATGATGTATTGTTGCGTTCCCTTGCTGACACAGAGTGCGTTTCAATCTTGATTTAAAAGTTATTCTTGAATTTATGATACCTAAAACTCTGTATTTCTGTTACGTATATACACCCACACGTATATATTTATAATACAGAAAGTCTCTCCATGAAGAGAAATGCACAGGTAAAAGTATCACGACTAACGTAACCTGCCAAGAGTAAGGATTACCTCAATTTAGACACATGGGCCACTGCGCGTGACTTCTTGAAACAAATACATGACTACTTACGAAAGAAGTAAAGTTCAGTTAAAATGTCGAAAAGGATTTTAGAAATCGTTCCTTAAGTCACGTACGAGAGTGAAAATATCTCAACTTCATTGCAGAGAGGATGAGCGAGATTATTAGACAACCGTATAATGGAGTTGTGAATATTAATCTTTGATGATCGGAATTTTGAGTTAGGCAAAATTGAACCCATGACACGTGGCAGTGAAGAATAAAAAACAATTTTTTAAAAATTCATTGACGAAGTGAAACTGATTAAAGAGATTTTATAATTGTTAAATTGTATAAGAATTGCACGTATTTTATTGAATGCCAGAAAACAAAAGATCATTTTTGAATAATACAAGCACCGATTATTCGAAGAATTGGTATAAAAAATAAAAAAAATAAGAAATTTTATTCAAATTTGAAAAGGGTAGATCGTAAGCCTTTGAATAAATGAAACTAATAATGAATTCGGATCGATTTATCGCAAAACCGTTAAATATGGAAGCGCGAAACGATCATAAGTGATGAGATTAAATAAATAAAAAATAAAAAATTTTAGCCTTAATAGTGCAGAGAATCCCAAATCGCGTGCGGGCCGATTATTCGCGTGACTTTAATACATACAATGCATACATGCACATACAAATAAATACATACACATACGTATATACAAAAAAAAAATATATATATATATACATATGTATGGGACCTTCCATGTGACTTTATCAGCCACCCAAAAAGAGACTGAACCTTAAAAATTTTTTACAGATCGGGGTATAAAAGTAGAATACTTTTTGCAAGTATCACGGCCCATAGTGATTCACGTGCTTAGTTACACGCATTTAATGTTTTTTCTTCAAACGGAGATGTATACAGAAAAATGTGCTTCATACCAGAAATTATTAGAAATTAGAAAATTTGGTCATTTCATCAGCTACAATAAACAAATTTATTTAAAAGTTTTCAAACAGTCTAGACCCAATTTTCGAAAGGGCAAAAAATGAAAGAAAAAAAAAGAACTCATCGATACTCATATCATTTAATTTTTCTCAAATTCAATGTTCAATTTTCAAAATTAATTTTGACACGGTCGGTTTTTCTATGACGCAATTTTTCACAAAATTTCTATTTCACTTGCAGGATATCAGACAAAAAAATCAATGATACAAAGGTTTCTTGGTCAGCGCAATTTTTCTTTCATTATTTTCCCTCGAAAATTGGGTTCAGACCGTTCGAAAAATTCTGAATAAATTTGTTTATTGTAGTCGATGAAATGACCAAATTTTTTCATCTATAATAATTTTCGGTATGAAGCAAGTTTTTTTGAGATATCTCCGTTTGAAGAAAAATCCGTGTAGCTCTGTGCGTGAATCACTGTATAGGTCGTAATACTTACTAGCAAAAGTATTGTACTTTAAACCCCGATTTGTGGAAAAATTTTGAGATTTAGTCTTTCGAGAATGTCCTATATAAATGTATACATGTATATAGATATATATTCGATGGCGAAAGTATAAAGTTTTTTGATAAAATAACAAAAAAAAAAAATGAATAAAAAATTCTTCAAATTCGTATTTGGCAGTCTTGAAAACTCGAAAACCAAAAACTGAATAAATAAATAAATAAATAACATTTCCCATATTATAATAATATATTGTCAGCTGTGAAAATATGTCCTGCAGTAAGTCGCGTGGGCTATAATATTATACATAGGTATATATAATAAAATAAATAATTGATATAATTGCGCATGTAAATATAATTATATAAACTATCAAACTTCTGATATATACTCTTCGCGTAAGAGATGACTACATTAGATAATTATTATAATGAAATAAGAAGAAGACAAGAAAAAAAAAAAAAAATTACCCAAAAAAAAAACAAAAGAAAAAAAAATTAAAAAAAAAAAAAGAACTTAAACTTAAGCTGCAGATTATAAGATAAGATAATATGATATAATATATGATATTGTTATAGTTGTTGATATGTAAAACACAAATACCTACTTGGAAAAAAAAAAAAAAAATTTAATTGACTGACTGTATAACACTATATATAATAATTATTCACACTACACAGACATCGCCCTATAAAATATTATTGATAATAAATATACATATATATATGATAATTAATTTGACTAGACAATTGGACGCGACGGATATATACATGAGTATATAGATATATTAATTTTGAAAAAATTTTACATTCCTTCTCACATTAATTTATTTTTAATATTGTTCTTTTTTTTTTTTTTTTGTTTTTTTCATTCGTTTTATCGGACGTGTGAACAGATAGGTTAATATATCAGTGTTTCAGCTAGCCTATGATGTATATTGTAACTATAATTATAAAATAAATTATCAAAAGTATAAAAACAAAAAAAAAAAAACAAAAAAAAAAAAACAACAAAAAAATAGTAAATATTATAAAAGAAAAAAATAGAAATATTCACGATACAAAATAATTTTTAAAAGAAGATCCTCCTCTTCTTTTCTTTACATTTTTTTATTTATTTATTTATTTATTCATTCTTTTTTGAGGAAGAAACAATCCCCAAGGCACAGTAAGTATACAATATAGGTACATACGTGTGTATGATAATATTATAAATATACAAATCCTTATGAATATATTATATTAAAGGTTGTATTGACCAATGCGAGTCCCATCAATAAACATACCCCTAAATTATATCGAGAAACAAAATTTCAATTTCGAATATATTGTACACATATGTTTGATCGTTTGGCAAGCCTAAGATATTTACTAACACCAACGAATTGGGTAAATATAAAAGACAAACAATAACAGCAAGGTATGAGTAGCTAGATATTCTATATACATATATAATTTGTTATTTGATAGAGGCAAGGGCAAATATTTGAGGTACCAAAGAAAGGAAGCAAGATCTTATTTTACTTAATTTTATACTTTTGGGGGCGAAGTTCATTTTATCGAGGCAATTTTCTTTCTTTTTCTTCTTCTTCTTCTTCTTTGTGTTTTGGTATTTTTCCCCTTCTTAGTTGCAGACTTTTGCCCCTCAGCATATTGCAATCTCGTCAAGTTCAACTTTTAAAAATCATAAGGCATCGAGTCTCCTGGGACAAGCTGTTCCTTGCATAATATAATACTACTACCATATATTCACACAAGTATACATATAATGTACACACATATATATATATAATATTAAGCGCACGCATACTTTGATCAAGCTAATTAAATCACAGGCTCGTTACTTCTCCTTAAGTACAAAGGAAGCTTCTCCTTTGCAGAAAGTTGTTACACGAGCGACGACATCAAGCATAATCATTCAGGTAGTTTCTAAAGCAATCCTGGGAATCTATGGATTAAGAAATCTCCGATCACAAAATTAATTGGAATTTTTTTATTTTATTTTATTTTATTTTTTTTTTTTCTCGTAAGCCCAAGCTCGTCAATTTTCCTTGTTTGTTAACATCATGGCAGGCAGGATATTGTACAGGAAGTTGTAACCGGATATCAGTCAAATACACATCGTTCAAAGCTTTAATAATACGTGAAAAAGTCGAACGGATACAAGTTTTAAAACATAATATACTATTCAGTTGTATTTTTACAATAATCCAGCTTCTGGGTATATATTCTTTAGTATTTATGGTGAATTCATACTCAAGAATTCGAAAATTCAAATAAGTTGAATAATTTTCTCAAAGAATCGATACGTGACATATAGAGGTGTCTACGACTCTGACCATTTAGATTCTATTGGTTTTAATATATTTGGTAATCCTCACCCCAAAAAACAGCAAAATAGAGGCAATTTTCTTTTGTTGGGTATCGTCATTTTATTTGAGCTAGCTCAAAAACCAAGTACCTAATTCAAAATCTTATTTTGTGACCATTTCTCTCGAGTTTTCTTGGAAATACAACATTAGCCAATTCTTCTCAGGGTTAATGATGGTTACGCATCAAAAGAAGGAGCTGAATGATAGCCTTAAAAAAATTAGGTAGAGTTGTATTTTTGAAAAACTCCAGAAAAATGATCGCAAAACTTATATTGACGTAATCAAGATTGAATATTATTCAAATCCCGCTGAGAAATATGGAAAGAACGGGAATCCTACTATCACAAAAGTTTAAAATCATCGTATCCTCTGATAGAATTTATGTGATTTTTTTGAAAATTTTGAATCATGTAGTTGTTGAGCTACACCTAATAATTATTAAAAAAATCACGGTAACAAACAAAAAAAAAACTGCCTCTATTTTGGTGGTTTTTGGGATAAGAACTACCAAATATATTAAAACCAGCAGGATCTAAAATGGTCAGAGTCTCAGGCTTGCTGATTCTGCTTGGAAACCCTCATATACATGTCAATTGCAAGTTCAATAGTTTTTTATTCAGCACTGAAACAAAATCATAAAAAATCAACCATAATCAACTATTTTCATTCTGGAAGTCGAGAAATATGTAACTGTGGCTTTTAGATTCGTTTTTGTTTTTCTACTCTGGAGCGATTCGAAATGAATGAAGAACAAGATTTCCTGAACGAGTCAGCTTCTCAAGAAATTTGTTCAGAGAAATTTAATCGGAATCCATTGCTCCAGTGTTCTAGCTGCAATTACTGAATGGAAATAGTTAATGCATCTAGCATTAACTTTCTCCGATTTGACTTATGACCAGTGATCACTAGCTCTAAGAGTTCTAATACTATCACTCTGTAAGCAGTTTTTTTAAGCTTTCTGGAGAAGTTAAGAGTACTGAAAAAAATTTCTCAAACTGCTCTTGTTGCATCTAATTCTACCTGCAACGAGCAACAGGTCTGTAACTTGTTTCCAGATTGCTACAGGTATAGAATGGCCTAGCCTGAGATGCTTGAGGCGTGGTGATGCCGATCAATGGTCTGCAAATTCGAGCTGTGCAGGTCAATGTTCTTCTCACTATATCTTACTCTCTCTCAATAATTCTCTGAAATCAGAATAAAAAGACAATGCTCTTACTTTAGAAAACTCAAACTGTTCCTCCGACTGAGAAATCCCACCGCTGACACTCGATTCATGTTGAGTCTGCAGTTTCGAGGTGTGTGAATCGCGTTTTTTCTCACTTTATCTTACCCTCTCTTGGTCATTCTCTGAAGTTCGAATAAAAAGCTAATACCTTCACTTTAAAAAATTTCACACTGCTAGTCTGACTATAGGATCCCACCGCTGACACCTGATTTATGTTAAGACCCGGTTCGAATCACACAAAAATTTTTGACGACTTTATGGTTAGAGATTTCATTAAGGTGCATCCTCCGTGGGTTGAACTCATTTTAAAAGGATGGATCTGTATCCAGAAACAAGTGGTGAAACGAAGAAGTTTTACAAATTAGGTAAATAGCATTTCTTAACTTTCGTTCTTTATTCTCTGTCCTCGATTACCTTAGCGCAGGCTGACGCTCCGGGTTGAATTAACTTTTGAAAATTCATTCCGTACACGTGGGCTGTAGCTTTACGTCGTCAGGAATAAACGACCCCAATCACAAGCCTCTTAAGTCCTTATAATTACATCACGGGCTGCTGGAGCACCTGACAATGTCAACAATCTGTCAAACAATTAATATCTAATCCTGAGCTCAGAAACTCAGATTGTAAACAACCTCCTCTATATTAGTACCAGGCTGTAAACTCATCACATTATAATCCCACTGTACCACACTGTCGTCTTTCTACTTCTTTTAATCCTCACAATGTTATATCCTTACAGAAGATAAGGAAACTGGAAGATTTTCATTCTTCAAAAAACGTCATGACAGCACCTTTACCTGTACAGGTATAGCGGCTACAGGGGGTCAGGCGCAGCGCGCGCCTTCCACGGTATTGATTACAGCCTCCTATATCCAGGTGCACAAACAGGAGCGGCGTTCACCTCCACCATCCCACCATCCCACCGATCCCCTGCGTCATTCTGGTCCACCACACAAGCCCCAAGCTTTTCTCGGTTCAGCTATCACCACCTGGATTCTGATCTCACGTCAACAACCCTTTGGTTTGGTCGTACCAGTTCACAGAAGAGCATGAGCGGCCCTGATCCTTGCACACCGATTCTTACCCTTTGGGTTCAAAAATAAATGTATATCGAGATTCGGGGATGATTCGAGCTGCTTTTTCAGCTTTTTCATGGTTTTTTACTTCTGAAGATGAAAATGACCCAGCAATCGTAACTGAGGGTCACAACTCCATTTTAAATTCCACGCAGACAAAACAGTTCGATATTTTCACTGAGCAAGATATATCAAGAGAGCGTTTCGTCATGCCGCAGTGATGCAGAAACTTGAGAGAGTAACGTTAGTACTTTTACGAGTAGAAATTCCGCGTCTTTAAATGATCTGGCGTGATGCTGTGAAAATTTTTACTGCCATGGTATATGTATGTGTCTATGTATGTACGTGAATTTTTATGACTTAGTCGCTATTCAGTTAGAGTGAAATTGGCTCAACTGGTAGATTGAGCACGTAATCTTGTATATATCAGGAGAGCACAGTGACAGAGAATAAAGCAGATTTGAAGGAGGTTTAATCCAGGCCAGGGCTCATCTCACCATGAAATTCGAACTACGAATATCGGAATGTTGGAGTATGTGTGCACTGACTAACACTGGAGGATAAAAAAACACCTCCTTGAATTACTCAAGCAAGAAGACAAAGAGTCCACTCTTTTAAAAGTGACGAAAAGTATCGGAGACGTTTACCTTGAAACCTGCTACTGAATTAAATGCCATTTTGAACGACCTTCGCAATCCTAGCCTCATGACCTTGACTTCAACTCCGCAAAGTGCCTCGCAAGTAGGACCACTTTCTCTAGCAGAATGAGAATCTTATTGCGAATTCAAGTCACTCCCGCTAATGTACATTCCTAATATCATCGTTTCTTTTTACGAATTTACTAAGCTAGCAGGACAAACGCGCGCCCAGCTGGCTAACGCCAGCCAGAAATTAATCTTCTTTCAATCATACGGCTGACGTAGGACGCGCGTTGAATAAGACAACCTCAATTAACGTTGGAGGGACGTTATAAATATTAATGAAATTCAAAGAGGGAGGACGGGAGACCAACGGATTGAATAGCGTTCCGGAAATCACAAAAACAATGAATTAATAAACCATGTAGAAGATTTCCGAAAGTATTTTTTGACGGAGCAAACTGATCGAGTGGGTGGAAAATTAGAGGCCTTTATGAGCCTAAGGCCAAACTTCCAACGAGCAAAGTCCCAGTTCACAATTAGATATAGTATCGAGAATACGATCCGCCCTGTAACACTGTTCGTAAATACGGTACTCCAGGGGCGAGAAAACGAACTGGAGAGACGGAGAGGTTTAGATAAATGAAGAGAAAACCGAGGGTCTTCTACGGGAAATCCTTGGGGTGATGGTGTCGCGTTGCGTTGAGAGATTTTACCCACTCTGCCAGACCCCTAGTCCTGGTCCTACTCCTGGTTTGCTCTTTTACCATCCTGGAACGGTCTCAGACCAGCATCTTAAAACCTAGACACCGTTGTCTGGAAGTAAGATAAAGCTCAGTTGATGTTGCGGTGGGTTTAATTTTTTTGCAGAACCTTATCCCAGCAGAGCACTATCGAGCATGTGTGTACCCAGGTCACTGATAAAATCCACAAAATTGGAATTGAAATTCAAATCAGTTGGTCTAAGTCCATAGTCTAGAAAGCGTGAGGGTTCGTGTCCAAAAACTTTGAGAATCACTCCAAACAGATGTATCAAAAAATAAATAAAACGTGCAGACGTTAGTATCGATCATCTTAGCTCGTAGTAAAAACTCCCCAGAGTTGCAAGAGCGCGTGTAATGCCCTCGTTAAAGTTCTCGGTAATGAGAGCAGTCGTATAGTTTGAATTGTCGTTTGCATTGACGCCTCAAACACGACTCAGTTCGTGACTTCAAAACTCCAAAGCGCATGCAGTACTGAAACCCTTGAACGTGTTGAAACGTTGTTGGATTATGGTGGATGGTTAGCCTCACACAATCAAGGGGATTAGAAAGCGGTCCAGATCTCGTTCTCTCGTTCAGGTGAAGGCAAACCCGAGAATAGTGAATGTGAGCTTGTTAATGTTATATGTAGTACATACAGAAGTCCATTATTGATGGGCAGATATCACTAACTGCAAGCCCAGCTGCGCGAGTCTCGGAAATTCCTACTCCATAAAGTAGAAAACAAAGTAAAATATTCAATGGAAACATGTCCCTGGACAGTTATTCTTGTAGGCATTTAGATTCACGTGCTTGTGATGCCGTGAGCATTCCGGTTGAACCCTGACCCATACCGAGTGGCGTGCCGAGTTGGCTTCATTTGAACATGCGACTGAAATATTCACGAGGACTCCAACCGATCCAATACAGTGGCTGCAGGAGGTGCGATATACCGTACGTCGGTGGTAGTTGACGTTGAGCAAAATGCAATGAACTTCATACTATGTTATGTTAAGGATTTTACGGGTATTTCATGTTAGATTTTCAACGACCAAAGCAGAGATTCTTTTAATATTTTATCTCATTCCTGGTCATTTTCCTGTGTCTATTCCAGTAGTTGGCAATAGACGTGGGAAATTTAATCAACTGTTTCTATACTCGCACTGTGATTGGCAGCAAACCGCTACGTGGTTAAGGAAGCTACTAAATGCACATTTAGTATCCAATCGTGAGCAATGAACGTCCTGGTACGTCTTACAGCGTCAAGTCATATTATAGGAAAGGACCAACCGACGTAGTTGACGTTTTTGGTCGTTGTCAGAAGTCGGAGAGATAAGAGAGATGAAGATGATTAGAAGAAGAACGCGGGAGATAATCTTGAACAATTTGCTTCAAAACCATTGAACAGAGAAAAGAGTTTTTGAATCTGCAACGTCATGGACTCCTGGATTTTCAGCTCACGTCAATTTAGGTAACAATCAGAGCACGGTCCAAGGAGAGAAAGTACACTATTGCAACTCAGCTTTATCTCTACTAACCAATCACATGGTCATCCAAAGTCACGTCATGTACCTCTTTTTTGTCGTTTACGTGCAATTTCTTCAGGGTACTTAATAATACTGCATGATGCTTATGTTCATATCATGTTCACATCAAGTTATTGTTTTGTTAACATTTCATTTTCACTATTGTAATCTTTGTAAAGTTGAAATGTAGCTCATTACATGATCTGTGTTCACGTAATGTTCATATTACGTTAATTTTATGATCATTTGAAATTGATCTTCACATTTTATTTCCGTAATATTGAAGTCCAGGTTCATGCAATATTCAGTTAATGATGATTTACAATCAATATTCAATTACATCTTTATTTCATGTTTTTCTTATCATGCTCATGCTGTTTTCTATACGATGTTCATATTGTGATCATCCCATGTTAATGACGAATTCATTTCAAGTTTATCGAGTCTCTTCATCTTGGTAGGCTGTATCATGAATTTCGTCCGCTCTTGCGGGCACGTTAAATGATATTACCGCTTGGAAGGTAGAAAGCCGTAACATCTAGATTCTAGAAATGAGAAGACCAGCTCTGCGCACATAATGGACACAAGAGTTATTGCAGCCGACTGTACTTTGACCTGGAAGCAAAACAAGCTAGGCGTGAGGCGTCCCTATCGCAAATTATTGCTTGCGGATCGGTTGGAGAAACGGGTTGTTGCAGTTTGAAACACAACGCCGCACTGTAACTGGTCGCATATTCGATGCAAATATTCCGATAACTCAATAGCATGGCACGGCATTGCATGGCAAGGTGGAAGGGTAAGCCTTAAATTCAGAGTTCGTATTCCTCTCTTGAATAACTAGACAGCAGCTACGTTTATATTTGAAACCGTAAACTTTTTTTGCAACGTGAAAAGCGTTCGTTCGCATAGCTACTACGTCGAGTGCGATAAGAACCGGAGCCACTGCGTAATAATTAACGACAATTAGCATTCCCTGGGTTATTTTCTGAAAAATTATATACACATAACGGGTTGTACACTTGTCTGGAAAACAGTAACGTGCCGCATTCCCATCCGCATTCGAATTCGCGTGTTGCGAAAACAATTTTCACAACGATGCGTTGCTGCTGGTGCTGGTGCTGCTGCTGCTGCTGTTGCTGTCCGTACCGACACCGCGGATATTCTGCTTTGCAAACGTTATAGGTGAATGGGTAGGTATATCTACCTACACTATATACGTATAGGCGCACCGTGTCGTGTACAGTTAATAATACAGATACCTGGGCTCATGTACAGACATACTAGTCCACGAAGCGTATAGGTAAACAGAATTTACTAATGAACTTTGGCACGGACGGTTGGTAGATTAAAGGTGAAATTCCACTGGAGCAATAGCTGGCTGGCTTCCTGACTGACTGGCTAGCACAATACCTGAAACTTGGTGCTAATTAGGGAGATAGATTTATGAAATTCCGTAAGAACGTGTTAGTGAACACTGTAATAATTCATCTCAAACAGAAGTTAGTTCATTTATTTTAACAGCTGATTTAGGTAATCAGATGATTCCTCCATCGCCTTCAGCAGTCAAGATCTGTATAAATATTAGACAGCTGAAAACCCAGGAATAGTCACACTTCAGTGAGTGGTGCTGAAGGCAAGTCAGGAAAATTGATTTAGCGAGGATTGGAAAGTGTTTAGCACGAACTTCGTTATCGATAAACAGATTACAGCCTCCTCGAAGGCGGACAGCATTCAAAAGTTGGTTAGGTAATTTTTAAAATGAAAGACCAGTCGTCACCGTGCTTTACAGCATGACCTCATCATTCTTAGATCCGGAAATTCTGCGGTACGGAATGCTTGTCTAGAATTCTTCTTCTTCTTCAAGAGAGCTAGACTCTTTTCATCTTTCACCTTATTCTCGGCAGGAGATCATTGTTCACGAAATTGAATACCCGAGTCACGCGTCAATGCGAGATACCTACCTACCCGGTTCTTATATATCAGATGTACCCTGCATATATACAGACGAGAATGAAAGGAAATCAACCCCATGCACTTCTACTGTTCGACAGATGTTCTTAAACTTTTATAGTCACTGTAACAGTATTGACGCCTTTTTACGTTTCATCACCTACGGTGATATAAGAAGAGTATTGGTTTTGGTCGAAAAGTGACTTTTGCTAATATCAACGAATCTTCACATTCTCGACCCTCTAGAATCCGAAAAACAAGTTTTTAGAAAGATGTCGGTCTGTCTGTCGGCCTGTTCGACAAACTCGCGCGGTGATCTCGGAAACGGATCGATGAAAAAATCTGAAATTCACAAGACTTTACAACCAAATGATGGGCATGAAAAATTTCCATGTCTCGTTTAATTTGAACTTCCGGTTCTACCGGAAATTAATCGATTTTCGCTGTTTTACTGACAAACCTATACTTTTTTCTCTGTAATACCTTTCTGAATGAAAGAATATATTCTTCCGAGTTGAGAATTTCATATATATAGGGCATTCCTTGCCAATGACACCAAAGAAATTGTAAATATACCCAGATCGAATTAGAATGAATGCACTGTATAAAATTGTTGTTTTTCAATATATAGGGCGATCCTTGCCAATGACAAGAAGAAATTGTAAGTGTACCCAGATCGAATTGGGATTGAACGCGCTGTATGAAATTGTTGTTTGTCAATATATAGGGCATTTTTTTAAGTGAAATTTTCAATTTTGATCTTTTTTTTTCGGTTTGTCATTACTTTTTTTATACTTTTTCTTCCCCTGACAAACCCATCCTTTTTTTCTTGTTGATGAAAAGTACTCAGAAAAACTGTTCTTCCGGCTTGTTTTTTTTTTTTTTTTTTCTGAAGGTCTCGTGATTATTAAATCAGAAACAAAAAAGATATCTGACAATACATATGGATATTCATCTTCTGTTAGAACAAGATCGTTTTATTTTTCTTTAACTTTCTTGTGGTTTGTTTTCTGATAGACAATTGATTGACTTTGATGGAGGGCTGAAGCTTTTCTTCAAGTGAATTCTTTGCGAGCTTCTTCATTATTTTCTTTCCTTTTTTTTCTTGTTTTTTTCTGCTGCTTTTTCATCGATTAAATATATATTAAATAAAACATATTAGTATTTCACTCGTGTCAGGGGAAAGATAGAGACGTACGTACTTCGTACGCCCACACAAACTTGCCCCTAGGTACTTGTAGATGGTCCACGTTTGTCGAGCGGCTGGAAACCGGGTTAATATTTGATTTTGGATTACGGCACTCGAACTTGCCACCATCACCCCAACCCCGCCATGACCCCACCGTCGGTAAAGCTTCGGAAGGGTTTTCGCTCGGTCAAATAAATGGATATAGGTATATACCACAGACTGGCTCTTCGCTATCGATAATCTTGTAACCACTATTTACGTATCGTATGTAAACAAGTTTCACGGTATAAGATTCCATGAACATTGAGGTAGTCCCTAATTATATCATATTCGAATTTTGATGTTACCATGATGTGCCAAAATGTCTCCAAATATATTTAAAAAAATCTAAGTTCTGACCTCATAATCTTAAAATTTTTCCGTTTTAATTTAATCCGATTTCCGACAATTTGCAGATCAAATTTTTCAGTTTTTGTATAGCAATAGCATTCCAGAAAATAATATCTTTAAAAATTTGTGTAAAATTTTTTATGGAGAACCTACTGCTGAGGGGAAGAAACGTGGTAACTGCCACAACTTACGGTTAGAGCCACAGATCGTGGCACAGTTAATACCGATCAAGAAAAAGGTAAAGTGTCCCGTGAACTGAGAAGATCCTGAACGAATCCCGAATCCAAAATCTGCAACTGGTTTTCGGTAATACTGAGACGTAGACACGGGAGTGAACAACTCCTCAGGGACTCTAGGAGAATATTTGACAACTTGTTTTCCGGGACAAAAATCCCCAGCGAATTGTCCGCAGGGACTTATCCACCCAGACGTCGTTGTTCTTCCGGAAAAGGAAAAGAAAAAAAAAAAAAAAAAAAGGGAGTTAAAAAAGAAAATATAACTGTAGGAAAAAACCCGACGATTTTCACGGTAAAACGATATTAATATTTTTTTTTTTTTTTTTTTTTATTCATTAAATTTTTTGGAAACTGTATTTGGCTGTTTTTTAATAAAAAAAAACCTAATCTACTCCGTTGTCTGATTTTTCATTTAATAATTGATTAACAGCGATTGAAAATAAAGACCTACCTTGATTATTCTTCAATTCCTATGATGTGATTGATTCTTTTTTAGAAAAACTGCTCCGCAATTTCTGAACGACTTCTCTAAGTTGAAATTTTCAATATTTTTCACTTTTCATCCGACGATATCTCGAGAACGAATCCACGAATCTTACTATTTCAATCATCTGCTTCAACTTAAGTCTGATTAAATTCTGAAATTTTCGCGTAGAAAAACAAAGTCAGTTTTTTTTTTCTTTTGAAAAAATTTTTCAACCACAGAATACACTACAATTTTTTGAGTTTTGAAAAATCTGAGTAGACTGGCCCATTGATATCAGCTGAGTTCCCTTTTCTTTGGTTTTCCTTTTTTTCTAACAAAAATATTTGACCGATAAAAATAGGGCATAAAGGGTAAAACAAAACGGTGAACAAAAATTCTCTGTCACTCGATTTGTATAATATTAGAAATTACACGGACCGCCAGCTGTCGTTACCGAATCTGCGTGACAAGGAGTTTATCGGGCGTATAGAACAGAGTACGGTTTACGGTTTAAACCAGATGCGTAGCTGGTGCGTATCTCGTCCCCGGGGCAGTTTCACCCCCGTCGTAAATCAACAGACACTCCTGTTTTTTTTTTTTTTTTTTTTTTTTTTTACGGAGATGTATGGCTGTAAATCGGATCGAAACAATTAGCCGTGACATTCTACAGATGAAAAATAAAAATAAAAAAATATAAAAAAAAAAAACATTTTAGAAGTTGATTTTAACCAGGCAAAAAATTTTCCCGGTTGTCAAAGCTCGCAAAATTCTGTCTGCAATGACCGCAAATAAATTTTATACAAAATGACAATAATCACAGTTCACTGCAGTGGTTATGGTTAATTTACGAGTCTGGTTCACTTCGTGGTATATATCATATTAACATAATCCTTTGATAGAATTTACGCCATTCCGGACGGTTAAAACTTTGCATAGGTCTGCTACGAGATTATTACAGACTGAATGATGTTCGGATTTTACAACAAGTCATTATACTACCCTAGAAGTATATTATACAGTCAAATTTCACTATCTGTTAGCTAATAATATTCACTACGGGGTAGTTTGCTGAGGTTTCACACAAATTTAATGCTCTCTCATTCGTCGCCGTTACATTAACTTGGACTGGTATGTATCCACAAGTTTGACATACGTTGTCCAAACGAACAACTAAATCCCTTATTGAATCCAAATTCATATACAAATCTCATTTCAAAACCTACTGAAATAACATTCACGGTTTTACTCGAGGAGACAAAGACCTAGATTCAAATGACTATAAACAATTCTGCAAAATAATTTATGCCGTAAGAATTAACATTAACTAATTTTCAAAAATGCTGCATTAATCTCTTCAAATTTTGTCCACAAACTAACCGAAAAAATTTAAGAATTATGACATAATTAGGAGCTTTTTCGAGTATTCAAAATCAAAATGCTTCTTCATATTTTAATTAAAAATTTTCTGGCTCATTTGTTGATGCGATTCGAAGAAATGAACGTATTTTTTTTTTTTTCTGGAATCAGAATGTCTATATTCATACTACAAATCGTTTCGACGATTTGGTCAAATTTAGAAAATGAGAGAATCGTGATCGAAAAAATGATTGAAGTCAATTTTTTGATTGTTTAATTGTTTTCAAAATTCTTGAACAGTCTTCAAAAATTATTTGATGGCGTTTGAATTCTATCAAAGCGTATAAAAATGTTGAAAAAAGAAAAACATTTTGAATTGATATCGTAAACGAATAATTCCAGATGAAAAAGTTGTCACTGTGGCTGTATACGCGTTTCCAATTGCTAATTGAAAAAAAAAAAAAAAAAAGGAAAAATAAAATATAAATCAACAATTTCGTATTCAATTTGAAGTATGCTGCGCCCCCAAATAATGTCGAAAGTTTTAATTGATCGAGACGACGTAATATCTGATATTTCTCTAGAGGTTTTACTTTATTTAACAATCTTTGTTTCCCGATACGAAGAGAGAAGGAGAGAAAAAATAAAAAAGAAAAGAAAAACAGAAAGAAAGAAAAGAAAAATGAAAATGAAAATTCTCTTCGAAGGTAGGTCGTATTAGGTAGGTACGGTAGTTCGTTAATTTTCAAGCCTCGTTACCTAATTGGTTCCCCTTAGGAAAATCGTACCCATATACTAATGGAACCCGCAAGCCTCAAAGCTCGATCGTTAAGTGTTCGAAGTATGCGTTACCGGAGACGCCCCATATCGGTTAAACGTACGATAGGCAAACGCAATACCAGAGAGAGCTCGACCCAACCCAGATCTACATCAACATCCACATCCACATTCACATCCACATCCTGCACTCGTTCCTCAGACCAAGTATAAGCTGGGTAGTTATTTCTCGGGGTTTAGTTCGAGCGATAAGGAGGCTGGGGTGCTGGGGTACCAGGGAACCAGAGAACTGGGGTACCGGAATACCAGGGAGCCGACGATGCCGAGCACACAATAGCCAACGAGGATGTAAACGCGGACGCGGATGAGTCTCGGCGAAATTAGCTAACTTGAGACAGTAGTAACGGAACATAGCCAGATATCAGGACGCCTAAGCTGTTATGCGCTCGCCGTCACATCCACCACAACGAACTTTCAAAGTCACTTACGGAAATTTACATTCGCTGGGACTGTTATTGTAATATTATCTTCTCTTATCTCCTAGCTTTCTGGGCGAACCTGCACCGCCTCACCGAAGTGAGCACCTTCAAGTTTCTGCTGCATAATTACAGTACCTGGGAAAACGCTATTTGTGGCACACCGTGCTGCAGCAAAGCAATTATATTGTTGTTAAACTCACTACATACGCACCTGTTAATGATTTTTAAAATTTTTTTATCATCTTTCCCCACAAGATTTTTGTCCAATCAACTAGCCTTGTTGAAGAAGCTCACCAATCTCTTCGATTATGATCAGCAATCAAACGAAAGAGTACTTGGGGTGCTGATTCGGATCAGCTTTAGAATTTCTAGACTCCAATGATCTAGTGATCAGAACTTTCTGAAGAATTAATCTTTGTGCAAGTTATTCACAGAATATTCAAAAGGAATTGCTAAATTTTAAAATATTGACTCAAAAAAATGATTAGTTGATAATATAAAAAAATCAAGAAACCGGTTGACCTGTGGACCAACCCAAAAACTTCCAGCTGTGTCAAATACGTTACGATTAATTGATACTATTGTGTTTATAATAAATTAAAGAAGGTTATAAGTATAATTAGTTTTCCGTCTACAAATCTTTTTTTTTTCTTCAATTTCTATTCTTCAAATAACTTTGAAACTACTCGACCGATCGATTCCAAAATCTAATCAGATCTAAGTCTTGATAAACCCTTTCGATCGCCATAAGAACCATTCCGATCGGTCGATTCGTTCTAAAGATATCGTGCGACAAAAATTTGTTTACACACACACACACACATACGGACGTCCATCCAAAAATAGTCAGAATAGCTTCCCAGGACCCCAGAACGTCGAGATCTGATGAAAACTCAATTTTCGAAAATTGAACCGAAACCATTAACTTCCCTTTTTTATAAAAATTTTCAATTTTCACTGCGGGAAGTTAAAAAAGTCCTGTGGTCATTTGATGGAAGATTTCTTTCTCGATCATTAGAGATCAGAAACTTCAAAACCCATGCTTTGATTCAGCTGAAATCCTTTTGATCAGTGTTGAGGTTCGAAAAAAAGACTCAAAATCAAAAATTCTTATGTCTAAAAATTGAATGTCTTGAATATGATTTTTTGGATCTTTATTTTGGTATTTCACACTTGTTTTTCTACACAAACTCGATATTCAAATTATTAGTTGCCAATTAACTGGTATTCGGATATTCTGAAGACACTTCATTTGAGAAATTAACCGAAGGCTACATACTAATTAGTGGAGTTTGACTCCGATTCATCTAAATCCGTACACATTATTTGAGGGGAATTTGTATCTTGTTAATTTCAATTAGGTACTTGAGTAATATTTCGAATAATAGAATAAGCCATTCACTTGAATATTTGATACTATAATTAGGAAGGTACAGGACTATTGAAACTTTAAACTTCAACTTTAATCTTTTACAAACATTAACAAAAAAAAAACAAAAAAAATGTTTGTGAAAAAATTCGAGAAATTATGGAAATTATAACACTTAGCGTGAGTACACAGTCGAGTAACAACAAAACAGGGGGGCAAAATAGGCTGGGATAGAAAATAGAAGAATCAAAAAAGAAAACGGACGAACCAGATCTTGCAGCTGATAAGGATTTATGGACCAGGATTTGTGTGAAAGACGTTCGGAAATTTTTTCAGTCATATTTATTGAAGAAAAAAATTTGCTGAACTTTGAAGCTGTTTTTATCCGAAAATTACATTTTCGAACACGATGGACATCGTAACTCTTGAGCTGATGATTATTTTTACTTAAAATTTGAACTGAATTTATTCAAAATAATTTTCTCTATAAAAGACGGAACTTACTCAAGAACATCGCCATAATTGTAGGACTAAAAATAAACAAAATATCGAAAACCATTTTTTAAATATAATAAAAATGTATAAAAGAAAATGTATTCGTATGCAACTTTAAAAATTTCCGTTCAAAATCCCCCAAAAAGTTTCATGATATAGTTTTGGTTAAATGAATTATTTACTTCAAAGTATTTTGCTTTCAGATGAATAGTTCACTTGGAAATTTTCAACATATCGACAACTTTTTTTTTCATACTTATCAGAACATGCACAATGAACTGTAAAGCGTACTGGTTCAATGATTATTTGGCTTATGAGCAATTCAACCCGACTAAAAATCGATTTTTTTTTTAAACTCCGATAGTCCTGTATCCCTTTCAGAATCGAACTTGTAAGTACGCAGGTTTATACACCTGCAGATTATACATGGCGCATTTTCTGTCCACTCATACACTTGAAATGTTAATTTATTTTCAGACTGTATCCATCTCAAATCATGCAGACCAGCGGAAGTCATATTTCAGAATCACTCGTGACTAAAGTATGTTGTTCCTTGCTCAAAATAAGCGGACACATATATGTTTTTATCCTCCAAATGATTTTTGTGAGCCTGGTAATGATTTTTTTAAGATTATAAGGTGAATACGGTTTTGGAATTTTATAAAATTCATCGCCAATTTGGCAATTTTCAAGCTTTTATAAAAATTTTTGTTTCTGGATACCTGAAAGCTCACACTCTATCGAATAAGACATTAGAATCCGAAAAATTTGCAAAACTGCAAAAGATAGAGCGATTTGAAAAAAAAAATCAAAAGTCGTTTTTCTTAAAAAACTCTATTTCAATTTGTCTAAAAATTTATTATGTTTTGGTGGGGAGTATACACTATATACCCTATGAACGGCAGTATCGATTTATCATTACTTTTTGAGATATCGATTTTTTTGATTAATTTTATTTGGCAGCCGTATTCATTGCAGATGCGAATTCCTACAAATTTAATACAATATCAGTATTTGAATTTTGTAGAAACTTTCTTCAATCAATTTGCTACTTCGGATTGCGTGTGAAATTTATTTTTCACTCTAATATTTCTGAGAAAACACGAGAGGCCAACATTTTATTATTACAATTATTTTATTTAATCTTTCTTTTCAATTCTGCAAAATAAAACATTGGTTTTCACTTTTTTCTTTGCATTTTAAATAGCATTTTTCTTAAATTTATTACTATTATTCATGAATTCGATGAGGAAAATACTTATAAAAATATAAAGAAAAGGATAACAACCCCTAGTTTTATATACTGGTAACCAAAACTTAGCGAAGAGATTGAATATAAAATATTTATAAACCAGTAGACATACTACAAAACCATTAACCATTTTTACCTTGCCAGGTGTTCATTCTGAATTATTTGTACCAATTAATTTTTCTACCTTTTTAATTCACAAAATCATAGTAACGAAGTGAATAGTCCTGCAGTTAATGAGACTGGAGGTTCGCCGATGTTTATTGATGAGAATAACTTTTTCAGATAATTTTTTTACATGAAATTGAGATAATGCATCAGAAAATACTAGAGACCTTGTTATTTACTGGAGTTTGAAGCATTCCTGGAAGAGGAAAAGGGAGAAAAACCTCGAATCCATGGAACGAAATGATGCAATGCAACAATGCAGATCGCACCGAGAATTCACCACGACCGTGTGCATGTGATACATAGCGTTAATAATGCCAGCAATCTTTTCAAGCCCAGAAGTTAGTGCGGTCGTGGGTTACAACGCCAGCAATATACGATCAACTTTTATTATGCTTTGGCGTAGCCTATTATTCACGGGACTCCAACCTGCGGCAGATAGCTTTATTTATCTCAAACTCTCAAACGAACTTTATCTGCACCGTTTCTATTCCTGCACCATACCTGAGTAGACAATTTATAATTCAACTGGTACTGACTGCTAATTAACTCTGACTGTTGTAAGGCGTATCATTATATAATCACGTTACATAACAATTCAAATATTTCTTCTCCTTTTAAGTTCCATCCAATTGAAGAAAAAGCTCAGTGTTATCAGAAACAGAAACCAAAAATATTTTTCTCTTACCGACTCTAACCCTTCGCCTTATTTCGATCCAATTCAATATTAAATCCACACTGCTGCAAACAAAACGTTTATTTCCAAAATGTATATAGAATGTCCCAAAAAGTCACCGAAACGAATTCATGGTAATTTAACAATTGCGTTTGATTTCGAGTGTAAACTAATGAAATGTGTTAAACAATCGACACAAACGCAGAGATTTTCGCTCGTTTAAATTTGGCGACAATTTTATCGCACTGAAATTCATTGGATTATATCAAATTTAGCATTTGACACATTTTGTGAGGGTTAAAAGGTTTTAACATACATAAAACGTAACATTCGCACGAATCGTTTTCTTCAGTGAAACGTTTTTCTTGCTTTAATCAGAGTTTTTTCATCAAGTCTTGATAACGTGTATGAGAACTGATATTACTTTCCGCACGGGATGAGCATGATTTGTTCAAACCTTATGACCGCATGCTATCGATATCAAGATAGAAAGACATCAAGTTCGCAGAAGTCTTGAGGCAGAGTACCAATCTCTGCACGGACAACTGGTGACAGCGGAGGGATGTCGATTCGTAGAGTAGGTACTGCGACTATACGTAGCATGTGTAGTATACGCTATGTATGTTACATAGAACAGACCGCAAAAGCCTATAATACACTACTTCGCATGCAGCTTCTTACTTCTTGGTCGAGACTACGTGCCGGAATGGAATATTGCCTTGATAAAGAGATCCGCGGAAGTGACTCGCACGCAAGGCAAGTAGCGATAATACAAGGGACTGTTTCTGAAGAGCTAAACCCTTTTAGGGTTGTACGCGGCGTGTACTCAGGTAGCAAAGTCCCTTGAAGCTTTGTTTTCTCAATTCAATTTTCACTCTGAGTCAGAAAAGTTGTGCAATAACAATCCGAGTACCGTCTCGATCGTACCGTTAAAGTATAATACTTTACTGCAGACATTGCTATATCTGCTCACCAATCGCTTGAACCACCACTGATAACAAGACGATCCGTTCCTACACTAAAAGTATTCCAATTCCGCAGTGAAAGACCGCCGCAAATCCTCAAGTCGTATAAAATTCTAACGCATATATATATCTATACCAAAACCTACATAAAATTTTTAACCAACCGCAAATACTCACTTTACAGTTTCTCTCGTAAGTTTAGCTGTTAGAAAAGAAAAGCGATGAAATCTGTACTTGTGGAGTTTTGCTATAATGTTTTTCGCAACACTTTTTTTCCAATGGCAAAGAGCCGCTATTACCTGAAGCTAAATGCACGAGACGAGATGAAACTCTGTGGCAGTTTCCTTAGGCGAGTTAAGTAATCTTGGGCCTTGTACCTCCTTAAAATCCCGGACATCAACCCTCCGAGGGTTTTTGTAGAGGGTTTCAGCCTGTTTGTACAATCCAAGAAGGAAGGTAGGTAGGTATATGTAAATGTACCTTACCAGCCATGACGAATGCATTGAAATGTTAATTTACTGTCCGTGTGTATTCACTGGAATCTTTACCCTATAACTCTGGATGATTGTGTGGTTTAGACAGTAATGGAGTAAAGAAGGTGAGTCAATCCGCGTGTCCGTGTATTATGAAACTTTAAATCTATCTTCAAACAAGTTTTTTGAAAAATTATACTTTTGTAATTTGTGAAGTAAAATTAGGTGAATGGACAAATGGAATAAAGAAATGGTAAGTTATAATTTTTTGTTCCTTTTATTTTCAACCGAAAAACTATATTTCAAAGATGAAATGAATAAATCCATATTTTAAACTTGTTTTCTCAAGTATTTTCAAATATCTTATCGTTTTTTTTCCGGATTACTTCCTTAGAGGTAAATTTTACTTCGCTCAAAGAAGAGTCAATTTGCAAAAAATATGAGATAATGTGATGTTCGCTTGATTTACATTTCCGCTCAGAAAGTTTAATGTAACGCTTCAGCTCGAGGCTTAAGACAAAAAAAAAAAAACCTAAAAAAATTAATGTCAATTTTCGTACTTTTTCTCTATGCCCATAACTGAAAAACAATTCGAGATATCGAGTTGTTTAACTGCTGCGGTAGAACCTTTACAGAAAAGTCTGAGAATTGACATTTTGTAATGGGGAAAATGGACTGAAAAGTGACTAATTAGAATAAATTACCTCATGCCAACCCTATAGAACTACATATACTTTATAATCAAATCATTAGCTGCACACTCGGCTCCAGCAGAGCCGGGATAAAATTTAATTACTAAGTCTGGTCCATCCCTTTTTTGTTACTGTAAATGTGAACTGGAGTTTAGGGACAGTAATGTATATAGTGATAATTTGTTTCATACTTTCCACTGATACATTAAATAATGAAGTTTTCTAAAATAAGAATTGTAAAAAGATAAGCAAAACGAAAAGTCCCTGATTTCTTTTCGAAATTTTGGAGTATTTTATAAAATCAGTCAATCTCATTGATTGCAAAACACCGAAATATGGATCATATCTAGTTATTTAAAACAAGTAAAGCTTTGAAGCTCTAAATCCGAGACAAAACGATGACGAAAACGAAAAGTCCCTAGTTTGTTTTGGAACATTTGGAATTTTTTATCAAATCAATCAATTTCACTGATTGTGAACCACTGAAATATGAATTATTTAGTTTTCCAAGAGGACCAGTACAGCTTGGATTGCGAAATTCGAAGTTCTCGAAAAGTCATTGGTTTGACAACCAAAGTTTATTTCACATCGAAAAAAATTTCTCATTGAAAAAACTTGTCGCAAGGTTTCAGGCATATCGTATCTCCAGTCCAACCTCTCAAGGTCTTGCTTTCTTTAGACAGCAATTCTACAGCTTATGAACGTTATAGGGATCGGTAGAAAAAAATCATGTGAAAAGTTACGGTCGATTATCCAAAATTTCCAAATTTTAGACCACTAATTTGCAAATAGCTTTGCCAATACGATGTTACAAAAAAATCCCCTCGTTCAGGTGATGAGGATTCCTTTTTCAAACAAAATGAGCTTTTAGCAACCCTAATCGGACTAACGATGTGCCTAAAACCTCACGGCAAAGATTTTCAAAAAAGAATTTTTTTAATGTGAACTAAACTTATTGGTTGACAAATAAACGCATTTTGGAGTACTCCAAATTTCCCAAACTAAGCTGTACTGGACCTCTTATTAAATTAAGTAAAAAGCTCAAAAGTACTAGATCAGAACGAAAATTGACCTAATTTAAGTCTCGGTTAAAAAACAAATGAGATTAACAAAAAGTGAGAAAAGGGACCAGACCTAATTACACATTGCTTTCTTTGGTCCGACAAGCAACTCTGAAAGCAATACCGACATAATTATATGTAAGCACATTGTGCAGGGTGAAACGACCCAAATAATGGTAGGATTATTAAAGCGTCTGATAAACAAGAAAATTCAACACTACGATAGTAAGTCGAGGAGAAAAAGGAGGAGAAGGGCAGGAAAATTTGATCGTCGTTTCTTGATCCATAAATCTGAAGGTATCACAGTATTGTGTTTGTACATCTTATTCCTACCAACACATTTGTGAAAGGACCGATATCTCTGGCTGTTGTGCAGACACAAGAAGAAAAAAAGAAGACGATGAAGAAGAAGACGATGAAGTTAGAAGAAGAAGAAGAAGTCAAGGAAAGTAGCTCGTGGAGTAGCAGGAAATTGTAGGGGAATGCTCGATATCTTTATGCCAATCTGTCCGCATATGTGAAGAACATGTAAATATGACGCCCGCGCCTCGCGCGTGATATCACCCCGTGGCTGCAGCAGCAGCAGCAGCAGCAGCATAGTAGATATATATATATATATATATATATATATATATATATATATATATATATATATATATATATATATATATATATATATATATATATATATATATATATATATATATATATATATATATATATATATATATATATATATATATAAATATAAGGGTGTTCGTGTTTCCCGTCAATGATATAGTCCTACGAGTGTAGGTACCCGTAACAAATATGTCGGAAGATATCCGGTAATATAATAAAACCAAATATCCTACCGTATCAGATATACCTAGTCCCAGGATTTTATTTCTCGTACAAAGAAATATAAAAATCCTAAACCAGCTCGCCCCCGTACTGCGTAGCTCTTTATAGACGACGTAAAAGTATCTTTAATCAGGCTTCTTCTCTTGCAGACGATAAAACTTTTTTTTGTTAGCCAATTATCTCAGTTTTTTATTTTTTTATTTTTTTTTTTTTTTTTTTTTTACGATCAAGAATCATCTATAAAAATTTTTTTTTCAAACATTTAATCAAACTTTTACAATACTTATTCACAACTTTCAAGTAAATCGGAAATAGCACATTGTTGATCTCTTGTTTGATAGAAATATGAAAAAAATTTACAATATGAATGATACTATTTAATTGTTGCACAAATATTTCCAAATTAAATAAAAATATATGTTTTGTCCTACCTACACCGAAAGTATATGCTATTACGTGCATGTGAAACATACGGAAAGTAGCACTTTTCCGCCCTCGGGCGATAAAGTAGATTCTCGGGCTGTAAGGTAAGCTCTAGGGCGGTAAAATAATAATACTGTACCGCACTAGAGCACGTTATCGCCCTAGAGCGCACTTTTCCGTCCTAGAGCGAAAAAGTGCTACCTTCCGCTCGTTTTGACATGCAATTCAAAGCAAACTTCCGGTGCAGGAATTTTGTTTTGCGAATAACACGACAACTACCGGACCAATCAAATCCAAAATCTAATCAGTTCTCATAGCTAGAAAGAACAAAAACTTGATCACACACTCAGATGTTCATCTAAAAATGGTCGGAGTAGATCCTCCGGATCCCAAAATGTGGACATCTATTCAAGACTCAATTTTTCATTTAAAAATATCTTTCCCCCTCGCCTTTTTTTTGACCGGGAAGTTAATGAGATTATGAATCATAAGTAACGAACTATGCAAAGATAGTAATTGTTTAGTGGATAATTGAACGAATTCTCGAGAAATTGATTTGTAGACCTGTAGTAGATGAGTCCCGGTAGAAAATGAGGGTATTTTTATGTGGCCAACGCTGTAAAGATCGTGAGGAAGTAAAATAAAATAGTTACGTTAGGGTAGAATTACAAATGGGGTGGAATTCTGATAATTTTCGCAGTTTACTACTTCGCTATTACAGCGCACCACCATTCACTGCTCACTGTACCCTCGGGGACACTTGAAAAGAGACTTGGGAGATGAAACAGGATGGCGCAACGCGGGCGTTCACGTAGAGAGATGGAGCAGTAGTACTACTTTCAGGGGATGACCCTAAGCCTCCAAAGGTTTTGCAGTAATTTTGTTGAAGAACCTTCAACGTTATAAGGTGGTTCAAAAAACTGCCAAAAAAAATCCTCATTATCCCTTTTATTTGTTCGAGTTTTGAATTAGAACTAAATTCTATACTGCTGGATCCACCCCATGGAGAAGAAATCAAATTTGGTCAATTTTTCTTGTTCTTTAATTGAGAAAAAAATTTCGTTAAAATTTGTATAATTTTCTTCGGGAATTGAAACTGTTTAATAACTAAATCAAAATAACAAAGCGGAACACGACTGTGCTTTATTTTCTTGACAAGTATAACGAAATTTTCACGAATTATAATTGATTCGAGAATGTCATGAATTTAATAAAAATTTCTTAAGGTTTTCCTTTTTTATCGGTAATCTATGATAAAGTAGGTATTCAGGGTCTCACACATATTGTCATAGTCTGGATAAAAAAATATTTTGATGATAAGAAAACAGTTCATACTTACCATGCGATAAGGGATGAATAATTTTCAAAGTAACTCAAATGATCAATTTTCATCAGAAATTAGGTATACCTAATGTAGTGGCTAGACAAAGGGAAATGAAAGAATGACTGTTTTGGTTACTTTCAGCTAGGTTTTAAATCCAGATTTCATGGCGGTGAAATTAGTTGACAAAATTCGCACTGAAATATTTTTTTTTTTATAGCGCTTTATTCCAGAGTTATTAATGGCGTGATCTTACAGATTATCAAGGAAATGTTGCAGCATCGGTCGATAATCTGGAAGCGATGATGATAATTATTATCATGTGAAAGTATTGAGTGATCGTCGGTATTATAGTTTGAAGGTTTCTTTGATGAAAAAAATCAACGAACACTGTCTTACCTACCAAGTACTGGTCATATCTATCTACACTTTGTTATTTTCGCTACTTAACTATCTGCGTCGTGTTGATAAGTTGGCATAATCTTTATATCGGTATTATAAATATTAATAAAGACCAGTACTTACAATACTTTGTTTCTGTTTTTGACTTCACTGATGCGATTTTAACAACGATTTTAACGAATTTGATTATTGGGTTGCTTGCATCCTATGTTTCCTTTGCTCATAACCTCACGGTATACTCAACGTATTTGTCAATAATTATGCGGGCTGAACAAATAATGATTAGTATTTATATTTGTTGGGAATGAAAATAATAACTTTTATATAACGCAAGCATGTTTTATGCGTTTTTTCACGCTCGATTTCAGTACACGAAGTATCCACTTGCGCGACAGTGGCGGGGAGTCTGTGGTGGGGAGACGGAAGTGTACAAATGAAGATAGATTTAACTCCTAGGACTTAAAACTGCCCGAATACGTACTTCGCGCATGCGCATTGACTTTCAAGCCGTGTTTGTTATTGTACGTACTCCGTCTACTTTGTGTACCGAATCGAGCATAAAACTTGTAAGACATGCTTTTGTTATACAAAATGTTGTGTACACCACGCAGGTAATAGATCTTTTACGCTGAGCGTATTTGCAATACTCGATAATATCTGATTTTCAAACAATTGGCATGTTAAAGTTTGCTAAGAAAATAATTTATGAGGCACGAGTCAATGTGTGCGACCATAAAAGATCAGCGTACACGGCCTACAGTCTCAGTGAAGGTTTAAAGCGCGAAATTGAATAGAAAAACAAACCTTCACCACCTTTTTTTGGAAACTCTTAGCTTTTTATTTTCAGAAAACATTGGGATCCCTCACATCTGGCATATTTAGTCTTTGGAGACGACATGTAGACATCACCGAGGCTTCATCATGAATCACAAAATTACTGGATACATGGACATTTTTCAGTAAGTAACTAGTCCAGTTCAAGTCTGACTACCAACTTAAACACACGCCATTACGATCACTTGAAGTGATAAACTGATTACAACTCAGTGCATCTCCGCTAAATCCGTTGCCTGAAAGCCTTTCACGGTCTGAAGTTTAACAGGTTGAAAAAGATAATCCAGGCGAAAGATGAAGCTTCAAGACGTCTGCGTGAACGATTTATGGGTGGAATTTGGCCAGATGAAATCCTGGCAAAGATTATGTTAACTAGAAATAAAGGTTTCGTATGTACAGTCAGGGAAATGGTATCTGTCGCCGCCCAACTTGATGCAACTGAACACACAAGAAGTTGTAATTTCCTTCAAGTTGACACGAAATAAGTAACCAGCACACTGTTTCATCAGAGAAGTAGAGGATGCTTTTGTTTCGTGCCAACTTGAAGAAAATTAAATCTATTTCGATAAGGTTCGACAGAAGATCGAGGGGTTTGAGGATGAATGCCATGTTTTTCATGGTTGGGGTTTATTTCAAAATTGGAAACAGCCAGTCGTGTACTTCTTGAGTGTGGGCTGTGTTTCTGAATACAAAATAAATTCTATGGAAATAAATTCTATCAAATGCTTCGTTCGAGAAATGCACGTATGCGCTTACAACTTCAAGTCGTTCAAACAACATTGTTGATCTGTCTTGACGCGTGCTCTTTCTGCTAAACGTCGACTGCGGGCGCATGGCGGCGCTAGTAGAATTAAGTCCATGTTCAACGACGCTGATTTTTCGGGTAAACTATTAATGTGCAGGTCTGTACATATGACGTGGCTATGCCAGGACATGGAAGAGGTTGCATGATCGTTGATAGCTCCTACAACTATTATTGTTAACTCTTTTAATATTATAACAATATGTATTTACCGTTATAATAATTCAACATTTTTTGAATAAATAGCTAAAACGAAATAAGATTAGGAAAAATTTTTGTGTTCGATAAAATGAATTTAGATTTCTTACCTCACTTTTTCACAAATATTTATCTCACTGTGTAGCATATAAGTTATGAAATAGAATTCCATAGCTCTGAACTCAAAGAATACGATTTTCATTCAATGTTGGTCAGGCGAAGGTCAACTTTGTTTTTTTAAATAGAAATCCATATTTTTAATTACATCATTTTGTTTCACTTAAAAAATCAAACGACTTTTGTATGAAACATTTTTTTGTGGGACATAAATTTTTCATGATATTCAGCTAAACAACCAGCGATTTTTCAACTTTTAAGGACATTTTACCTCTAAACTATCAAGTTTGGAGAAAAGTTGCAGGAGACAAAAAGTGCGTGATTCTATGTAAAGATTCTTGGAGAATAATTGCAGATTTTTTATAATAACTTTTTATTGTCAGCTTTTGCAATTGCGTGAAAAAGAAATCGAAAATTATTTTTAAAAATTCCGCAATTATTCTCCAAGAATTTTCGCATGAAATTACGTACTTTTTGTCTCTTGCGATTTTTCTCCCAACTTAATAGTTTAGAAGTGAAATATCCTCAAAAGTTGAAAAATCTCTGGTTGTTTAGCCAAATATCATAAAAAATTGACTTGCGAAAATTTTTTGCCACGCAAAGTCCTACAAGTGCGATACTTTTTGAAAATAGCTATAGCTCCTCGGTGCAAGTAGTAAGGCGCACTACTCAATCGATAATGATGCAAACATTATCATTTTTTCTTTTTAGAAAATCCAACGATTTGATATTTTTATCACAACGAATGATTTATTAGACGATAAAAAAATATTTAAATAACATTTTGGTACCTATATGTATTAGGTAATCGACTATATATGAATATCAACTTAATTTAGAGTGGATTAAGGGTTTAACATAATTGAAATGAAATAACATTATACATGTAAACTTTAAATTTTGATATATTCATTGGTATATCACAACAATCAGCATGCAACAATTATAAATCACAGTTTTTTTTCTTTTTTTGCCTTTTTTTTTACAACGTCATCATTAATATTCATTAATATAGTTTTATATGTATTTATATATTATATGACATACAAAATTTTGAGAATTTTATAACATATGATATATATGGTGCAATAATAGTAAATAAATATATGATAAATGAGTACGATATAAATATGATAAAGTATATACCTATACATATAGGTATGTGCATATCGGTATATACTCTTCTAAATTCAGACTGATATATTCGTAGCTTCTAAAAGCCAATATGATAGTTCTGATTAAAAATAAGTTATACTAGTTGTTTTTTCTTCTTTCTTCTGTTTCCTTTTACTTCAAATTTTATAGTAATTCATAAACAACACACGTTGATCACAGCTTTTATATTTTCATATATTATATATATATTTTAATTTTTTTTTTTTCTTTCAATTTTTCTTATTACTTCTTTTTACTAATTTCTTCGTAATGTTCGATATAATTTTTATCCAAATTATTATATAAATATACGTTTATATATATACCTATGTATTTATGTATATATGTATATGTATGTATGTATTCATGTATGTACGAATATCATAAGTAACACGATTTTCAACTAGGTATAAGAAATTTCTCAAGTTTAGAGCACAAAACTACTTTTTTTGAGAAAAAAAAAAATCAATAAAAATGAAAAATAAACGCATCCATTCAGCCTTCGAGTTTAACTTTTTCAATGATTGTCATCTCGTCGATCAGTCGTAGTACATATACGTTTGTAAATTGTATTTATAACCGATTGCTAAACATACTATAGCATTAAAAATGAATAAATATTAACAAATAAATGATAATTTTTTTCACACAGCATATTCGATACCGATTTCTATTAATTAACTACAATATTATTTAAATAAATTCTAATTTACGTATGATTTTAGTATATATAGTTCTGACTTATTGCTAGATCAATAACAACTGCTCAGATTTTCTCATTTAGGCCAACTACCATTTCTCAATAAGTGAATAAAATTATATCAATTAACTTGAGATCTGTGAAGATGAGTAATTTCAAGAATTAATAATTGAAATTATATACTTCTATAGTATTTTTCATAATTATTGATCGCATGGTATGTATAATTTATACGTATATTATATAACACAATATCTAATATACATAATTATTTTAAAATTGAATTGATAATCCAAAAGCAAATTCTTGCCATTTTTATCTCTTTTTTTATTTTGATTTTTAGTTGTTCGAAAAACAAAAAAAAAATAACGTTACAGCTGTGAGCTAAATTGTTCAACTTATAGTACATAACTAACGATTGTAATCTATATATCAATGTTAAAAAACCCTGTCATCGCATTCGCGTTCAGACTAGAAAATTGATTGTCTTAGTCATAATGTTTCAATAAAATATACGAACACGATATATATGGGGAATTCCATGGGTTTTCACCAAGCCTCGAACCATCACCATCACCATTTCCAATTTCATCGTAACTCAAGTACCTTGTAGTACTATCAGATAAACTAACCCAGAATTTTTTTCTTTTTTTTTTCTTTTATTTCTTACCATTTCAAAGTTATGCATCATTAAACGAAAATTTTTGGGGCCACTTTTAAAATTCTGACAAAATTACAGAAAATGCTTTGTTAAAATACGAGAATTTTGAGTTCCTAACGAAAGTGGTATCTTCTTTAGTTCAAAAGTTATGAATTATTTAGGATATCAAATAATTCGTAGATATGAAATCCGTCGTGTCTGCATTTGACGAATGTTCACAATTCGATCTTTTTGTTTGATAGACCACTTTTAAAATTCTGTAAAAAAAAAAAAACGAAAAATACTCTGTAAAAATACAAACATTTTGAAACTTTAGTGAGAGTGGTATTTTTTTAGTTCAAAAGTTATAAACTATTTACTACCATGTATGTACCTACTGATTACGTGTGTTATTGTTATATTCCATAATAATGGAGTATTTTTTGTATTTTTTGTAGAATTCCAAAAGTGATCTATCAAATAAAAAGATCGAACCATGAACTATTACCAAATGCGGATACGAATGATTTCATATCTACGAATTACTCAATATCTTAAACAATTCATAACTTTGGAACTAAAAAAGATACTACTTTCGATAGGGTCTCAAAATTCTAATGTTTTAACAGAGCATTTTCTGTATCTTATTTCAGAATTTTAAAAGTGGCCCCAAAAATTTTTGTTCAAGGATGCATTACTTTAAAATGGTAAGAAATAAAAAAAATTCTGGGTAAGTTTATCTGATAGTACTACAAGGTACTAGAGCTACGACGAAATTGGAAATGGTAATGGTCCGAGGCTTAGTAAAAACACATGTAATTCCCCATATATATAACATTATCTCATTTGTATAAGTATTGCATATACATAAGTATACATACCTACACGAAAATAGTTTATTAATTTATTGCTAATACGAGAATTCTTCTCTGTCAAATCTGCATGTACGAAGTATGTGGTATGTATCCAACGATGAAGATATGAAATTTTTCTTCAGTATGCCCAAGATTAAGTAATTATTCTTCTTCTCCATATGATTCGGCGAATTATCCGTCTTCTGAAAATCATCAAAGCACATTTTCCAAATTGATTAATATTATTTTCGAATAATTAAGCCCAGTAGGGAAGACCTGTGCTAGTTGTCAAATATGGGTAGGTTGTCTAGGCTCAGTTGTAGTTCAATGTTTGAAATAAATGAATGGTATTAACTAGAATATCGCATCGTATACAAGTAATTATTTTTCATCTTCCAATATGTTTTTTCTCATTTTCTTGGCTGCCTGGAGGGATATTTCGCAATAAGAAATTCGGAAAGGTGATTCTTGTCGCTTTCATTTGATATACAGGGTGATTTTTTTTAATCGCCCCAGGCCGATTTTTCCAAAACTAAGCAAGATGCGAAAAAAAATTTGGTATCAAACATTCAGGGTTCAGGGAGGGCAAAACTTGGTGATATCAGTATTTCGGTAAATGGAGCCGCCAAGGTCGGGTGAAGGTTAACTTTGTTTTTTTTTAAATGGAAACCTACTTTTTTCATTACATAATTTTGTTCTACTTGAAAAATCAAACAACTTTTGTATAAAACATTTTTTTGTGAAACATCAAGTTTTTATGATATTTCACTGAATAACTAGAGATTTTTGAACTTGTAAGAACAATTCACCTCAAAACTATCAAGTTTGGAGAAATATTGCATAAACAAAAAGTGCGTAATTTCATATAAAGATTCTTGGAGAATAATTATAGATTTTTTTCAAAACAATTTTTGCTGTTTTTTATACGAGTAAAGAAGCTACAATGAAAAACTATTTGAAAAAATTCTTCAATCATTGACCAAGAATTTGTGCATGAAATTACGCACTTGTTGTCTCTTGCGATTTTTCTCCAAACTTGATAGTTTAGAGGTGAGATGTTCTTAAAAGTTCAAAAATTTCTAGTTATTCAGTTGAATATCATAAAAACTTGATGTCTCACAAAAAAATGTTTTATACAAAAGTTCTTTGATTTTTCAAGTAGAACAAAATTATGTAATAAAGAAGGTGGATTTCCATTCAAAAAAACGAAGTTAACCTTCACCGACCTCGGCGGCTTCATTTACGGAAATACTGATACCACCAAGTTTCGGCCCCCTCCGAACCCCGAATGTTTTATACCAAACTTTTTTTCGCATTTTGCTTGGGTTCGGAAAAATCGACCTGGGGCGATTAAAAAAAATCACCCTGTATATAATATGTCTGTCAGATATTCTCAAAAATTTCTTATTCATGTACAAATGAGTTAGATGAAGTTGAAAATATAACATCTCTCTATAATAACTAGAGCGATATTTCGAGTAATTATTTTTCGAAAATCTGTAACTACCATGGGGAATTTCATATGGAGACAAAGAATCCGAATCTGCACTAGCGTAAAATTTGGTAACCCGCGTCCAAAAGCTGTCTTCGTTTCACATGGAATACCTACCCCATATACTATTAATACCTTAACAGCTACCTTAAGGTAAGTACAGAACAGATAGAATCATTACCATCTGGTTCGTGTTCTGCAAACGCTGAATCGATTTTCTCACCAAGCTCCGTCGATACATCAATGTCATCACCAGAAGTCTCGATTTCTACTTCAGTCAGATTCTCCAGTTCAGGTTCTTCCAAGAGCGCGTCTGTCTCAGCCGGTCCCTCAGTCGACTGTCCACTTCCTTCTATATCGACGGTATGACTATCGTCTGATCCCTCAGCTCGACTTCCGTCGGTATCAAGTGAATTCGTAGTGAAATATTTCAGCTCATAAGTACCAAGTCCTTCAACAACAGCTTGCGTTTGAGTATTTAACGAAAACCTACTGCACTGCGAGTCACTTCTATGCTTATCGAACGATCTCCGTCTGTTATCGTCAGACCTCGAATGGTAAAGCTGTTTACCGTGTCGGTATCTTCGTCCGATTTCTCCGGTGTTAGCTCTCGGTCGAAATTCTTGATCGGTAACTATTTGATTATGCAGAGTCCCGCTTCCGGACGCAACATGTGTCCCACACTCGATTGCACACTTATCTATCGAGCATTTCCGGTAATCCTTTTTCCGAAAGTCCGGGGATTTTCTGCAGTCTAAACTGGCCTTTCTGTACCCAATTGGGGTAGTCATTCTATCCGATTTTCTAAGTTCACCACCGATACGATCGAGCGACATTTTTCGAAAATTAGGAGATGAAATTTTCCTGAAGTCTTTTGGGCTTCTTTTGAATTCTAACTCCTCTAACACCCTGAGATCAATGGAGTTTCTTTTCCTGGATATAAAATCGTCTGGATATTTGCTATAACTTGAATATTTTTGGGGATAAACTGGTGCGCCGGTTCCTTTTCTCGACTCCACCTCAACGTCGTCATCGATCTTAGTCTGTCTAAGGAGTTGATGTCTCTGCGCCGTGTCTGACCTATCCTTAATCTTCAAAGTGACGGGTCCCCCCTTGTTAGGAATATGCAAATCCATCGCCATGGAGACTTGGCTTTCAGATATTTTATTGTAGTCCAAACTCTCCCTGCTTACCCTTGGATTATACCCTGCGTTATCAACCGACATAGCATGTCGCTTGAGTAATTCAGCATTCAAAAGTGCGCAGCCAGTGTATCTGGTTGCTTTCCTACGCGGCGAGTTCTTCATAACTAAATTCGGCGCGCTCGGACTCTTCTTTATCGGTTGTAGGTTATTCTTGTCGTATAAATTCTTTGAGAATTGCATAAGTTCAGCCGTCAACTGTTTTCTTGATACCTCCTGAGTTGACGGACTTGGACTTCTGTGTACCCTGAATAATCCCAACTGATGATCCCATCTTGTAGTTTGACAAGATGTTGAACGGCGGCTTCTCTGCTTATTATTCTTATTAGGCGGATTTTGAGCGAAACGAAAACGAGCTGGAACTACTTTTGCCGCGCTATCACGAGCTTCGAATGTCATCACGCAGGCAGCCACGACGATAAAACCTAAAAATGAATTTTATATTGAATAATGATTAAAGCACGTTTTAAATGATAAACAAAACGATAATTATAACCTGTTATCAATACTTTATCACGAATTTCAATCTAAGATATCATTGATATGATTACAAGTCTATACCTACATAGTAGTTAATTAAATTCCGTTGATTTTTTTGTTTTTAAACGCAACGGAATATACGAAAAAAAAAAACAAATTAAACAAAAATCGGAATATACGGTGCTTTAAGAATTGAGTTACGATGTTCTTTTGTTTCTCTACTCTGTGTATATAAATTACAGAATTTTCTACGTTTCATCTGTACAGCCTCCATAGCTCAGGGGTTAGAGCACTGGTCTTGTAAACCAGGGGTCGAGAGTTCAAATCTCTCTGGGGGCAACTTTTTTTTTTTTCTTCGAAAGTGGTTTGAATGAAATTTTTTTAACGATCTCTTATAACGTTTTTGGTATATTTCTCTGCGATTATAGAAATTTTGTATCATGAAACGGCAATTTAGTATCATGCAGTAATCGGCAACATGTATACGAACTCTGTTTAATCATTTACATAGTAAAGTCTGAGGGTCTAAAACCGTGTGCTGAAAGCAATCGTTTTAACAAGTCTCTGTGTGTATAGTCTAGGGATTCTATTTTGGTTATACAGCTGAAATTGGAATAACAAACGATGTTATCGATTATATAGAGGATCGAGTATTTGTACAGCTTGTTGAATGCTCTTGTTTTAGTCATATTTGTACGCGACTGGTTTATGCTGTTCGATTTTTCGAATACCGTAAATTCGACAATTTCACATCGTTTGAAAATATCCCGTGAAAAATTATTGTGGGAAGACTAAAAATTTTGTTCAATGGTTTTTTTTTTTTTTTGGGTATCGTGAATAATTTATGGAATTGAAATGTCGAGGAGCTGCGTAATTGTTGTTCAGCTTTTCAGATATGATCGATGTTTGGTGTTTCTTCAAGCG
The DNA here is from genome assembly GCA_963924015.1 of Macrophya annulata. Lineage (NCBI taxonomy): Eukaryota > Metazoa > Arthropoda > Insecta > Hymenoptera > Tenthredinidae > Macrophya > Macrophya annulata. Next base: position 12,278,422 of record OZ001257.1, on the reverse strand, counting down.
ATATACGATTGGATTTTTTTTTTTTTTTTCGTCTTCTATTGTTACCTCCAACTCCCATTACAATGGGTCCAGCGTAGCTTAAGTTGTTCAGATGAAAACCTCGGGACTCGTTCTTCACTCTGACCGTTAAGTTCCCTCGAATTTCTTGAGCCATTGATAACTGATCAGCGTAATATCCTGGTCAATAAATTGAATGATGTATAAAATAGTATAAGCATGTTCATCATCATACTTAAACGCTGATATGTTATGGAATGTAGTTTTTTCATGGTTTTGCAAATATGAATTACGAATCGATGATTTATTACACAAGTGCCTTTTGAGAATTTAAGTGAAATTCATATCTGAACAGAAAACTCGTTAAAATTGAAACCGTTTCCGGAAAATGAGGGCTCGCAGGCCCACAGGCACTTTTGCGGGGAAACGTTTCATTCGATCCGTCATTTTTTATTCAAAATAACTCGAAATCTTTATGCAAAAATTATTGAAAACTCAAATCAGGGCTACTGAAAGATACAACACCGTAACATTATTTACGAGTGTTTAAAGTCGTTCATGGATTTACAATAAATTTTTTTTAAAAGTAAGAAAAACAATCATTTAAGAGATGGCTGTTGTTGAGAAGAACTTGTCAAGGACGACTAATATTATTCTAATATTTCAAAGGAAAGTACCTACACATGCCTATGGGGTATTCCATGTCACCTTGACCAACGTTTGACCCTCACATTTTTCGTTTTCTCTCAAATTAATTCAGGTAATAGTAGTACTCAAAAAATACCCATCTTTTTAATTTTTGTTTTCGACACATACGTTATCAGTTATGGGGTTTAAAAAATTTTCTATTTCGACCCATTTGTAAAATCTGAAAAAATTACTAAAAATTCTATATTTTATTTAGAATTTTTTGGTGCAAGAGCCATAATGGGACCAGACCTCCTTCTAGGTCGTTTTGAGCTCAAAACATCTATAATTCACTCCAACCGTGTAGATCTCTTACCTTGCTTATGATAGACTTCCTAAATAATTTCTATATGACAGATATTCTTATAGAACCACCCGAATGGTCAATTGCTATATATTTTCTGAGTTTGGATTCTTTGAGTGCTGAAAAATATTTTCAAAAACCCAAAAGATGGTCTGATTATTTTTTTTTTTTTTTTTTCAGTTTCTACGATAAGAAAATCCTCACAACCCAAAAACTTGACAAATATAACGATAAGACATTCTCTTCAGAGATCTACACGGTTGGAGTGAATTATAGATGTTTCAAGCCCAAAAAGGCCTAGAAGGAGGTCTCGTCCCATTATGGCTCTTACACCAAAAAATTCTAAATAAAATATAGAATTTTTGGTAATTTTTTCATATTTTACAATTGGGCCGAAATTGAAAATTTTTTGAACTGCCAAAAAATTTAAAAAAAATGGGCATTTTTTGAGCACTACTAATACATGAATTAATTTGAGAGAAAACAAAAAATGTGAGAATCAAAGAACGTTGGTCGAGGTGACATGGAATACCCCCTATACTATGTCTCACGATTTCTGTCTTTGGCGAATAAATTTATGTCATTTTTATATAATTTTTTTATTTTTTTTTTTTTCACGTCAAAAGTACGTTTTGAAAAACAAACATTTTATTGAATCTCTTTTAATAAAGCTGATTAATTCTTTTTCGAGATACGATTCGGAATTATTTGAGATTTTCTGGACCTCGTTTTAAATAAATTTAGTCATTCAAGCAAAAGTGGTCCTTGCAGGATGCGGATTGCATCGTCCATCGAAACTTTTTGAAATTTTGTGAGAATATTCTGAAACATTGTCATTTTAGAAGAAAACCAATCGTTTCCAACCAAAACCTTTCAAATCGAAAAGTTTCGTCGTTTCAAAATATTATCGCTACATTTTTAAACTTTTAAAATGTACATTTTGCATAAAAATTTTGATTTGGCTTATATCTAGGTGCTTTTTCGGAAATGGCCTCAATATTAGTATATACAAGCTGCAGAATTGTGCAAACAATTAACAATGACGATACTTATATGTATATTGTAATTAATATCTTATAATAATAAGCCGTGGTGTACAATTAGCCTCACCTATCGTAGCCATGCAAGCTCCCAATAACATCAGCAAAAGTCCGATGCCAAGAGCTTTGCAAGCGTGCCATAAGCAGCGTGTTGTTACCTTTCCTCTAACCACCTGACAAATGAAATATAAACGCCGTTTTACCGTGAACGATAGATGCAATATAAATTCGTACATATATATATATATGTAATATGTATTCCTATAATGTATTTGGTGCATAGTTTTAACAGCACATCAAAATCAGGAAAAGCTATGTACAGACAAGCTAGTGTATCACACATTTTGTAGAATAAGTTATTACCATCTCTTCGATCGAAACTTTAGAAATTCTGTTTGTGTGTATGTTAGTGTGTGTGCTGGTACTTTATCACGAACCCCTTTCACTAAATATAGCTATTTTCCATGCACTGCATGTATCAGCTTCAAGCCTTAATTTTGTCTATGCGATTAAAAGGAATGGGAAAAAAGCTCGTATTTAAAATGATATCAAAAGTATTTTGTAAATTAGTCTTCTAGATGATAGTTGCCACATTTTTCGGTTTATGGTCAAGTCAAATTATGACTAAATATTTAACAAACAGTGACTGAAAATTCGTTGAAAAAATTGCGTTGAATGACAACCAACTGCGACTGAATCAAAAAATAAAGATCGGATGCTGATAGGTTCTAAAGTGCGTTGATCAGATGCAGTCTCACATTCGTTAGACTAAGAAAAATTTGTTTTGTCCTACCTGCACCGACAGTATGCTATTACGTGTATGTAAAACGTGCGGAAAGTAGCACTTTTCGACCCGTGGGTGGTAAAGTCAACTCTCAGGCAATAAAGTAAGCTCTACGACGGTAAAATAATGATACTCTACCGCACTAGAGCACTTTACCGCCTTAGAGCGCACTTTATCACCCTAGAGCGAAAAAGTACTACCTTCCGCTCGTTTTTACATGCACTTCAAAGTAAACTTCCAGTGCAGGTATTGGACAAAAAATAATGTGTGCATCACAGGCGAAGAGGCAATTCTGACTCGTGTGATTACCACCCTCGCTTTGGTCGGGTGGCAACTTTCACACTCGTCAGTAATCGCCTACTTTTCGCTCTTGATACACAATTTACTATATTTGACATCAATAAAGCCCGACTGACGTTATCTGAGATTTAGTTGGTAATCGTAATCAATAACAAAATTGTCGTTCAAATTCCAGTTTCAATCGGTTATTGATCAATTTTTAACTCAATGTTCAATACGATTTCAGTTTCTTCAAGACGAAAGCGATAATTAGCTTCTTTTATTCGTTATACGCGTATTGTGTGCATTTCAATAAAAAAAACTCAATACAATTATTAAAGAAAGATCTGAAAGAATTTTTATTATTAGTCCAGTCGCCAGGCAATTTTAGCTTACAATTGAGGATTCAGGGTCTTGATTTTTGGATGAGATACTTATTTTGGAAACCTGAGTGATTCTTTGAGTTCTCGACCCTGGCGCGCCACCCCTCGCGTCACCATCTTGGAAAAATAACGTCAAAAAGTGGTTTTCATGCAATATTCCCTTTCTGGATGGTCCTACGGCCGATATGGTTATTATCAATATTGTAGAAAAAATAATTTTCAACAATTTTTGTCCAAAGATTTTTCAGCGACATAAAGCGGTCGACATCGTACGATGTTTTAAAAATACTTGTTTTTACCAGGATTTTTTGAAAATTGTCGATTGTCCCCGAAGTCGAAATAAACTCAAAGAATTATTCAGGATGCCAAAATAATTTCGTCATCCAAAAATCAAAGCTTTTCCAAATTCTGGAAGCCAACTGCCTTTTCTTAGCTCGCTTATAGCTACTAGGATATAATTTTATTGGTATTTATTCGATATTTTAGAACACAGAACACGATTCATTATGATTTATATTCGGTTAATCGATTTCAATCGATTTCGATGAGCACAGATCGTATTGATCATTAATATAAAATCACATGCACTTTATTAAAATTTTAATAGATTTAGAAAACTGGTGCAAAAAGATATTTTTTTCAAATAGTAACTAAATTCTAAAACTGACTTTAGATTATTAAAATTTCCCAACAAATTTAATACAATATGTATAATATATTTATCGGTACAATTTACTGCAATTAGTCTTTTGCAGGTTTGATAATCCGCAAATGAAATTGATTGTTCGCTTCACTGAATTTTTACCGCAATATTAATAAACTTTAAAATTCTCGTTGAGGAATCTTTGCGGTAAGTATCGACGGACAATGCTTACCACAACGTAGCGTAGGTATATACACATAAAAGCTGCTGATGTGAAGATTTACAAAGCTTTATTATTATACAAAACTCTCACAAAAGGTGGGAAGATAACCGCGAATAATGGTTATTGTGATTTTCCGCACCGAGTGTATACCAACTGGGTACAACGTTAGATATATTTTTATTTTTATACCTTTTAGGTACACAAGATAACAATTATATATAAGATACACCAATGTGATCCTTTGCTAATATTCAGAGAAATTTCCATATTTTTACGAGATTTCAGAAAAACGAAAACGTTAGGTATCCACCCAATATTCGAATCATGGAAAAAATTGAAGAATTTTACAGATTTTTGAAGATTTTCTTGCCGAAAAATCAAATCAGAAAATCAGGAAACCGGTTGACCTGTGCACCAATCCGAAAACTTCCCGCTGTGTTAAATACGTTACAATTAATTGATACTATTGTGTTTATAATAAATTAAAGAAGGTTATAAGTAGAATTAGTTTTCCCTATACAAATCTTTTTTTCTTCAATTTCTATTCTTCGAATAACTTTGAAACTACACGACCGATCGATTCCAAAATCTAACCAGATCTAAGTCTTGATGAACCCTTTCGATCGCCGCAACAATCATTCAAATCGGTTGATTCGTTCCAAAGGTATCGTACAACAAAAAGAGAAATTTTCGTCGTGCAATATCTTAAACCAATCAATCGATTTTGATGAATCTTACAGCGATCGAAAGGGCTATCCAAGACCTAAGTCTGATTAAGTTTTGAGACTAATCGCACGAATAGTTTAGGAGTTATGCGCTAAAAACATGAAAAAAAATTGTTTTTTAATTATTATTTCTCAAATAACTTTGAAACTACTTGACCGATCGACTCCAAAATCTAATCAGATCTAACTCTTGATAAACCATTCCGATCGGTCGATTTGTTCTAAAGATATCGTACGACAAAAATTTGTTTACATATACGGACGTTCATCCAAAAATAGTCAGAATAGGTTCCTAGAACACCAAAACGTCGAGATCTGATGAAAACTCGATTTTCGAAAATCGGAACAAACCAATAACTTCCCTTTTCTTCGAAAACTTTCAATTTTCATTGCTCAAAGTTAAAAAAAAAAAGAAAAAATAAATTCCCAATTATTTTTCACGAATCTTATATAGGTACCCGGAACTTTGTCCGGTTTTACTGCATTTCTAACGATTCTGTGCAGGTGTTTGTGCGATTATATTCCCAAACTTTTAAATAGATGTAATATTATTGCCGTATTTTTAACTATAGTAATAAAACAGTTATATCCCCGCTAATGAAAATAGATTGAATCAGATTGATCGAATGTTAATCGTAATATGAATCGCATTTTCTGTATCAAAACATCGAATATAGGTATAATACAGTAAGACTATTGTTCAACTGTTTTTTATTTTTATTTTAGGTAGTATAGTTATTTTCAACTGTAAAATTCATCAAGTCTTTAGATATTTCGCAACTATTTTTAATGTATATTGACCAGTTTCTAACTATTTTGAAATCATTATCCATAGCTTCATTCATTTTTCATCTACTTGGAAACTTCAATAACTTTGAAATACTTTTCGACTATTTCGGATTATTTATTAACGATCTTGAATCACCTACAATGATAGGCTATTTTTTAACTAGTTGGAATTTTTATATCGCCTAATTTTATCCATTTTTCAACTTATTTCTTTCCTCTCATCAACCACGATAATTTCTTGTATCATTAACTATTTTATAATTATTTCATAACTATTCTCAATCATGTTTTAGACGATTGTCAACTAGTTTCTTAACTATTGCCAACTGTCCTCCAACTTTATCACATTTTATTATATTTTCATACAATTTAGTAACTGTTTCAAATATAACTTTTCAGCTATTGCACAACTATTAGCTTTGAATTGTTTCAGATGATTTTCAGCTAGTTTCTTTTTTTTTTTAACTTCCCGCAATGAAAGTTTAAAATTTTCATAAAAAAAGGGAAGTTATCGGTTTCGGTCTGATTTTCGAAAATCGAGTTTTCATCAGATCTCGACGTTTTGGAATCCTAGGAAGCTATTCTGACTATTTTTGAATGGACGTCCGTTGTGTGTGTAAACAAATTTTTATCGTACGATATCTTTAGAACGAATCAACCGATTGGAATGGTTCTTATGGCGATCGAAAGGATTTATCAAGACTTAGATCTGATTAGATTTTGGAATCGATCGGTCGAGTAGTTTCAAAGTTATTTGAGAAATAAAAATTAAAAAACAATTTTTTTTCATGTCTTAGGCGCATAACCCCTAAACTGTTCGTGCGATTAGTCTCAAAACTTGATCAGATTTAGGTCTTGGATAGCCCTTTCAATCGCCGTAGGATTCATCAAAATCGAACGATTGGTTTGAAAGATATTGCACGACAAAAATTTCTCTTTTTGTCATACGATACCTTTGGAACGAATTAACCGATTTGAATAATTCTTGCGGCGATCGAGAGGGTTCATCAAGACTTAGATCTGATTAGATTTTGGAATCGATCGGTCGAGTAGTTTCAAAGTTATTCGAAGAATAGAAATTGAAGAAGAAAAGATTTGTATAAGGAAAACTAATTATACTGATAACCTTCTTTAATTTATTATAAACACAATAGTATCAATTAATTGTAACGTATTTAACACAGCGGGAAGTTTTCGGGTTGGCTCACAGGTCAACCGATTCCCTCATTTTTTTTTAACTATTGACAAGTATTTTTTAGACTTTTCACATTTTATTATATTCTCGTACAAATTAATGACTGTTCCAATCAGTTTTTCAACTATCGTCAACTATTTATCAACTTTTTCACATGCCAATTATTATAGTACCATGAAATAGAACAGTTATATCCCTGCTCATGAAAGTGGACTGACTATGAAACCGATCGATCAAATGCGTTGATCGTAACAAATTGCGTTCTCAGCTGTTTCGAAAATATCGAGTATACATGTATAATACAACTATACCATTCTTCAATTCCTTTCTATTTCATTGTGAGTTTCCTGTATAAAACTAGCAATCAATACTCGTACAATGAGCGAGAGAATCTGATCGATTCTATCTGAAATTTTCTTAATGAAACTAATATCATATAAAAAACTCATCGAAAACCGAATGAAACTGAAAATTGGACACCAATTTTGTTATTGATAATTACGATTAACAATTAAGTTTCAGATAACACCAGTCGGACCTTATTGGTGTCGAATTTAAATTTTCTCATTCCATCGAATGCGAGACTCTATCTAATTGATGCACTCCAAAACTTATCAACATCCGATCTATATTTTGCAAATCAATCGCATTGATATCCGTAGATTAATATGGCCGATTAGAAATCATTCACAAACAACTATTTCTTCAATTGAAAATTGTCTCAGGACGTCATACAATTGGTCAACCTCAACCGATTGAATATTAATATAGAATTTACTATTCGACACTATTATACATTAAACCTTGTCTAATCTGATTGGAATCCTATGGTTACCAAGCTCGCTGATCGATTGAAACAGTCAAAAACGATTCAAGCCCATTGACGAAAGTACAATCGTTTTTAATCACGTTGGATTAATTTTTTGTTTTTTCACCATGAGGATGAAATCTGCCATATGTTCAATTGGGATTAAAAGTAGACAAAGAAGAATGACTAATCTTAATTAATAATGACACAGATTTGATTGAAATTTTGTTTTGTATATTTTACTTCGTCAAAGTAGAAAAGTCCCGGAAAATACGTATTTATACGGGGTTTGGGATTGAGGAAAGGGAGGGTTCATATTCCAGACATTCAGCGAAAAATCGACCTGCTCCTTTAAAACGAAATCCCGGGGGCTACGTCTTGGTCCCTCGTCGTTCTTAAGCACTCGCCTTTGTTACGTGGAACTCTTGATCCGCTTTTCCAGCCATCTAACTGCTAACACTCGTAATATTTCGAGCTGGCTATATAGGTATAACGTACACACATACACATACGTATACCAGTCAAGCTCTGGGACAAAATTCTCATATAAAAAAGTGCCGCAAACTCGCTTTTAGAAAATTATTTTTTTGAAAACGCCCAAGACTGTCTTTTCAATTTTCATTATTATTATTATCATCATCATCATTATTATTATTATTTTAATTAATATTCATTCCACTATCGCACCGTTACGCTCTTTTGTACAAGCGGTGATTCAAAAATCTTGACGAATATTATACAGAATCAATCCTTAGCAAAATTGAGTTGATTGATGAAACATTTTTTGATTTTGGAATTCACGAAATAACAAAACGCGATAAAAGGATAAAAAAATTAAAAAAATTTCGGTCGATTTTTTGATTTTATTTTTGTTCTTTTGTTTTTACAATTTTCAAAACGACTGAGATGAGAATCGTTTCAGTACCCCCTCGTTTTTATATATAAAAATCCGATTTTGGGTTTATAAAATACATAAAAATGACAGATGTTTTTTTCTCTTGTGATTTTTATACAATTTTTATCAAAAAGACAAATTTCAAACAGCAATTTTTCTAATATTGAAAAAACTCAAGTAGCAATACCTACTCAAGATTTTTTTTTTTTCAATTGAGAAATAATAACAAGAAATATTTGAAAAATCGAAAAAAGAGATCTAGAAAAAAATTGTTCAAGAAATTTCGATCCAAATTTTGATATGGATTGAAATTGTGAAATATTCGATAAGGATTCTGAATCACCGTGTATATATATTAGCCAACCGCTAAATCTCGAGAGAAATAAAAAGTTTCTTGAGACCACTTTGATAATATCTATTATTAGTCCTTATTTGGGGACTTTTGAATTTTTATAACCACGCTCCCTAGATCGGTTCCAAATCCGTAAAAAAAATCCTCTAAAAATTTCAGCTCTTAAGATTAATATTAACACGTATGTCTGTAACCACCATAGTCAGTGGGGACTGGGAATAAAATACGAATGGTGGTTACGGGCACGTATTATTATTAATATTAAGAGCTGAAATTTTGAAAGAATTTTTTTTGTTTTTCTTGACTTGAAACCGATCTAGGGGGCTGCATTGTAAAAATTCAAGAGAATCCCAAATAAGCACGTCTTAATATTAAAATTAAGAGCTGAAATTTCAAAAGGATTTTTTTTTTTGCCAATTTGGAACTGATTTCGGGGGCGTCATTACAAAAATTTAAAAGCACCCCAAGTAAGGACCAGCTTCATATACATATGGATATATATATGAGGCATTCCATGCCAACTCACCGATCCCGTGACCCTGACCAATTTAGATTCTTCTGATTCTATTTTATATGATCGACCTTACCTCCAAAAAGCACGAAACAATTTTGAAAATAATTTTGTTCAAAGACGTCATTTTTTTTTTCAAAAAATTCACAGAACTTCCTTGATGTGAAATGATGATTATACCATTTTTTTGATTCGGCGCTCCTTGTTGGATTTTTCGAAAGATGAATAATAATAGGCGATAAGTATGTTCAAAAAAAAATTAACAACAAAACGTCAAGAATTTTTGAGCATCTAAGAAATACATACCTAAGCACATACAATACATATATAAGCACATAAATTTTTAAAAATAATGTAAAAATAATATATAACGAATAATATGAAACCTTAATATAAATAAATGTTAATTTTGAAAAAAATATAAAAAACACTGGAATCATATTCCCGCTCTGGACTTAAAATCATCGTTTTATATCGAGGAATTTCTGTGAATTTTTTAGAAAAAGGAAAACGTTTTCAAGATAGCTTAAATAACGAATAAGAAAATGATTAGAAAAAAAAAATTATTTTTAAAGATTTTTCGTGGTTTTTGGAGGAAGGTCCATCATATAAAATAGAATCAGAAAAATCTAAATTGGTTAGGGTCATGGGCTTAGTGAATTGGCATAAAAAAAACCAGAATTTCCCTCGTCTAAAAAGAAAAAAAAAACCGCCAGAGATTATGACCTCTGCACAAATTTGATCAACCGCGAAGTTTCTTCTGTCTTACTTGACAAAAAAGTTTGAAACTTCGGCATAAAAAAAACCAGAATTTCCCTCGTCTAAAAAGAAAAAAAAACCGCCAGAGATTATGACCTCTGCACAAATTTGATCAACCGCGAAGTTTCTTCTGTCTTACTTGACAAAAAAGTTTGAAACTTCGTAAGTTATTGGTATTTGATTCAACGATACTAGAGATAAAAAAAAATTCGATCGATTTTGACTTTCCAAACCGAAGTTAAAGCACTTAGGTATCCAATTCATCAACGGTGCTCCAAATCCAACCATGCAGGGTCCTAAAACATTCGTTTGCACAGAATTCATTTTTCGATTTTTCGTTTTCCGTCTTGTATCAAAAGATAGGAAATTTTATAAGTAATAAATAATGCAATAAAATGTTAGATTTAGGTTGATTTTTCAATCGGTTCAGAATTAGTTGCGAATGTTTTTGTCAATATGAACCACTTTTTTTTTCTTTATTTGATAATACCTGCGTACTTGTATCGTCAGAAATATTTATTTAAGAAATAAATGAATAAAAAATTCATCAATTAATCAATTCATGAAAACTACATTTTTCGTCAAAAAATAATATCGGAATTTTCTGCATGATGTAAAGAAGAAAATTAAAAAATCAATTTCGCTTCGATAATTTATCATTTTTCGTTATTAATTATCGATAATAAATGAATCATATAATTACAAGACTGTTTTTAAAATACAAAAAAGTCAAGAATTTTAATTGCCCGCCTTGTAATGAACCAAAAAAAAATATTTTTAGAATAGAGTAATAATATTTTTTTAATTCAGGACAAAAGATCGAAGAAATTTTGTAGAAAGATTTTTCAGATCGTAACAGCGAAACATTCAAAAAAATTTTCTCGAAACTTTATAGTGGTTCATATAATTCGCTCATTTTCCCTTGAACATATCCATAATATGTATATGCATACGATCTATAATTTTACGCAAATATGTAAGCATATATGATGTTAATTAATACCATGTACATACATACTACCTACATCAACTACAAACTCAAGTATATACACTTGCATTGCAATGAACGCGACGATTTCTATTCACGGTATCAGTTTATCTAATTATAAACTCCCCCAGTAGCTAATTGTCTCGCAGATCTTCCACCAGGTATAACAAACGTCATTAAAACATATGTACAAATTAGGGTGGTTTTTATTTAGGGTGTGGACAAATTTTTTTCACTCGCCCTCCAATCGTCTCCAAATAATTCGAAACATCCCTCAAAAATTTTACCTATCTGTCTTAACCCTGAACCCTTTCACAGAGGGGGTAAATTTCACCATTTAAAATACAAGACAATCTGCAATTGTGAGAAATTAGTTTTAATCGATGCTACAATTTGATGAAGTCCCCAGTGGCTCACAATTTTGTTTTTCACCCCATTTGCAGGAGGATTTAGGGTTGAGATAAAAAGCTGAAATTTTTAAGGGATTTCCTCCATATTATTTGGAGAAAATTTGGGGAGGCGGTCGCGAAAAAATTCGACCATACTCTAAACGAGGACCACCCTGGTACAGATATATTTATATGGGTTTTAATCTTTGGCAATCTGATTAAATAATAGACAGTTCAGATTTTTACAGAAATATTCATACTCTGTTATATACTATTGGGTTCATTTTCTGATCCCTACAACAATAAATTGCATATCTATTATCATTTTGAATTCAATTTTCAAATATTTTATCAACTAAATAACTGAGCAGAATTATTTTCAACTGTAAACGACGTCATCAAGTCTTTCACAATTGTCGCAACTATTTTCAACCAATATATTAACCAGCTTCCAACTATTTTAAAATCATTATTCATAGCTTCATCCATTTTTTCAAATCTATTTGAAAACTACGTTTCAATAACTTTTAACTATTTTTAGTCTGTTTCGAACTGTGTATTAACGATTTCGAATCAACTACAATGATCGGGGATTTTTCAATTAGTTTTAAATATTATATAAACTAATTTCCACTTTTCAATTCATTCTATATTTTTTATCAACCATAATTTCCTATATCAACAACTATTTTATAATTAATTGACAACTATTCTCGATCATATTTCAGACGATTTTAAACTAGTTTTTCAACTATTATCAAATATTTTTCAACCTTTCAACATTTTATTATATTTTCGGACAATTTGATTACTGTTTCATTTACTTGTCAACTATTTCACAACTATTCTTTGAATTGTTTCAGGCCATTTTGCCACTAGTTTTTTTGAATCTTACATTTTAATATATTTTCATAAAATGTAATTACTGTCCCAACTATCTTTTACCTATTTCACAATTATTTTCAGTCATGTTTTAAACGATACTTATAACTAGTTTGCCATCTATTATCAACTATTCGCTAACCTCTTCACATTTCATTATATATTTTGATACAATTTTCTTGCCATTTTAACTATTTTTGAATTATTTCAAAACTATTCTCTGTATTGTATTAGACGAATTCCTAATATTTCCGAAGCAATCCTTAACTATTTTGAAACCATTTTCCACTAATCTCATCCATATCTGTTTCTTGATGTTGACTATATACGTAATTCATCGATTCTTCTCTCATGACTCATACAATTAATTCACACATCGTTTTCAACCATTCCCCAACTATTTCAGCCGCATTATACAATCAAGCACTATTATCATTGAATTCGTGACATAATGATAATTACCTGGACATTCCAATGTGCGCCTGGAGCACATGCTCGTCTTTGGGTTCCCTGCCAATGAACTCCTCCCTGGGGCATTTTTTACTTTCTGAAATGATTATACACATTTGTATCATTGTCACATAATATTTCAATAATCATTCAAGATAATGCAATCTAGATAAACTCCTGTATAATATTCGTTTATTACCTATACGTATTAGGGTGTTCGTTATTTTCGAAAATTATTTTTTTGTTTCTTAGACGTCCGCTAAATCACAGGTTTATACAAAATAAAAAATGTCTGATTCCTTCAAACCGTATACCAAAATCACTTTACTTTTTTTCTTTCATTTGACATGGGATTTTTTCGTGTATAGTTAAATCATTTTTGTTTTTTCTGTCTCAGTCATTTTATCAGCTATCTAACAAGTTATTGTTAATATCTTTTCTTAGAAAGTGTCTCTCGATGGAGAAATTTTGACACTGGTGAATCTTAGAGAAAATGAAAAAGAAAACTCGACCCTAAATTTTCGTACGAAATTTTTTTTAACTTTCTCTGATGTCTGTAAATGTTTCTAACATTCACTCCTTTGATTCAAATTGAATTTAACCAATTTTCGATGATTTTACTTTTCATTTTGTTCTTTTGGTTACCGAAAAATTGATCCGAAAATTCTTCGAACTTGTGATTTTCATATCGGTATATCTCACTATGGCACCCTAAACCTGGTTAATGATTTGCTAAATCACCGATATATACTAGCTACTCTCCAGAGTCTCTAAATATCGTCCGGACCAAAATTACCGTTCCGAAATTAATGGACCTTCGACGATTCGCTGTTTACACTTTACAGTATAGTTATATTGACGCTTTAACACCCGCATTACAAATCATACAAAAACGACCCGCGGATTTGAACAAGCTTCATTTTACGTCAGGTTGTAAATCTAAAATACTATACGATATTATACTGTCATTCAGTTATCAAGCTAATCTCAATATAGACACAGTACAGGTGAAACTTCCGTCCAGATCTTAACACGTCTCGGACACAACTACGGAGAACGAATTTACCAGTTAATAATAACTAATGAGTAATGATCTGTGTTCGCCCGTGGCTTCTAGGTCTATTTTTTCCACACAAATGAATACCGTCTGGATTTCTTTATTGTTGATGGTAGGGTAATCGGCATGGTTTATACTAAACGTTAGAATTAACAAACTTTTCTTTCTTCTTCTGCTATTTTTTGAAAAAATTTTTTGATACTATTCCAAAAATTCATATTAACTCGAAATTCGATAGAATTTATTCATTCATTTAGTATAAATCATTTTTTATTATTTTTTTGTTCATTAGAATTATTACGTAGATTATTCTTATTCCCAATCCAAATTTGACTTGATAAAATATCGACTATTACGTGCTTTGTGAAAAAAATGCCGCGCGTGATCACGACGATATAGAAGACTGACCTCATATCAACATGTTATTGGTTTTTCCGAAAATAACGTTATCTCATAATATTCCCTTCAAAATTTGAAAAAATTATAATCAACTATAATATGCAGCCTGTTCCCTGCTTTTACTACTTTTTCTTCGTGAGTACCGTTTTTTGGAAATTGTATTAACAACCGAAACTAAATTAAAAAAAGTTGAATTTCCAATTTCGAACTTATTTTTCGTTATATCAATAGAATTTTGAATAGAAAAAATTTCCAATGTAGTCAGACAGTACATCATATCCATCTAATCGATGAGTTTATATTAAGCGGTGCTCCGTTTATTTTAATTTGTTGGTTGCCAAGCTAGGAGCTACAGGGTGTTAAAGACTCTTCCATTCGCAAACATCATTATCATAATTATAAGTGTACATCAAACGACAATCACCCAAATCTTTTAAGCTTTTTTTCAGCCTGAACTGTTACACGATAAAATTACTCAAAACTTTATTAAATAAAGCTCACCTTTGTAACGTTGCACAATTTGAAGATCTAATGACCTCTTCTTTTATAATACCTATAAAATTTTATTACAGACTAAACTTATCACGTGTTATAGTACATCAAAATAAAAAAAATAAATAAAAAATAATGATAAAATCGACACAGATATAAATATATTTATATATTCGCGGGTTGGCACTATAACGTTGTTCTTATGCGTCTGTGCATAACACAATTATTCACAGTTATTCTGTATAGAAATCCACGCCAATCTATTGAACATTATTATTCACCACATATTTAACGCCGAAATTTTATTTTATTAAAAAATGAGTGAACGAAAAATGAATTTATGTTAAAAACCACGCACAGAGACACTCAAAAACTTTGATCAACTATGAAACAGATAATTATTGTTGTATAAATATGTATATGATACATATAAGACGATTTATAACAACTGAAATAACGAACAGTTACGTTATTTTTCACACTGTGTAATTATTTATTAATCCACGAATCGATAGTGTATTATTATTCGGTTTGTTTTATCATTATCACTATGTGGAATTGCTATACGTCCGGTAGATAACTGTTGAATAAAATCAACAGTTAATAATAATGATAATAATTGATGAAATTAAATATTTTATACTAAATAAGTATTCTTCGATTCGTTAGTACAACAATAATTGTACAAAAATATATAATATCTGAAAATTTCATTGAGTTTATTTATTTATTTTTTTCATAATATACAAAACCATCGATCGATGTACATGTAATGTATTTCAATAATATTTTCACAATAATAATAACAATTTCATTATATAAAAAAATTGATCATTATCTCACGCGTTGCTATAGATAATTATTTTTAACACTCCGGATAGATCCTATTTATCTTCTTTTTTTTTAACTATATATTATGGGTAGACAACAAACAGCATGGACTGTTCCTTTTTTAATTTTTATCATTTTACACGTAACTATAACACAACGTGCGAAATCATAATTATTATAACAATTATTATTATTGAATATAATTTTATATTGAAAAATTTTTATAAAAAATTTTCGAAACTCTACTAAATCTTGTATATTTTGGACTCTGGGGACTGCAGGGAGCCTGGATGTTGTTCGAGGGAGTGTCTCCCTCGTCACCTGTTGGTTCACGTATCTACCCGGTATTCAGGGTGGCCAGAGAGGAATCACGCGTCTCTGCGCATACGCGCAAACGCAGATCAATGTGTTATATTCCCATGCTTGATATTACGTACTTTAAAGACATTTTATATATATGGACCAGAATGATGCAAATAGTACAAGAGCACAGGATGATAGGTAATAAATTTATGCCAAGAACTCTGGCTACGGAGAGCCGTACAGCGAAAGACAGTGAATATGTCGTACCTAAAATATGCAACCGAAGTTACACCATGGTTTAAGTTGGTAATGCCCAACTTGGGGGCCGTATGAGCTTCACTCGCTCGTTATCTCCCATCGCATCGTGGCGGGCCTTAAGTTAAGTATTGCCAACTTGAAACGGTGTGTAACTTCGGGTATATGTTTTAACTATGACAGATTTACTGTCCTTAGTTGTAGATTGGTGATTGCATTACCAGAAAATGGAAAAGGGTTGAAATATGTCGAGACAGATCCGTTTTGTAGTCCAATCCAAATTTTTTATAAAATCGAATGAACGATATGGAAATCTATACGTTCTAGGGTTTTATATGTTTTACTGAAGTTTGTGACAATTTTATAAGGATTGGTCTCATATTTCAACACAGAAAACTCTGCATTTCGATGTCAAACGCTATATCAGAGCCATAGAAACAAAACGTCTGAGTGTTGTATATGCTTGTGCCTTTCGAGCCATGCATCGACAAACTTGACGGGCCGGATTTACCCAACAAATAATAAGTGTTTGAAAATTCTTTGAAATTACCCACACTTTATGATAAAAATTAATAATAATAATAATAATTACATTTCCTTGAATTTTCATGCTAACTCTAACTTCTTCCTCGTCAATCATGCCCTGCCAAAAGGACAATCCGATTGAGACCTCCATTTCGGAGATTTTCAATACAATAATTATGTCGGTAAGAATCGACTAGACAATCCAACATAATAATTACGAGACTAGTATCTATAATATTCAAGATCTCGACTCTCCAATGTTCATATGGTTCAAAAATAATGATATATCAAATAAGACAAAGAAAAAAACTTCAAAGTATAATTGCTATTGTAAAGTTTCGCTCATTATAGGACCTGCGATTAAGTTATTTAATGGGAGTTTACACTCACCACTGTATAAGTAGAGATCATTTGTATAATCGATATCGCTTAAAATAACACAACGTGTAACATTAGAAACAATAATTTCAGCCATTATTCAGAAGAGATACATGAACGACAGACGATTACCTAATTAGGATAAACCTGCACGAAAATGTACATAAGCAGTACTTAAGCAGTACTGACTTTGCATGTACTGACGGAAATTGCTTAACGAATTTTTCGAAGTTTAAGAGGAGTCCACCTAGAGAACTCAGTTAGTAGTCAAGAGCCGTAGCAACAGTTCTTGTGGAATTGTGCTGCATCAACTACTCCTGCGGTATAGAGTAGCCCTTGCCTCCATAAATCAAGGACCTAGCGTTGTCACTTAGGCTATTTCCCGATACTTCAGCCTTTCAGGGTAATAAGACCATCGTTTTGCCATCTGTCAATACCTTGGTGAAAATTCTGAGTAGAGAAAGGCCCCGACAGGCCCAACAAAATTTTCTAGGAGCCCAGCAAAGATCCCCACTACGGGCCTCCACGACTACCAACTGAAGTATCAAAGCACAATACTTACTGCGAAAAATGATCTGCGAGACCCAAATCGATTGCAACTTACTTTTCGTTCACATATCGTCTAACGTAGACACCTGATCTTCTTATCGCATACCACTTCAATTGGATCACGCTGTTTAATCAACCTAATCAAACTTGATCTTTATTGTAATATCTGATTTGATTTTATGTTTATGTCGGTTGATTGTCGAAGCCTAAGGTGAGTTCTCAACCTAGTGCAAGTATCTGGAACATTCTTGTATGATTAGTAAATAAGAAATGTAAGTCTGTTAATACATAGTAGGCTCACATTTGTTAGAGGGTGATGCTATTTTCATATAATCGAATTGTCGTGCTTTGATCTCCATTGTATCGTTAACTTCCTTTCTTTTGTAATGATTGTGAGTTATTTGTGTACGATTATGTTCATTTGTTAAAATTACTTGACTTGGCTTGATTATTTAGGTTAGGTCTCTGGAATAAGTCATTCTTCATTAAAAATTCTTATCATTGTTCCATATTTATTCGTTCATTAGGTAGTTCTACTGCGTGATTCATTGTGTTTACGATTCTGTGTCCTTGTGAGTATGTTTTAAGTCGCCTACCTTATGCCCTACCTTACCGACCGTCTCAATCAATCTCCCAGAGTTTCGAAAGGGTTGATACTAGTCCCTCAAATCTCCCTACATTATCGATCTGGAAATAAACCCCTTTCTTTTTTATCCTTCGAGCTCTCTATGCTATACCATAAGATATTTCTGTTTCCTTATACAGGTTAGGCGTTCTGTCTTACCTTTCGTTCTACTTCCTCCTGTGTGACCAACCTATAGTTTAGTCAATTATTGTAAAAATAATCACCCCTAAATCCTAACCCCCACCTCTGGTGCAACAAACATTCCGCATCGAATAAGAATAAGAGCAGTCGGCAAGTAGTACCAACAGTGCGGATGTATGTACCATGAATGCGTAGGTGGAATTTCTAGATGACATACCGACTCTACTTTTATTCAGGTTAATACGAATATAGAACCCATATATGTAATACTCCTATATTGCTAATTCCTATAAGTGGAGGGGTTAGGAACTAAGAGAAACAAAATATATCTCTAACTCACTTCTGTACAACCCAATTAACATGTTTTGCGCAGCTGCGATAGTAATGGCGGATTGGCGGGTGTTAGAAGTATCTAACCTTAAAATTCAAATATAATTTGTGCTTCGACGTGAATGAGTCTATAAAATATTTTTAGCCAATGAAATAATAATACGAAACGTATGAGCGAATCGTCGATTTAATCTTAACCTTCAAAACATTATTATACGTGTAAATGTTTCGCGCAAGTGCCAGATGTTGACTTGCGCAGAAAGCTCTGATTTGAAGACGATAGAAAGAGACAACAGTATCGTCGGCACCGTACAAAAGTAGCCATATTTCAGACCCTTTTAGCAATATAGGAGTATTACATATATGGTGCCAACGCAACAGCGATGATCACGTATCACGATAATTCATGCGCAGAGCTATCAGTCGGGCGTTTTGAGAACTAAGAATCATGGCGTCTCCCAGCAGGTGATCATCGATAATTACCACTGATGTTATTATACAGGAATACAATCCGGTGTCCTATTGTTGCCTTAAACAACCAAATTTATTGATAGCTATATTCGGCATTGCATGTGGAATGAGCTATGCTACCCTTTTTGTGTCCTTGATGTGTAGGATTTGATATTAATCGAAATAAGCAACAGGCCTACTCTTTACAAACATGAAGAGTTAATTTTTTCGCGATTTCAGTGAATTTTGAGTACTGTAATCGACCCGTTCTTCATGAATCATCAAATAAATCCATTTTATATCATTTTTGATGATCGTTTCGGAGTTATTCGGGAAATTAGTTGGCAGTTGGTAAAATGAGACTGTAGCATCGTTTCAAGTACGTTACATAGTGGAACAATATCAAAATATCAACGTCAAGACCTCAAAAATGAATCCTGTCGTCAAAACTGGTATCCATAGATTTGTGAAATCGTTGGTAAGGAGATGATAAGAAGAGGATTGCACAATTTCTGCAAGGAAACTCAAAATGTTTGATACAATTTACAATTTTGACTAATCTATAACTAAATGACTAATTCGCATCAAAACTCTACTATAATATCGATTAGTCTCTAAATTTCGAAGCATATTGTACAGAATATTACCAGAATCAAAATAAATGTGCAGCGAACGTTTAATTTTCATGAGCTGCACATTCACAAAGTTTCCGTTCGTTATATAGGATTTCTATAAAGCAGGAATTATGATGTTTCACACTTCTCTTACCTGGGTACCTTAAATTCAGCATAAAAATTTCTTTAGTTCAATTACCCTGAGTCGTACTGAAATTAAATATGTTATTATCTAGCAAGTTGTTGTAGTGTGATATACGTATATGTGACCAAATAAGCAACTCAATGTGGCATTAGCTACAGGTCAGACATATTTATATACAGCATTAAATTGATACCCGGCTGACCCGCGTGTGACATCACGGTTATCGCAGTTGGACAGGGACATCCCCACAGTGTTTTTCTCGAAAATCATCATCATATCATACATGACAGCAAAGTCCGCGAGTGTCCCTGATCTCCCCAAATAGTTATTGCATAGTGATAATGATGCATAGTGCTATACTAATATTAATGATGATGATAATGATGTATAATAAGCTGAGAATTGTGATATAAGCCAGTCAACTGTGGAATAATCTCAATAGTTTAGTATTGAATGAGGAAAAACGAGAGAGCTAGATTTGCTGGATGTGAATTTCACCAAGACGCCTTGCCAGAAGTTAGGCATTTCATACTTAAGACGAAATGTAACGTTTCAAGGCCTCGAAAACGGGAATGGTGAATTCTCCGAAACTACTGAATGAATCGTAATGAAATTTTGGGGGATTACGCATTATTCGAGGAGAAAGGGCCTGATTATTTTACTTTTTCGAAATTTTACAAAATTTTTATTTTTTTTTCAAATTTTTTGAAAAATTTCGAAAAAGTAAAATAATCAGGCCCTTTCTACTAGAATAATGCGTAATCCCCCAAAATTTCATTGCGATTCATCCAGTAGTTTCGGAGAATTCACCATTCCCGTTTTCGAGGCCTTGAAACGTTACATTTCACCTGAACGGGACAAGGTTCATATAGTAGCCAAACGCTCTCACCCGCTGTGGTGTACTTGCGCAGAAAAATTTTCAGCCTTTATACGATGAGGTAGATCTGGGGTTTACGGATTCTTTCTCTAATACACATAGAATCCAGAACTCCATAAGAGAACAAAACATATTAATATCCGGTATCGTTTTATAAAAGAAAAAGTTGAAGCTGGTGAAATACTAGTCAATTATTTTACAACAGAAATGCAAAGAGAAATGCAAAATTCACAAAAGCTTTACCAAAAAGTTGGGTCAAATTTCTATGTAACGAACTCAAAGTGAAATGTTAAGAAACAAAAGAAACAAGATAAGTATTAGAATATGTGTTTCCATTCTTCTGCTGTGTTTAGTATCTTAAGTATTCGGGTATTATCGATCATGCTCGGCAGAAGTCACTTTTCTCTTTCTCTTTCTCCGATCAATAAAGTATTGTTCAGTTTAATAGAAGTTCATATGCTCGTTATCATTCTCAACCCAGACAATGACGCTGCTCCTCATCTCAGCAACGACGATCCTCAATCTTCTTGTTTTTATTCTCGTTGTTATCAGAAGAGTTGCCGCGACTGTACTCTACGTCACTAGCACCCGAAAAAGTCGACGCATCCGATCCTATGGGACTGAGAAGAGAGTCCGTCTCGCCACCAGGGAGTGGAAATGTTTCTTTGATCCATTTTCGATACTCAACCATGTCATCTGGTACCCGAATTATTCTACCCAATACACTTAATTTGTTCGCATCACTTACCGGTATATTAAGAGAACTAACTGCTTGCGATAAAATAGAGTAAGCCTGATCAAAGGCCTCCTTCAGATGGAGGGTTCTGTAGCTTCTGCAACTAATACTATTGCCTGCAATAAACGGGTTTTCGATACATAAGAGAGAAGGCACATGCTCATCAGTCATATGGCATTGAATATGGTTCTTAGGTATGTAAGCACCACCATCATTGACTCTAATACAATTTTCAACATAATTGAATTTTCTGCCGTAGAGTTCTAGAAATTCAATCAATAATGAACCCAAATTAGCATTTGGACCATACTCATTCAGTCTCGGATGTAGCTGCAGAAAATTAATCGTCATCAGAACAAGACTGTAAGATGAAATGCCGCCAGTGAATACTTTGTTCAAGTCTCTTTGCACTAAGAACTGTTTCAACACCATGACAAGTTTTTCGAGCATTGGAAACTGGCGCTTGTATGATTCGATCAGTTCTACAGATCCACGACCAGTGTGGATGTCGTTCGGGAAGCTGATATCGAGCTTGATCTCTGTCTCTTTATCAGTGAACCTCACAATTGGTACGCGAGCTTTATCGATCACTTCTATGGAAGTTTGTTTAGCTATAGAACGATCCAACAGTGTTTTTTCCAATGTTCGGAGTGGAGACATTGGCCCGACTCCCATCACTTGTAAATCAATATCACTTGTAGGTAAAAGCAATCCAGTGCGATAACTGCCAAATAGTAGAACTTCAGAATTGGGCCATAGATCACTAATCACATCCTTTATTCTTCTGATTACGCGTAATCGCAGTTCATGCTCTTCCGCAGTAAGTCTCATATACGTGAAGAAGTCCTCAATTTCCTCGTGTAAACCAGCTACTCCGTCGGAGTAATGCTTCTCCAGTTGGCGCCAGGGACAGCTTCCGTACTCGTCGGGGATAGCATCGTAATTGTGGTATGTACCATCATCACTATCCGGGTCGTTACCTCTACTCAGACCGTTTCTAAATAATGAAAATTCATTACTCGTAAGAGCGATAACATACTAAGCGTTTTCGGTGAATCCGCACAACCCCCTTCCACGGCCAAATCAACACAGGTAGGCATCGCGTGCGTGAGACTTGCCTGGAAGGGAATAAGCAATGCTACTAGTAGTCTTTTTTCTCCTGAGCGAGCATCATACACGCGGTGTGTGTCTGTATTGGTTTGATCGTAGGAGGGGGTTATGCGGATTCATCGAAAACGCTTGGTATACTTATTATGATTGTGGAAGAACTTTATCATGTTCTAATGTTGATATGATCATTTCTCAACAGTATAAGATGTAGTGCTGTAGTAATTCGTAGTTGTATTCTCGTAAGAATCCTGCACATTCAGATACTAATGTATGGGAGATGGAGGCAAAACGGGCACCTCGATGAAAAATAGAAATACAAGGCAAAACGGGCACCGTCTTGCCTTAACTTTCTTAGACACGAGCCGTTGCAGTCTCCTGAAGTTACTTACACAAAGAAGGTGCGGAAAATTAGTCAACCTGATTTTTGATTTTCGAATTTCATTAATGTTTTTTCTTTCTTGTGTCATTTTTGATATAAAATACGTCGGAATGTTATAAAAAAATCTATTACGATAAAATTATTATTTTTAGACTTATTGGTGCCTGTTTTGCTCCCATTTCTGCTACAAGTTAACTAGCTCACCCAGTACTAACATAGACATCGCAAATCCATTTCAGAAAGCGTCCAACATTTGTAAACAGGGTGTTGTCATTTCTGTCGGTCGTCTTGCTTGAAACCAAATTCAGGCTGGTGATACCGCGCAGAAAGCAAACACCCTGAAACAGGAAGTAGAGCCCACTGCCACTATCACTGGTGCAAAATCTTGACCCTAAATGAAGAAAAAATCAGAAATTTGCTCATAGCATGGTAATGGCTGTTTAAGAAATAAAGACGAATTTTATTCCACACACCGTTCAAATAACCAGCACAGAACTTATCAGCAGTTATAGAACGTTTGAGGTTCTCCGGGGCTTTGGTTAGACATCGTTTAAAAGGAATAAAGGGTGAATGAACCTCTTGAAGTACGTCGTTGGGAGTTCCATCAGCTTTTGTGCCCCACCGCGCCGTCTAACAACAAATAATTATCATTATTATTGGAGAGTAATATTTAACGTGTATTGAAGCTTCTTCTTTGGACTTACCATTCCGCTGTTTGCACTCCGTAGCTGTTCGTTTTTGTGTTTATTGTACCAATTCGAGATTCCACTAGTGTTCAGCGCCTTATTTACTGTTCGGTTGAAGAAACAATGGGCGGCTGTAAGTGGAACAAAACGAATATAATAAAATAATAGTTTCGTGTTATAGGTGATGAAGATATTCTCCGCGTACCGAGTATGACGAGATTGGAGCTGACCAGAGTCCCCGCGAATATTGGCTCGAAATTTTCGGTCGAGCTTTTCTCATAGATGGTCACGTGCCACGGGAAACAACTGTGTTCAACGAGGGATCCATTTGCAGTAATGTTACACCCGTCAGCCACCACTATTCTGCATTCTGAAAATACAAGTAACTCAATTACTATAAATTCGGATATCGATTTAATATTCACAGTGATCCGGAGAAACGATAAACTTCTATTCATGATTATTAGGGATGCATTGAAACGGAATGTAACTCCACATACCTCCGTCGAGGCATGTGATTTCCCTGTTCGCAGGATCACAATCATTCAGTAGAATTTTATACGAATCCTTGCAGGTCAAAGTCACCTTGGTCCCCGGAACGGTGAGAAATTCGCAGGAAACTAGTTGGCCGTGTAACCTGCAGAGAGTATGAACACCCTCTAAGCTCAGGACTGGACAGTATTCTGGAAAATTATTCACGGAATTAAAATCAGCCATACGAATCACATGAGCTGTAGATGAACAATTTTTCGAACGAAGTGATCAAATTAAGGGGGGATTTCCTTTTTTAACTTCCCGCAATGAAAATTGAAAATTTTCACAAAAAAGGGAAGTTATTGGTTTCGGTCCGATTTTCGAAAATCGAGTTTTCATCAGATCTCGATGTTTTGGGGTCCTAGGAAGCTATTCTGACTATTTTTTGATAGACGTCCGTATGTATGCGAGTGTGTGTAAAGAAATTTTTGTCGTACGATATCTTTCGAACGAATCAACCGATTAGAACGGTTCTCATGGCGATCGAAAGGGTTCATCAAGACTTAGATGTGATTAGATTTTGGAGTCGATCGGTCAAGTAGTTTCAAAGTTATTTGAGGAATAAGAATTAAAAAACAATTTTTTTTTCATGTTTTTAGCGCATAACTCCTAAACTGTTCGTGCGATTAGTCTCAAAACTTAATCAGACTTAGGTCTTGGATAGCCCTTTCGATCGCCGCAAGATTCATCAAAATCAAACGATCGGTTTAAAAGATATTGCACGACAAAAATTTCTCTTTTAGTCGTACGATACCTTTGGAACGAATAAACCGATTTGAATGATTCTTGCGGCAATCGAAAGGGTTCATCAAGACTTAGATCTGATTAGATTTTGGAATCGATCGGTCGAGTAGTTTCAAAGTTATTCGAAGAATAGAAATTGGAGAAAAAAGATTTGTATAGGGAAAACTAATTATACTGATAACCTTCTTTATTTTATTATAAACACAATAGTATCAATTAATTGTAACGTATTTAACACAGCGGGAAGTTTTCGGATTGGCCCACAGGTCAACCGGTTTCCTGATTTATTTTGCTAAATTTATCGCTTTTTTCTAATTTTCTGGTAAAGAAACTATACAGGGTGTTTTTTCGCTGCGGTAACTCCGGTAGCGGGGTCGAGTTTTTACTGTGAAACAGAAAACAAAATTTTTTGTGGTGTATTTTATACATTAGTACTTGGAAAAAAATCACCATTCATCAATATTCATCTTTACTAATGAAAAAAAAAAAAACGAAAATAACGTTTTTTTCGCTATCTCAAAAAAAAAAAAAAAAAATCGAGATAAAAACCTAAAATTTTACATGATTTTTTTTCCTTAGTACCGAAATAATCCCTCAAGTTAAAAAAAAAAAAAACAAAACGCCTCGGGGGCAGTTTTGACATGCTTATCCAGCTATACCGTTTCAAGTACGCTTTCTCAGGCTGTTGACTAGGTGCGCCTATCTCTGGAATTTGAATAGTTCGATGTAGCAATGATACATCATAATTTTCTAAAAATGACATTAACAACGCTGCATATTGGATACATAATTATTTTTGAAAACTAAGTTTCTATTTCATCGTCGCTAGTCGTCAGTAGGTACTCACTCGATGTCCATGTCTCGGCGTTCATTGCAACCAGCAAAACACAGACGTAGAACACAGTGGGGGACCACATATTGTAGAGGATGGAGTTGTTGTTGGCTCTGCTGAAGCACTTTGACTGGTCGTGATTCGAATTGTTTAGAACAATAAATGTCGACATATGAGAATTCGTTGTATAATGTTCCTAGGAGAAGGTCTTTACGCGCTGAAACAACGATGACAAAGAAAACATTATATCACCACAATTGCTTATCTATGGCATAGCGATATCTCTCTCGTAAATATAAAACTGTAGACAAATAGCAGTGGGCTGAAATATTTACCATGCGATTTGGATGTGAGCATGGTGGTTTGAGCAGTCCAAAAGTTCAAAAGGAGTTAGAATGATGATCCCGCGTTTCAGAAGATATACGTTTTCACATTGCGGTTATTCGTGAAAGTCGTTAGGCTCTTAAATACGGGTGAACTGTATACTTTTCATATCATTGAAATGTGAAACATCCTCTCATATGTATATAAAAACAAGAAACTCATACATGTGACTAAGATTTATGAAAAAATTTTCGAAAGTTTCCTACAAAGTGTTGTGGGTTTTCGAAAATGCACGTAATGCAGTGCAGGTCCATAAATACCATGGGAGAAAAGTAGGCAGGTCCTGCATCGGGTGTAAAATTTGTCGCACGAGCCGAGAGTGAGTGCGACAATACGAGTAGGAGGATGAGAATTCTAGCACGAGCCAAAGGCGAGTGCTGAAATCACCCAACTACGAGAGTCATGAATCAGAAATTCTAGTCTCAGGCATTTCCCTTTGCAATCCGACGTTTTCAAGATAACGAATGTATGAAACACTCTCTTTACTAATGATCGTGCCTAAAAACTGACTTCATGAACGCTCTTGACTACAGGGATGTGGAGTTGTTGATCACATACGTAACGTGACATTCACAAGTCAGGTATTCCACGTGAAGTGAACCATCTTTATTCATAAATATTATGTATACATATACGATTGTTCATCGTTTATTTGCGCTCTCATTGGCTGGGAAATTCAATTGTTTAACAATCTGGTTATATTTATATAACTTCACTGCGAAGTTGCATTTGCAACACTGCATCTGTTACAATTGGCAGCAATTGTTCATTTACTGTTATCCCACTTCAGTCTGGTATATTCTGCTGTCAAGGTTTATTGTGAGTATCCTACATCCTACATCGGGAAGATGAATCTAAACATTTTTCGATAGAAAAAGTTAGTGGTAAAGATACCTTCTACAATGATTGTTGCAGTCATAGGGTTGTAACTCTTCGGCTGCTACTTTTCCCAAAAGAATTTGAGTTATTATTTGATAATCGCAATTATAAAGCCAGTAAATTCTTACAGCGGATACGTATTGACAATAATTTATTTTCTTTTGCTTCTTTTACTGCAAATTTAGTTGATTTTAAAACTACAAGGCGTCCCAGGCCGCATAATTGTTTCAAAATTCAGAGGCAAATATATTACCAAATAAATACTGTATGAAATCATGCAGAAAATGAGATGCCTACATATTATGGTCAATTATTTGTCGTACATCCGGATGAAGCATTCAAAAACATTTGAAATGATGGGAAACGAAATAAAAAATCAAAATAAATCCACATCAAATTTTCAATTGATACTTACGTAGATAAGATTCGGCTTTATTTTTGACAACTGCCGATGATGAAATTTCCGCTTCATATACTTAGTAATTAGACATAAGAATTTCAAAGTATTACAAAAAGTTAGCAGTACGGATCTAAATGTAGAACCATGGGTTTCTCCCCTGTTCTACCCATACGGATGTCGTAGCTGGCATAGAAACTTACTTCGTACAAATTCACAAAAATGTATATCAAGATTAGCTTCTGTCAAGTATCGCATAGCCGTTCGCAATAAATTTAATGCTTTTATGAGAGAAAGTCGTTTATTTCAACAATATGTGACTGTCCGCATGAAAAGGGGCTACTTTGTCGATATGGAGTTGGCACTTAGCACTATGGGCGTCTTGCTGGTGAATTTCCCCATCTTTTGAGACTAAATGGAATCCTCTTAGTTGAAAACCGACGAAGTTACGAAGTATTGAACTTGATAATTCAAAAAACTTAACATGTCTCATTCGACGCAGAAAGAGTTCCAATTCCATTTACGACAATAGAAAGAAAAAATGATAATTTTGAGCAACGCTGCCGGACAAATTTTTAGCGAATATCAGTAGTTAGTATGGATTTCAATGAAATCCTATCAAAATCCAACGCGTATGGATTTTCTACAAGAATCATTATGAGTTAGAATTTAAGAAACGTGGTTTGCCACACGTCTACTCGTTGGTAACATTAGAGTCGAAAAATAAAATCAAGTAATGCATCAATTAGAGGAATTTTTAGAGGCTTCTAGGCATGCATTTTCGGAGCCTTGAGAATTTCTTATAATTATCATTTGTCTCTGTCATATTGCGGTATTGATAGCTGATGGTAGCCTGACGATCTTTTATTTTCAAAATTATTCAGTCATAGCAAAGTTACACCAAAAATTTATGTCCTTTGTATTGTAGATACACCAAAAAATGCAGCGACATTCGAAATAATTATCGAAAACTATGAATTTACAGAGTCTTCCTATAGATAAAATAAAAAATTGAATACGTTATTCTGAATCATTAACAATTTGTGGAGGTCATTGTAGGAAAGAGAAGGTTCACACATGTTTTATAATGATTAATTTATTGATAACATAAAAGATTCATTGCTGTATCGTGTCACGACGTGAAGTGGAGTTGGAAATCTCATGAGATTGGATTATTAAATTTAGTGTGAATTTATCTCTTTCTGCGTTGTTGATACATTGTGGAAATAGATTGGCGTATTCTCTTTTGAAGAAGGAGAAGAAGATATTCGAAAACCGCACATGACCATGGCTGTGACGAAAGCGTATGTATTTTTATTATTCATCACATCACACTGTAAAAAAGCATTCGACCATTTTCTAGCGAATGTTGCCATGATGCGCTTAATTACTGCCTCATTTTTCAGCGTGTGGAAGAGACACATGCGGTATTAAGTATAGGTTGATAACTGTGTCAGATATGATCTCAACTCGCAAATCTGAGTAATGCGTGCAACTTGTATCACGTACGTAAGAAAGAAATCCCATGCGAACTGTGCCACTTTTATAAAGGAACATACACGATTGTCCTATCCTTCGTTGTCATGAGCGGCGAGAATCCAGTTCCAGTAAGGTCGGACGTTCATATACACTAGGTGGCCCACAGATAGATCATTATAATTTAGATGTACCTTGAGTATACCCAGCAGATACCAGAGACCATCAGATTCGTAGCCAAAAACTGAGGCACGTGTATTGCCTATGCAAATACTTGACCCTAAATAAAGAAATGACAATAAATTAATTTTTACGAAAGTCACCGATAAGATTTTTGTCTAATAACGGTGCAGGACATTTCATAAGACCATGACTGTGTTGCAGAAGCCAGATAATGTCTGCTGGCAGGATGGTAAAAATAAAAAATTTTAGTCTCCTTTACAGCGATGAACTTAGAAAAATACTATGTGTCATGCATATCGTTACGATGGGTCTTGAGGATCCCGCGAGCACCCGCTAGGTACAAACGTTGTAACCGTTCTGAGCTGTGATTCCGCTAACATAATAATACTAGTGCTAACCCGATTCACAATATGCATGAATTTATGTACATACATATACACACCGTTTGAGCAGTAGATTCCGCAAAACGTATCAGCGGTTAAGTGGTGCTGCAATCGTTCGTTAACCCGTGAACTACATTGTTCGCGAGAGAGATAAACTGGCCGGTATATCGTGTGATTCTCCAGACTGTCCCATTCTAGAGCCTGTTGAAGAAGTAAAACTTATTATTCCCGTGTGGATCTTTTGGCAATTAGTGATATGAATTATCATCTTGCTCAAGGCTGCTCGTGTCCTGTATTCATGATAATCACAACACGAGTGAAGCTCCCCTTAACTACAAACCTGGTCGAGTCTACCGTTTTCAAGCTCTTTTCTATCAACTTCATTGTCCCAATGAATGCAGATTGGTCTCACTAACGCCGTCATGGTAAAAGGCGTATCTACGTGAATCAAGGCAATATTGTGTGCGTAATCTCCCTGTATGCCGATGTAATTCGCTGCTATATCGATTCTCTTAACGAGAGACTTCTGAGCGTAGGGTTCCTTAGTGTTGAAGTCTGGCAAGTACTTACCAACAAATACCACGTACTCACTCGAGTCGCTGGCCTTTTTTAGAGTTGTGTTGAAGAACCAGTAAGCAACTGTAAGGGGCATGAAACGTAAATAATGAATTAGTATTGGACAAAGATTACGCTAGTTTATTCAGTGAGCTCAAAAGCGAAAGCAATGATAGGTCTCAAACTTTCACTTACGGGATATGACGAGATTAGGACTAATCAAAGTTCCACGATATCTGGCATAGCTTTTATCAAATATGTACACGAGCCAGGGAAATCTATTGTGGGTAACCGTGGATCCATTCACGATCAACTGGGTTCCATCAGCGATGGCCACTCCACATTCTGGCAGGACAAAAACCAATCAGTATGAGGAAGATAGCAGCGTTACCTGAACGAAAAAAAATATTTCTAGGAACTAATCGATGCCCCAACTTTCCGTAAGTGGACAATAGATGAGCTAGAAGGTCTGGGACTGAAAGACCCTCATGAAAACCGGTATCATGAAGCTATACTTGAAACCATAACCATGAAACTTCAAATTCAATTCAATTGCTGCTGCACTCGTGATTGCAAACCTACGAATTATTTAAGATTTGAACTAGAAAAAGTAATTCGGTCGTAAGAATACCTAATCGGTACAAAAACGTGTTCACATGAATCCTCTACTGAGATAACATATCAAAATCCAGATTGTGTTACAGCACTCAAACTCAACACGAACGTAGCTCGGGTCCGTGACACTCCTCTGCTCGCACCACCTTACAGATTTAAGATGATGAATAATTACCGTAATCCTCGACGAGCTATTTACTTGAACTTTCATTGTACTAGTGATATCACGACTCCGTTAATTCCAACTGATTTGATCTGATTTTAGTTGGATTCATCTGATTTCATGTGATGACTGATTTCATACAATTCCAGGTGATTTCAAGTAATGAAATACATAAGTATATGATTGTCATATGATTTCATTATGATTTAAAACTAGAGCGTACACATGATTTCAACAGAGAATAGTTCCTCGACATTCGAGCAATAAAATAAGAAGCAATGGTTTCAGGATATTACCAGGTACACATTCGAACACGGGACGATTCCATGCACCATCTTCAAGGCAGGTAATTTCCCTGTAACCAGGATCGTGTCCACTTGACATTTTGTAGAAGTCTTTGCAGGTCACTGTCGCCTTGGTCCATGGTAGTATTGCAGATTCACAAGAAACGACGTCACCGTGATACTTACAGTTAAAATCCACGCTCGTCGAAGTCAACGCTGGACAGTTTTTGCCAGAAAGTTTTCCTAAGAAGTCAACGTACTGTAAACTTTAACTCATACAAGTTTCTTCGATTACTTATGTCAAGATATAGGTATAGCAAGCTTATGCTTATTACATATCAAAGAATTGCTCACTTTGGCAAGATTGGGGTGGGTACCATGCACCGTCGTAACAGACTGTCACATTGTTCCCATCTACAGTGTACCCTTCGTTGCAGCTGTAAATAAGAAAACTGCCGCTCGGAACTCTGCTCCCTGACAAAACCTTGCACTGTCCCTTGCGTGAGCGAAGTTCGAAGTGTCCACCTATAGGCTGTTCAGGCAAGATACAGGACCTTGCTGAGATAGTGGCCGGCAAACCATCATTCGACGAGACTCCAGCAGGACAATCGATTGATGAATCCACTTCAGATAGATCACTAACAGACAAATGACGATTCCCAAGATTGACAATGTCAAACGGACGAGGGGTCAGATTGCACAGAATTTAAAAAAATGTTATGTGAAATAAGTACTGGATTAAAGAATCACAGATTGGATCT
The DNA here is from genome assembly GCA_963924015.1 of Macrophya annulata. Lineage (NCBI taxonomy): Eukaryota > Metazoa > Arthropoda > Insecta > Hymenoptera > Tenthredinidae > Macrophya > Macrophya annulata. The sequence goes on along the minus strand of OZ001257.1, from coordinate 12,246,267 downwards.
CAGATTATTTGCTTTTCCTAATCAGAGATCAACTGCAGTCATGATCTCTTCGCACGTCAACTAACAACCACGAATGAGGCATACCCATACACTATCGACTGCAATGCACGATCGACTTACCTTGTACTAAAATAGGCAGCTTGAATCGCGTCCACGTAACTCCCAACATTTATGAACATAGTGTAATTATGGTTGATATATGTGCCATCAGCCTCTGGAATATCAGCGCTCATAATCCCACGCAGATACCAGCGACCATAAGATTTGAAAGAAAGACCGGCACCATTGTCGTCACTGCAAAGGCTCAGACCTGAACAAATAAACGAATCAATAATATTAAATAATACAACGTTAATATTGGTAAAAAATTATAATCATTCATTAGTATAGTCGCGAATCACAACAAACATATGAAAGCATATAAACATACCTCTTGAGTAATCGTTGGTACAAAACGTATCCGCCTTTGGGTAGCGTTTGGACCCTGGTGGAGCTGCAAGGTTACATTCTTCGTAAGGCTTGTAGCGTAGGTCAATCTCCTGGAGTTTGTTACTGGGAAGCCCTGCCACAGTTTTTCCCCATCCCACGACCTATTGATCAAGTAGCAACCGTTATTCTCATTATTATTACCACCATAATTGCGTGATGATATTCATCAAGACATCATCAAGTCTATCCTTAATTCATTTCACGCATAACTTCATTGGATACCCCCTTGTTAATAACAAACCTTTCCACTGTTCCCTCTCAGTAGCTGTTCTTTTGCGTATCTGTTGTTCCAATCTATGCAGACTGGTCTGACTAAGGTTGACATAGAAAAAGCGGTTTTCAGATGAAGTAAGGCAATGCCATGTACGGAATTATCGTTCCAGTTAAGGTTGTTGCCCACTACGTCGATATTCAGAACTTCGGACTTCTGGGCAAAGTGTTCCGTTACAAGGTAGTCGCGGTAATACTTACCCGCAGCTACTATGAAATATCTGGGGTTCTTTAACTTGCGTTCAAATTCGTCGTAGAAGCAATAAGCAGCTATACGTAATGTGAAAAAAAGAAATGTATAATTATATCATACAGGGAACTATTCATCGATTCATTATTTCATCGTACCGGATATGACGAGATCAGGGCTAATCATCGTCCCCGCGCATATTTGCTCAAATATTACAAATGAAATTCTCTGATAGATTCCAACATGCCAGGGGAATCCCCCATGGTGAACCCTGGACCCGTTCACAATCAACCCGTTTTTATGAGCTTCGGCTACTCCGCAATCTGAAAATGCAAAAACCAAAATGCATAAACGATTTAAGGTACTGTGAATCCATGTGGAGACTGGAGGAATCTCCTGATTGGACATTGTTCACTGATGCTCATAGTCTAGTAAATCAAGACTTGGGAACTTATTCTGTAACGTTACCAGCAAAAATAACTGCAAAAATAGCTCTGAAATCATGAAAAACAATTGGCGACTGCCAATGGATTTCTTTGAATGTGACATAATTATGTAGCACGACAATGGCTGCAAATTTGATTTCTTTTAATCTTCGTTCTATCACCAAGAATACTATACGCAAATTCACAAGATCAAAAATGCTCGGTAAATCGTGAAAATCTACGAAAAATAAAACGAAATTCTCGTTTTTCGCGATTATCTCGATAATGATAAATAATTTCGACAGAAGTTTCGTATAAAAGTCGGAGAACTGAAAATTCCGCGTGGAACAGTGTCCTTAGAAATTAATTTTCGTCCAGTATTTACAAAGTAACAATTAATTTCCCGATTCATGCACGAAAAATCGAGAATTTCATTGAGTAAATACGTTTTTCAAAATTCTTCACCATTGCCGAGATAGTCGCAAAAAACGAAAATTTCCCTTTTGTTTTCCATTGATTTTCACGATTTCCCGGGCATTTTTGATTCTGCAAATTTGTGTACCTATGGTATTTTTTTTTTTTTTTGAGTATAAAACGAAGATGAAAATCGAGTTCAGAGTCATTTCCAAATTTTTGAGGTTCAGACTTTGGTTCACTGAACTATCAACCACAGATTTATTCCTAAATACAGAATCTAGGATTCCGTAATGCAATCATAATCGTAAGACAAGATTGAGTATCATCAATGATTACCCGGAATACATTGCAGCACGGGTCCGTCCCAGACGCCGTTTTCAAGACATGTAATTTCTCTGTATCCGCGAAAACCGGGAGGTGTGTTGTACCAGTCTTTGCAGTTCAAAGTCGCCCTAGTACCCGGGACGATCGTAGATTGGCAAGAGACGATTTCATCTCGATATTTGCAAATGCTATCCAGCCCACTCGTTCTCAACGGTGGGCAGTTCTCTGCAGAAACATTACAAATACATGTGATAAAATGAATTCAGTTAATGTGTATCTGCTATCGTTGATAGGTCTTTGAATTTTGATTTTTATTTAACGTGAATTTTCACGAGTTTCCAAAAAAATTATTGCAATTTCTTTGGTCGTGCACATCGACATAACGTATGGACTGATACAGTGCGTTCAAACATGTCCTCTTATAGAAAAACGACAGAGCGAATGGGCGGCCAATGCCTTCCTTTTTCTAATCAGTGCTGTAGCTTAGGGTTGAAAAGGAACAGAGTGTGGCTGTGCATTTATGCTTCAACTTTGTCATATGTTGCCCAAATTCAGTACATCGTTTAGATACGGATGGCGCAATCCCTACTTTATGTCAATGATCGCGCGGTACATCGATTATGGATTTTTAGTTATTTTATTTACATATTGCTTAGACTTACTGACGCAAACTGGTGGCAGGTACCACGCGTCTTCGTAACAAACCGATACGAGATTTCCCTTGCGCATGTAACCCTCATTGCATTTGTAGTCCAGGAAGCTACCGATCGGGACTTTAGTCCCTGATGTAACATTGCACTGTTCTTTGCATGAGCCAACCTCATAACTTCCACCTTCCGGCTGTTCCGGGAGAATGCAGCCACTGTATAATTGGTCATCAGTCAATCAAGTAATAGATTATAATCATGTCAAATTTAATTAAAATTAAGTGGAAATTTGGAATGATAAAATGTATTTTGCTGTACTGTATACTTTGAATTTTACTTTTCATCACCTACGGTGATATAAGAAAAGTATTGGTTTTGGTCGAAAAGTGACTTTTGCTAATTTCAACGAATCTTTACGTTTTCGACCCTCTAGAATCCGAAAAACAAGTTTTTAGAAAGATGTCGGTCTGTCGGTCTGTCTGTCGGCCTGTTCGACAAACTCGCGCGGTGATCTCGGAAACGGCTCGATGAAAAAATCTGAAATTCACAGGACTTTACAACCAAATGATGGGCATAAAAAATTTCCATGTCTCGTTTAATTTGAACTTCCGGTTCTACCGGAAATGAATCGATTTTCGCTGTTTTACTGACAAACCTATACTTTTTTCTCTGTATTACCTTTCTAAATGAAAAAATATATTCTTCCGAGTTGAGAATTTCAAATATATAGGACATTCCTTGCCAATGACACCAAAAAAATTGTAAATATACCCAGATCGAATTAGACTGAATGCATTGTATAAAATTGTTGTTTGTCAATATATAGGGCGATCCTTGCCAATGACAAGAAGAAATTCTAAGTGTACCCAGGTCGAATTGGGATTAAACGCACTGTATGAAATTGTTGTTTGTCAATATATAGGGCATTTTTTTATGTGAAATTTTCAATTTTGATCTTGCTTTTCGGTTTTTGATTACTTTTTTCTACTTTTTCTTCCCCTGACAAACTCATTTTTTTTTCTTTTTGATGAAAAGTACTCCGAAAAACTGGTTTTCCGGCTTGTTTTTCTTTGTTTCTCAAGGTACTTACCCATGGGTTTCATTCCGTGTGGCAATTTGAGGTCCGATTGAACCTAAAATAAGAAATGAATTCCAACACATCTATAGATTCATATACCGTAAGATTACGTGAAACCAATTCACTAGATGCAACCCAATAGTCAAATCCCGAAGACGTCTGAAGTCATTGTATTCGAAATAAATGATCCGTTTCGAAAACATTTGAAATGTAAATAAAGCCGCCAAGTACTCAAATATACAATAAAAATTCGAGAAAAACTTTTCGCCAGTCCTTGTCGTGAAGTCGGACGTCGCTGTTTCGTGTAGTGATATCGAAATATCATTCCAAGAGCTACGTACTTGGCGGGCACATTTGATTTCTTTACTTTTTTATGATTAGAACCCGTTTGCACGTTGCGTAATTCTGTTCTAGTATGAAATAGATGAATTTGAAAACAAGCATACTTATACAAACATATTTTTGTATGTTATAATTGATCTTGAATTCTGAAGCTCGATTGGCTAATAGATCATGGAAAGTAACTCTTTTAGAAAATCAAAAAATATACCGAACTCTTTCACTTGACACTTTTTGGTATTATTCCTTACGTGAAATCATTCATAAATTGACCGCTATTTATCAGGAATTCAAAGTTCTTTAACGTATGAATAGAACACTTAACGAGACGAGGCTGATGATTCCATTCTTAAAAAACGCGTAGGACATCGCAAAATCGAAATCTCAAAATCCGGGCAGAGATCTCGAAATCTCGAAGCATTGTTTTTATTTTATTCGTGCGTTGATTGGTCGGTTGGTCGGGATCTCTCTCGAGAGAGAGAGGGAACAACAAAGGCGTTACATGAAAGCAAAACGTAAATTAGACCAAATTCATAATGTGAGTTACGAAACAAGCAAGGTAGATAATAATGATATGTAACGGTCCGCATGAAACGCGCCCACTTTGTCGATATGGAGAGAGTTAGCACTATGGGCGTCTTGCTGGTGCATTTCCCCATCTTTTGAGATCAGATAAAACCCTCTAAGTTGAAAACTGGTGGAGTTCGGAAGATTGAAGTTTTCGTTCACCAGAAGCTTTCGATCGCATATAACTTAAAATCTGCAGGCAGTACCGCATGGAAAAAAATAATATTGGGAAATTTTTTTACAGAATTCCTTCTAAAATTCAGATAACCGATTTGGAGTCGGAAATATCGTCGGAGGCAACAACAGCGAAAGAAATTTACTCAAAATTATCAGCAAGTCTCGCCTGCTGATAATTAACAGCTACGAACGTAACACGTATATCGTTCGATTTCGTCATCGACTACTGAATAAACAGGAAAATGCAAATCGTAATATCGATGATCCTTGAACTTTGATAAATGTCAATGCCAATTACTGAAAGCTGATATGATATGGTCCAGGAAAAAGACTTAATAAAAATATCCCACAAACAATTTGGACTGCGTAATATCAAAGTTTTGCGCAAAAAGTCTGTTGAAAGTAGATAAGGTATTCGGCATGGCAATTTTATTGACCTGCCTTGACCTGCCTATGAACATAAAAACACGTATCAACTTTTTGAGTTTATATTCAACTTGCAAAAGTATCAGTTGATTAAAAATTTAAATTTAAATCTAATATTTCTTGCCGATTTGACTAAAAATTAGTAAATGGATACACATTTTTGTTTTTATGTTTTGAAGAATAATTTCGGAATCATTTAGAGTCCAAATACGCTTCGCAAAAGAGTTTGGATAAAATCGACCGAGTACTTCCGAAGTTTTTCAAAATTGATGCAAAATCGCTATCTTCTTCCTATTCTTCGGCGATGACGATGACAATAACAATAAGTATAGCAATAATATCATAATCATAATCTGATTAATAATATATTAAAATTTTTCGACATTTGTCGTATCGAGAACCCGTGACGTCATCGACTTGCACGTCGTTTATTAATTTGAGTCGATCTTTTAATTACGTGATCAAATTCTAGCCAAAATAAATAGGGGGCGAAATATCGACCGAGGGAATCACTCTTCCAAATTGCAAGTCGATCAGTGAATTGGTTCGAGAGATATCGGTGTCCACAGAAAGCGTTTGCGAAAATCTTATCTGGAGACAAAGACGATTGTGATTTTTTATCAACTTTAGGAGTCTATAACTTTGAAACTAAACGGTCGATTACCTCCAGAGTTTTGGAGGAAACTTATTTGGACTTGAAAAGTTGGCCCTATGAATTTCAGCACTAAATATTGTGCTGAATATAATATAATTTCGATAAAAGTATAGGCATACTATCATGTCCCACGTTGAATTGCCAACATTGCGTTGAAAATATTGGAAGTCAGGATTATCAGCGAACAGTATAAGCAGTGATTGCGATGAACATAGTGAACATGAATTTCGATCGATATAATCGTTTAAAAAAATTGTAGAAAATTCAAATCGAGTTTAAAAAATCTAAAACAAAAACTTGAGTATGACCTATCAGGAAAAATAAGTTACAGTTCATTCTCATCATATTTAATAAAGATAATTCAACCGACGCGATGTTGTGATTGCCACTTTTTTTGCCAAAAAAAAAATGAGATAATTCATATTTCGAAAAGGACCATTTTTTAAAAAATAAAAAAAAAACAATATCAGCAACGAATAGGGTTCATGCTCACATTTGTCCATATCCCTGTCACTATAAAGAGAATGCTGCGTAGGTGCCCATGTATAATTTTGGTTACACATATTCTCATCGCAGCAGCAAAATTGTAATTGCTTTCGCTCAGTACTCCGCTCAACACATTGTGATTTGTCATAGCAGTCTTTGTTATCCAAGAAGCATCCCTGTTGGAAAAAGATAAAGCATTTAACATCAGAAACGATTCTAAGATACTGTTTCAGAGAATCTCAGACTTATGAGACTATCAAACAAGTTCGAACCATCTGCTTGATAGTTTCCTGTCCAGTACTCTCATTTCTGTTCCAAAGTACGTAGCAATGATTTCGCTTGTCAGGTTCGTACGGACTACATTCTTCTCGCGAAGGGCATTGCTGCAGATCTGCGCATGGTATCAATTCGTTGTAATACTCGCAATGTGTTACTCTTTTGATATCATGCGCTATTGTTGTTCCTGGAAACAGCAATTGATCAATTGGATTTCATTGTATTCAGAGTCTTAGGAAATTCTTAGAAGTATTTAGTAAAGATTCGTCTTTGTATACATTCATGCATCCGTAATTAGTAGAAAGAAAAAAAAAAAAACAGAAATTAATGGTGATGGAATTGATGGGTAATTGCTACTCATCCCCAGAGAAGTGGAGCAAAAAAACATGGCAGTAAGGACAGCTTTTCACGGTCTTTTTTATCATTCAAGACAGTCATAGCATTACTGAAATTACTATCAGAATATAGGTTGACATTGAAATATTGAAAGTCGAATTTTTCACTCATGGAAAGCCACTATCCAAATTGAACGATGGTAATTTTTCATGCTCATCGTCAGACTGTCCAGTCCCGTTCATCCGAGCTTTCTTGTACACCCAATATCTAAATTATTCGGCAAACGGTTTATACGGTTTTACAAGATTTTTCGCCAGCTGCGTTCATACCAGCGCAACTTGCCAACTACGTTTGTACTAGCGCTACCTCCGAGTTAGGACGTTACTAGACGGAGTGACGAGATACGTTTATACTAGCGCTATGTCCGAAATAGGTCGTTACTAGCGCGCTTCGCGAGTTACTCTCTTATTCTTAAGAGCGGTCGATATGAAGATGATTCAATTCTCTGGTACTCACCTAATGTCCATTCTTCGGCATTTACCACAGCCAGAAAAAGACAAGCGTAAAACGCAGTAGGAAACTGCATGATGTAGAGATTCGAGATTTTAGTAAGTGAAGTACTCTTGCCGAAGCTCGACTGAATACGATTCGCATTGCACCTATTTCACACAGCAGTTTCTCAGTGATAACTATGTTAAATTCGGAATGACCTGCGGTCAGATTAAGCTAGAGGCTATCGAAGTAACGTGTTATTCACGTAAATCATGACTACTGACTTATATTCACGTAGATAGATATACAGGGTGTTTTTTCTTTCATCGATTCAGGCTCACGTTTTCAAGACAATGCTATAAGGTACAGAAATGTTTCCAAACAAAAATTTGATGGTTTTGAGAAGGAAAGGACATACAAAGATTAGATTTTTTTCGCGTATTTAATACCTTCTGCCTTCAGGGATTCATAGTAAGAAAGATTGACGCTCAATGGACGTATTCGCCTAACATAGGATTTTCTGCTTTCAAATCCTTGTTTTTAATAACTTAAACTTTTTGTCAAAGATTTGGTGCACACAACCGTATGGAAGTAGTTCAGGAAACTTTTTTATCTCCAGTTAAATACAGAAAGTCAAAACTGTCAATACTTACGACCTTCTGGGTTTAATTGTCATACTTTAACTTTTTCAAAAATTTCTATGTTTTACTTTTACAAATAATAAAAAGTCGTATATATGTGATGTCGCTCACGATCTTCCGGAATTCGTTCAAGAGACCATTTCTCGTCTAGTTAGGTTCAAAAGGTTGTGCGCGCCAGGACCCTCAGTGTTCGGTTTTTAATCGGTCAATTTTCAATTTAAACGTTTTTGCATATATTTTTCAGGTTTTTCGCGTAAATAAAAAGGATGGAGAGAAATTTCCACACGAGCAAATTTTTCCTCTTGATATACTCATCTTAGAGTTGCGTGACTCTGGGATATGTCGAAGGTCATCGCATTGACGTCAATGTAATACCCACTAATTATCATTTCCAGATTGAGAACAAGTAAATATTTTGTAAAAGTAACATAAGAGGCAGAAGAAATTGAGGAAAATGCAGAAAGAAAAGAATAAACAGAGGTGTATTTCAAGCTCAAATCTTTATCAAGTTCAGGACTTATTCTAGGCTTCTGAGGCGACTAACAGACCTGAGTTCATCTTCCATTTAGACAAATCTGGCATAGAGATCAAAGCGTTATCCTGTAGGCTGGTTATATTATTTCCAAGTAGATCTAGCTCTGTGAGTTTCAGTAAACCAACAAAGTCGTTTTTATTTATTGACTTTATGCGGTTTCCGGCCAGTCCCAATTTCTCCAAATTTATCAACGGCGCAAACGCTCCGTTTATTTCTTCCACCAGGTAGGATATCCTGTTCTCGTTCAGCTCGAGGATTGTAAGATTGGGTGTGTTGTTGAAAGCGCCGTCTGATATGAACGTAATTTTGTTATGGTTCAATTTGAGCTGTTTTAATTTACTCAGAAATTCAAAACTATCTCGTTCAATGGCAGTTAGTTCATTATGCGATAAATCTAGCTCTGTTATTTCCCTACATATATCCCATGCTTGAGGTTCTACGGTATCAATTTTGTTATGTGAAATAGTCAGTCTTTGGAGTTTCTCGAGTCCAAATAACGCGCTCTTTTTCACTACAGATAAAACGTTCCAATCTAGTTGTAAAAGGACTAGATTTTTCAACGGCCAGAACGCTCCGTCGTCAAGAGTCCTGATCTTGTTCCTTTTCAAACTCAACTGTTCCAGATTCTTAGAATTCTTTAAACTCAAACCCTGAATCTGTTGTAGCTCGTTTCTGTTCAACTCTAATAACCTCATCTCCCCAAGGTTTGTGAAAAGATCTTTTAGATTGGTCAGACAATTTCTGTTGAGTCGCAATTCCGTCAGAGAGGTGAGATTGTCCAAACTCCCATTTTCTATTACTCCAATTTTGTTCATATTCAAATTTAAGTATATGAGATAATTTGGTGCCAGAAAAGACCCGTTCTGGAGTGCAGATACACGGTTTTCGCTGAGGTCCAAAGATTGAAGTCTGGGAAGATTTAGTAAGGCATTTCCATCTATAGACTCAACCAGATTACGCGACATTAAAAGTTGAGTAAGATTTGTCAACATGGGAAGATTGGGCAAGATCGTTAACTGATTTCCATTGATTTTCAATTCTCTTAGCTGCGTTAGGCAAGCCAATGCCGTGCTGACGTTGTCCCCCAATTTGTTAGCACTTACATCTAATTGCCTGAGCTTGGTGAGGTGAGTTAGGGCATCGGTTTCCAGTTTTTCAATATTATTATTTTTTATCTCTAAGGCCAAAAAGTAAAGACGTCTGTCCTGAGCCGAAAGCCAGCCCAGCTGTCACCTTTGGGGAGTAACGTGCTCATGGCGTAGCACTCTGCTGACAACCAACCACATGCAGCAATTGAGTAGACGCTGGAGCTTGGTATTGAGGATACCAGAGACATCATTAAACGCCACGCAGCAGTAGTCTAAAATGGGGAAGACTAGTGATGTTACCAGGAGCTTACGGAGGCCAAAATTAAAGCACGAACGAGAAGCTGAGAGCAGTCGGAGGGTGCCGTGAACGCGGTTTGAAACGGCCGCGACCTGCTGATTCCACGCAAGTTTGGAGTCAATGAGCAGCCCGATATCACACACGCAGGAGGAGTAGTCAATGACTGACCAAGGCTGGGCCGCGGGAGAGGCACTAATCTGGACGACATGCGGCGAGCTACCTAAAATAATGACCTGGGCTTTTCCGGCATTAAAAGAAAGACGCGAGGACACAGGCCACTCAGACACAGCGACAACGTCCTCCTGAATCCGGGAAAGTGCATCTGGGAGGTCACTCATAACACACTGCAGGTAGATTCGCAGGTCATCCACGTAGAGTAGGTGCCTGCAGTGCTTCAGGACTTTAGAGACGCTGTTGATGGCGATGAGAAAGATCGGTGGGCCTAGCACCAAGCCTTGCGGGACGCCCCGTTGGAGTGGCGCCCAAGAGGAGACATTTTGCTCAAGACTAGTGACCGCTTGAGCTCTGCCACCCAAATAACTGGCAAACCAGGTGACAACGTGCCGCGAAAATCCTAGCGCAGCCAAATTCTCCAGTAAGATGGCGTGAGGTATATAGTCGACGGGCTTCATGAAATCAAAAAGTGCAACCACCGTGACGAGACGCCTGTCGATGCCTGAGCGCACATTCTCTGTCAGCTTGAAGAGTGCCGTATGAGTGCTGCACCCCGTCCGAAGCCCCGACTGGAAAGGGTCGAGTAGCTGATGACGCTCCTTACTTGTAGCAGCACAATACGCTCGAGTACCTTGGAGAGCGTGCAGAGAATCGCGATGGGACGGTAGTCCTGCAGCGAGGACGACACCCTTGTCTTAGGTACGGGTGTTACGAACGCCTGCTTCCAGACAGAGGGAAAGGACGCAGAAGATAACGAGCTGTTGAAGAGCTGGCTAAGGATAAATGGAAAGGACTCCGGAAGGGAATCCACCACGTTGCGAAGCGAAATGCCATCTACCTCGCGGGATTGCGATAAGAAATGAGCAATAGTATCCACTAACGTGATAGGAGAGATATCCGCAAAGTAAAAAAGGTCGTCATTGTATTTCGGCGGCGGCAAGGTGACAGCGTACTCCTGCGCAGTCAGGTGGTATGAGCACTGCGAGATTGTCGAGAAGTGCTTGTTGAGAACATCAGGCGAGAAGGAGCAGAGCAGCGTAGCTGGAGGGGCAGCAACACCCAGTCGTCGATATGTATTGTAGGCCACGATTTTTTGAATTTTTACGTACTTTCTTCTGCCAGTTAAGTGGCTGCGGAATTTTACTACGGGGCCGTTTTAATTGCTGTGCCACCATGGAATCAACAGACGATTGTCGTGATATTGATGGCAATAAATTTCCTAAAACTACTGAAGATAATGGTTTCGATCTTTCTGAACTATCATCATCAATAGTCAGTTGCGATGCTCTACGAATTGAATCTTCTTAGTTCTCTTCAAACATATCTGGGCTTGCTGAGAAAGAAATATTATAGATATCTGAACGTGGTTCTTTTGCATTGCGGGAAATCCACATGTTGTCATCAATTTCAAAGCGAATCGCGAAAAAAGAAATTTTGGCTGAAATTTTCCAAAATTCCACTTTTTTTTGTTTGAATTTTTTTTTTTGTATGAAAATTTCAGCGGATCTACGTGTTGTCAATTTCGAAATCGATTACGAAAAAAAAAAATCCACCAAAAACAAATTGTCGTGAATTTCAATGGAAATTCGCGGTTCCTTCAATTTCAAGACGATTACAAGAAAAAAAATTTTAAAATGGCGGATATACGACCTTCTGGCTTTAGTTTTCGTGATTTTTTCGTAAAACTAAGGCCAGAAGGTCGTATCCGCGAAAAAATTTGTTTTTCGGAAATTTCAATAGATCTATGTGTTTTCATTGATTTCATGACGAATTCGAGGAACAAAAAAAATATACGATCTTTTGGTTTTAATAGAACCAGAAGGTCGTATACTGTCGCTTACGACCTTATGGCATTAGTAACGCGAAATAAGTAATAACATTTGTAAACAAAATAAATTTAAGTACTATAATTTCAAATTATAAGGAGGACTGTTCAGTTAATAGGGCTTGTTCAGCGACTGGGTACTTTACCTTATCAATTTCCTATCAACATATAACAAAAGTAATATTTTATCGAGATAGATGCCAAGGATGTAAAGTTATCACGATCTTATCGCGACACTTGTACCTAAAGGGCCTAAAAAATTTACGCCAAACAATGACAGGGCGTTTATTCTTTAATATTTTTATCTACGAATCATATAAAATTTTGGTGATAATTATAATCAAGTGCTTAGCAAAGACTGCAACGTACGCACATAAGGGCTACGTTATTTTTTCAAATTCCCGAAGATTTCCGAAGACATTGTATTTGTCATAACTAACAGCACTGAAATTTAAGAGATTTCTATGATTTCACAATCTTCTTTCGAAACACTAAAGATCATCATAACATAGGCAATAGGAATAAAAATTGGCTGCATCTTACGATTAAATAACGCTAATACTCTCACATCGTAATGACCCAAAGCCATTCCTACTCGTTGGTATGAGTTATCATTAGATAGAGACGCTAGGCCCTACAGTACAGATAGCCGTATTTGAATGCAATAAAAGTATAAGATAATTACGGGTATATATAGTAGCGTTTTTCAGTGACTTGTTGCTCATTAATACCCAAGCTCATTGTCGAAGCAGTTCCTATCGCTGTTCTGTAATTGAATTAATTGAAGTATTAAAAGTGCTTGTGAAGTGTGATCATTTTTCTACCCACTTACCGATACTTGAACTATGGCGCCTTATTCCAAATACTTTATAGTTGAATTTGCTGGAGTAATAATTGCTATCATCGGTGCTTTGTATATCTATCTAAAATATATAGCCTTTAATTACTGGAGTTGGAGAAAAGTTGATTTCGTCAAGCCAGCCGTGCCTATTGGCAGTTTGGGGCCCGTCTTCTCCGGAAAGTCTTCAATCGGTAAGATATTGTGTGTTTAGAAATTCTAATAATACGGATATCTCGATGCTATTCATGTAAATGTTATAGGTGAATTTATCCGTGATAGTTATTTGGAGTTCCGAAAAAGTCCAGTGTTTGGTTTTTACTCGATTTTCAAGCCTACACTTGTAATAAATGATCTCGATCTGTTACGTATTGTATTGACAAAAGAGTTTACGAGTTTTCATGATCGCGGAATGTATTGTAATGAAAAAGTGGACCCATTGTCAGGACACCTCTTCATGCTTCCTGGTCTCAAATGGAAATATTTGAGGACCAAGTTCACTCCAACATTCACTTCCAGTAAAATGAAGCAAATGTTCTTCACGATAAAGGAGTGTTCTGAAACTCTGCAAGCATGTGTGGCCGAAAGTGCTAAGAAATCTGAATTGATCGAAGTAAAGGATCTGATGGCAAGGTCGGTGCATCGTTCATTATATCAATGAAATTGAAATTGATATAATCGACGTTGTTATCATGTATTCACGATTATTCTTTCGATATGAATGCAGGTTTTCCACTGACGTTATCGCTTCGACAGCCTTTGGCATACAGAGTAACAGCCTCGAGAATCTAGATTCGGAAATTCAAAAATGGGGACGAAAGGTCTTCGCACCCCGAAAAGTTATGGCCTTCGTTACGCTACTGGTACCACAATTGTTAGAATGGTTCAATATTCCGATGACCGATAAGGATGTGAGCAAGTTCTTCATTGGTATATTCAAAGAAACTGTTGAGTATAGAAGTGCCAATAACTTGGTAAGAAAGGACTTTTTGGATCTGATAATGCAGCTAATGAATAAAGGCTACATACAAGACAACGATGGAAAACCTTCTGGAGGTGAGTCGAATAAACTATCGACTGATTTTCTCTTCTAGAATCTAAATTACGATAATTTTAATGCTATGGTAACACAGAGGTTGACAATAAACGAATTACCATGCTTGAGGGAGCCGCGCAAGCTTTTTCTTTCTGGTTAGCTGGATTCGATACGTCTTCGACAGCGGTGACAAATTGCCTCTACGAGTTGGCGCTCCATCAGGATATCCAGGACAAAGTGGCCAAAGAAGTAAATGAAGTATTAGGCGAATCAGAGGATCTGACTTACGAAAGTGTAACGAAGATGGCTTACCTCCACAAAGTCATTTCTGGTTAGTTCAATTACTTGATAATCATTCTCGCTAATCATCAAGAAAATTCACTAACGTATTTTATATCCTTATTTAGAAACTCTGAGGAAGTATCCATCAGTACCAATGTTGAATAGAGAGTGTACCGAAACGTTTACTTTGCCCGGAATTAACTTACGCGTTGAGAAGGGTACCGCACTGATCATTCCGGTGTTCGGAATTCATTCAGATCCGGATATATATCCTAATCCGGAAATATTCGACCCTGAACGATTCAACGAAGAGAATATCGCAAGTAGACACCAATACGCTTATCTACCTTTTGGCGAAGGCCCCAGAAACTGTATCGGTAAGTTGATACCGTATCTCCTAATAATGATCGACTAGACTGATTATATTTTTGTTCTTATCGCAGGTATGAGGTTTGGATTGATACAGACAAAGGTTGGCATTCTCAGCTTGGTTTCAAAGTATCGTTTTAAGCCGGGACCAAATTTTAAGGTACCGATGGAGCAAGAAAAAGGCAGTTTCTCAGTCACCCCTGACGGTGGACTGAACCTTCAAATAGAAGTACGATAGTAGCCCGCAGTATGAGCTGCTAAAAATAAATATCATAAAAAATTATGCAATTGAAAATTAAAAACAAAAAAATTTTGAGACCAATATGAAATCGGGCACGCTTTTGGTTTAGAAGCTACAGGCGAAATAAATAATCAATGAGAACAATCTATTAAATTTATATACATTTTTCTGTAATTTCTTATACGAAAGGTAATATTTGGTAATATTTGTACTTGGGCTTTCCATGTCTACTAAATGTATATCCATCATTGGATCACCCTGCACTGAGATAAGCAGCGCGAATCCATTCCAAAAAATGTCCAATGTTCGTAAACGCAGTATAGTAATTTCTGTCACATGTGTCTTCTGACGAAGGACCTACACTCACAATGCCACGCAAATACCAGAGTCCATAAAGCTGGAAGCAAAGTCCACCACCACTATCTCCATTGCAAAGACTTGAACCTAGATAAAGGAATATCAAATATTCAATCACAAGACTCTCAAAGGACTTTAATTGTAAAAAAAAATTGTACGTCGGTATAGTACAGAGACGCTTTGCTTCTTTACAATTAACTGCACTCAATTTTCAAAGGTATCTCCATTCACCCTCATATCTCCTATATATACATACCGTTTAAGTAACCGGCACAGAATTTATCAGGTGTGACAAAACCCTTAAAGTCTTCCGTAACCGCAGTTATGCAATTTTCATAAGGAATGTATGGCAAGGTAATCCCCTGAAGTGTGACACTAGGAATACCAGCGGCAGTTATTCCCCATCCCACGACCTGTTAACGAAGTAAAAATTTAGAGTTTTTACGAAAGACTAGCACATCCGGATTCATATTTTTCTGTTCACATTGTCATAAATTATTTCAATATTTTCTGTTTTACAAACCTTCCCGCTTCTTCCGACTTGAAGTTGTTCTCCTTCGAAACTGTTGTCCCAATCGATACAGATTGGCTTGACTAATGCACTGATATTGAAACGGGTCTGTAGATGAACTAACGCGATATCTTGGGCATAGTTTCCGCTTCTGCCAAAGTACCTGGGTGGTACGTCGATCTTGTTAACTTGAGATTTCTGCACGTAGGGGTCCAGCACAATCATGTTGTAGGGACGGTAATACTTACCCGCAGCTGCCGCGAAATGAGTAATGTTCATGAGTTCCCTTCGAATTTCATCGTAAAAACAGTGAGCAGCTGTTACGGTTGTAAATGGAACCAGAAAAAGGTTGCAATACGTCAATTTTGTCCATTGATATGAGTTTCAAAATAGATAGGTAATGAAGTTGTTGTCAACTCACCGGATATCACGAGGTTTGGACTGACCAATGTTCCCCCACATATCTGGTCGTAATTGCCATTCGGTTTTTTCACGTAGATACCAACATGCCAAGGAAACTCGCCATGTTTAGCCGTTTGTCCATTAACTATCAACGGGTTCACGGGAGCCGCTGCTGTTCCACACTCTGAAAAGATAAAAAATTGTCCAAAAGTCAGAGTATTTGAATGCCAACTACGTCTCTATGAGAATATTCGATAATATCGTGACTCAGAATCTGCACTTGGAAGAAGTTTAGGAGATTACCGGGAATACAATGGAAGACGGGTCGATCCCATTCGCCTCCTTCGAGACAGTTAAGTTCTCTGTACACCGGATCATTGCCGATTGGAATTTTGTAAAAATCTTTGCAGACCAGAACGGCTTTGATCCCTGGGACGATCGGAGATTTGCAGGAAACGATTTCACCCTGATACCTGCATACGAAGTTGACGCTCTCTGACTTCAGGACTGGGCAGATTTCTGAAAATTTGTATGAATTAAAAAATCTTCGAATGAATCCTAAGGACAATCTTAAGTTGACAATGTAAATTTGATTGAGGGGTTTGAAACCGAGCGTGAAAAGTATGTTTATAAAAATAAGTATTAATATCTCGGTAACCGCTCATGCGATTTCCATAAAATTTGTTCGATTGGTAGTTCGTCTGGTATCGAGCTTCTTGCCCAAATTTGGCACAATTTGGAAATCGAGTATGGGAAGGGTAGCAGTTTGAAATTTTTTTGCTTACACTGCAATCCGATTAACTAGTGGAACAAACATGATTAGTTCAAAGATTATTATCTGTGGTCTAATAGTGATTCTAAAAGTTTAGCTTACTGATGCAAGTTGGAGGCAAGAACCACACGCCTCTACCATGACATATTGAGATGTTGTTTCCCCTGAGGACATAGCCCTCGTTGCAGCTGTAGACAAGAAAGCTGCCGATCGGAAGTCTGGTAGTTGTTGAAATATTGCACTCTCCTTGACATGAACCTAGTTCATACTTCCCACCTTCTGGCTGATCGGGTGGAATGCAACTAGGAGAAGAGCTTGCGGTGATGGGCTCGATCGGTGCCATTGTGCCAGTGTTAAAAACTGAAGAATTCACACCAATTCTGTGAGAAGTTTAAAAGAAAGAAACAATTCCTAATTATTTTGAATAATGTCATAGTAAAAGTAATTAATTATGTACAGAAATTATATAAAAAATGAAAAGTATTTTGTTGAAAACGGCTATTGATAATAATTTGGTATAGGAATTATAGAGCTCACAGTGAGGGGCAGTAGGCTTCATCGGATTCATCTTTGCATTGCTTTATCCCATCACATCGTGGGTTTGCTATGTCTATGCACTCTCGATTTTTGCAGATGTAGTGCGGATTTGCCCTGCCAAACAAACATATGCAACAAAATCAATGCACTATGCACGATTTTTGAGGATGAATCCCCAACATCAAGGATTAGTTCAAAGAAAAATTCTGAAAGTTGGAGATGGTGGGTAAATACTCAATCATTGAGGATGAACCGTTAATCTCATGCTTACTCACCTACATTCTGCTTCTCGCCGGGCGTTGTCTTCCGCCCAAAGCCTGGGAAGTTCCGATAATGCTGAAATAAAAATTGAAATTAGTTTTAGTTTTGAACGTGACTCGATCGAACGTTTCAAAAACGTGTTGTTTAACTCTTACGGTTATTAGAAGTCTAAATTAGTCCCCATATTTTACACTATGCATATCAAATTCATGTTTGAAAAGATTCTAACTTGTTCTTATTCCGTTTTATTCTGTTTTTTCGAAATCCCTTCAGATTCACTCTCCACTGTTTTTTATATTGATAGAACTGTACCGTAAAAAAATGAACATATTTGGTAGTCTAATAATCGAACCCACATAAATTCATTTTGCAACTAGCGAAATTGATTAATTCAAGTTCCGAATAATCAAGAAATTGAAGCCTAAATTTTTTCTGATTTGATTCAACTACTCATTTCAATTTATAACGATTGGTAAAATCATGAATTTCCGAAAATATCATTTTCATTTTTTCCAAACTGTGTGCGTTTTTCGATACAACATGCGTGAAGTTGAATTTTGTGCACGCGAAGCGGGTGCCTCAAAAGCTTCGATTAGAAAGCTTCGATGAACGATGCGACCCGTACCCTACAACAATCACTTTCTTTGATGGGCTAAATCTGTGTAAGGTAATTAGTCCATAAAATCTCAATAAATTTTGAATTTTGTATCGAAATATAAACAATCAGCTGTGAAAAAACTGAATCGATAGAACATTCCTTCGAAGCGTTATATATCAGTGATTTGAAAAAAAAAAATTATTTCGCAAATGTTTATTACGAATACCCCCTCGATAGAAGATAAGCATTCAGTTGGTCGAAGTATAGATAAAAGAATGGTACTTACGTTGAAAGTTTCTTCTTCTCGTTGATGTAGATCCATTGGAAGATTTCTGGGCGAACGCTGCAGCCAGCAGAAGACAGGCGTGTAATACAGTACTGCACCGCATGTTGAAAAGTGAAGCTTCAGTTACTCACATACAGTATTTTTACACTAGCAACTTGCATGCCTCGGAATGGTCTAATGAATTCAGTGTCGAGCACATATCTCTATAAAAGTATTGAAGGTTATGAATGATAAATTATAAAAAGTAGTGAAATTATCTTCAAATAACAATATTGCGAGGTTTACGACGAGGGACAGCCTAGATGAAAGCTTTTGTATTTTTTGGTATCACAATAGTTTTTTTTTTATTGCTTTTTGTTAAATTATAAACATGTTATTTTTGTGCACCATCAAAGTTGCGGCGACATATATTGACCTGAGATAATGTCCGAGGTTATCGGGTTCAAGTAACACAAATAACATATAACTCTGATCCAATTACTTGTGGGTATAAACAGAAATAATGACCATGAAAGATACAGCTACCTATCGGTAAAAGAAAATGAAATAGTACATTCTGGGTACTTATAAGTAACCATAAAGCTGCCCATTGTAAAATGCTTGCAGAAATATTTGTACGTCATTCATGGATTTTTACTTTGGGAAGATAATTTCTCAAGACAGAACGTATGCTGGTGATTGTAATGTTTGTCAATCGCTCGATATAAGTACATACATTTTTTTGTAATATTGAAAGTCCAGGATCGAAGAACTTGGTCAAAAATTTCGATGTGATTTTTTATGTTATCGAAGTATTAGAGTTTCGAAAGTTACAAAACATTATATTTTGTTGAAAAATAGGCGCATAATCAACTTTGAATACGAATTTCTCTGGTTCTACTTGTTGTTAGATAACGCCGAGCGCGTTTTGAAGGAGAATGCTCGGAAATTTGCTCATATTTGACACTTCGTAGCAACGCTTAGATCAAAAAACACAGGTTTCTGTTTCATAGGCTTTTATTGTAATACTATGAAATAGAAAAATGCAATAGAAAATATTTTCCGTAGAATGTATATATTTTCAGTGTTACAGGCTAAAAGAACTTCTAAGGATCAGGAATTAGCCTAGGAATTAGCCAAAACCGATCGGCAGGGACCGACTGTACTCCATCTACATCTGACCGACCGTGCACTATTCTATAAGTTTTTCACGATCCTGTCCTCAATTTTCCGAATTTCTAAAACAAAATCGACACCAAAATACTATCAAGCTTATCCAGAATTCTATCAAAATTTCAGGCCTGTCTAGTCCCCTTAAAGAATTAAATATTCCAATTGCCCCAAAAATCGAAATTCCTGTTTATTGTCCTCATTGAAGTGGCTACCTATGCGATTACAATTACCTTTTTCTATACAGGGTGAGTCTTGTTACAGTTCCAGTCTCACAATCAGTTGCTATAAGAGTATGATTTTTGTATAAATAAAACGTAGGATCCCGTAAGAATTATATTCACAAGCCTGAAGCATGCATGCAGTGTGAAAGTTACGTTTGATTCCTCACATGCAGTCGTTCAATTAGCCGAAAAACTCCATTTCAACACAGCTAAGGTATGCACTTTTCGGACTTTTGATAAGACTGATACTATATAAAAAAATATTAATACCATTTCTTAATTATAATAACGATAAGTGGGATCTTTATATTTGACAAAGCAATCTAATAGTAAACGCGTGAGAGGTCGAAGCAATACTGACAATGAGTAGACGACAATTCAAGACGTACATACATAGACAATGAAATACATTGATAGTTTTATATACTCACGAGTCTCTGTACGTGTTACAGCTGATACCGAGTGAACGAGTAATTTCATTTCAAACTTAACGTGATTAGGTAAACACTGTATGTAATGTGCATTAGAGTATCCGCGTGAGTTCATGTCACAGCAAAAACACGAAGCAACGAGAAGTATCAACTTGCTGGATGATTTCGGAACTCTTTTTTTTAACTTCCCGTTTCTCTGGTATTAGAGAAAAGAGGAAGTTATTGTATTCACCCCGAAAATGAAAAGTTGAGTTTCCACTAGATCTCGACGTTTTCAAGTCTGGAGAATCATCTCCGATCATTTTCAGATGGACGTCTATGTGCGTGTGTGTATGTATGTATGTGATCAATTTTTTTGTCCGACGATACCTCGAGAACGAGTGGTCAGATTTTGATCAACTTGGTCTCAATCGACGCGCCTCTTTGAAACTTAGAACTGATTAGATTTTGGTTTCGATTGGTTCAGTGGTTTTCGACTTTATTTAAATATTAGAATTCTAAAAAATTAAATGAAAATAATTGTAACTTGAGAACAGATGAACGGATTTAGATAAAAATTAGTATCAGAAGGTTTTTTGAATCGCTGATCACGAATCTGAAGTCAGATTTGCAAAATTTATGATGGCGAATTTTTTAAGCCTAAATTAGCGTAAGAACGGGAAGTTGAAGGGTTGGCACATGGGCAGCCTAGAGCCGCTTGTTTTAAATTGACAGCATTAAAACAATGAAATAGTTTGTGATATGGAATTAAATGAGTCGTTTACGAATCGAGTAGAGCGAATTTTGCACTGAAATAAAGAAAGCTTTTACAAACTATTATTTAAAATGTACAAAATTGAAAATTTACCATTATCACAAACTTTAAAAAAACTTAATACTTTTTACTAACATCTGCACGTTTTGAATTGTTATGAAAAAATGATATTCGATTTGTTGTTCAATCATATTAAACGTATACCATTATTTTCATGATAGACTATGCAGAATGTTCATATTTTAATAAAAAATAAATGTATGTAGCGATCAGAAATTGAAGGTCCTTCTTTCTTACCACAAAAATCTTCGTTGAAAAAAAATTTAATAAATAAAATCCTTTGAGACTCTATTATGAGAAATATTGTTAAACGTTTTGATTGATTATAAGAAATGGACGATTTCTAGATTTCAGTATCTTTATTCAACAAGTAGAATACAGTACGCTATCGTCGACTTATTGTTTGAATACGAGGAGCATTAGGATATACTTTTCTTCATAGCTAAGCTGAATTTTAATATTATAGTCTTTCTTCCTTGACTTTTAGGGATCATATCACCCCTCCCACATAGCTGCATATAAAGTGAAAATGAAAATGAAGAAAACAGTAAGAAAACGTGAAATAATTCATTCGACATGTTAGAAGAAGAAAGAATAAACTAAACAAGTAAACAAAAAATCAACTAAAACTTCTTTATCCGAGCCATTTAAACTTGAACACGAAATACTGATCATGCAATATTATTCTCGGTATTACGATCACATCGGGATATCGTCCCTTTTCCTCCCTCTCTTTACTCTTCATTCTCCAATTTGTCTTTTTTAATCATCACTCTCTTCTTCGGCCTTTGCTTCCCTTCTCCACTCTCTTTCCCTTTCCTCCCACCACCATTTCGCTCCGTCTATCCAAACTTCCCGTTTACCCAATCGCACTTCTTTACCTCTTTGCCATTCTTCTTCTGCTTTCTCCCTCAGTCTGTACCTGGTTGCCCTTTCTGTCCACGTCAAGTCTTCCTCAACCCCTAGCCTAGCCTTGCGACTTATCTCTTTCTTTTTCCCCAGTACTTCGTCTCTGATCTCCGCACTTTCAAGTCTCACTATAGTTCTCGGGTCACCTTTTCTTCCAATTCTCCTACTTACAATCTGGATTTCTATTCTCTTTCCCACCGCTACTCCCAAAATCGTCTGCAACTCTATCCTTCCCCTTTCTCCTTCTGCCACCGTTCCCGTTATCCTCAAGTTTCTCCTTCTCAACTCTCTTTCCCACTTCTCTCGTTCCCAGTTCATTTCGAACGTTCCCTGACCCCTTTCCTCCTTGACCTCTTCCTTACTTCCCTCGGTTCTTCTGTAGCTAGTTTCCATCTCCCCTTTCCTCTCTTTTTCTTTCTCATTCTTTCCCCACTCCTCCCACTCGTCTATTCCTCTCCCTTTCTTTCCTTCTTCTGGCTTCTTCTCTTCCTCTTCGGAAGAGGTGAACTCCTCAACCTTATTCCTTTCCGCTCTTTCTTCTTGTTTCTTGTCTAATTGAAATCTTCGCCATTCCTCCCTCCACTCCCTCATATCATCCCTTATCCCTCTCAACTCGTCTCTCACACCCTTCAGTATCGCTATAATCATTGGCCTGTCCATCCTGCTCTTCTTTACCGACCTATACTCCTCGTTTGTTTTCTGCCTGTGTTACCGATCGAGCTTCTTACTTGGTTCTATCTTTCGCCGAATTCACCGCTTTATCTGAGCTCAGCGATACTCCTCACTCTTTTATTCCACCTGGTCTCACCTTCTTTCTCTTCCTGTCTTCTCCCTTTTATTACTTCCCAGATTCCAGGACCTTCAGCCTCCTTCTCCCTACTATCCCCTCTTCCTTTTGCCCTTGTTTTTCCACACTTTATATCACTTTTTTCTTTATCTTTTTCCTTTTTCGCTCGTAAATCACGTCTACCTCTTAAGCTTTGTTTGTTTTCACTGACCTAGCCATGCTCTCGGTTTTTGGCTCTTGCCCCTCTCCTATACCACGCTGACCGGCAAACCGTGTATGTTTACTCGACATCCCGCACTTCCCCTTTCTTCTGACAATAAACATTGCCCGGTTCGTGCCCGGTTCAAAAGTGGTCGATTTTGCGTGGAATGCCCCATACATATAAATAAATTAAACACTTAGATCCTCGATGTCATGCCCACAGTAATCACATACACACGCATACAAGCACAAAGACTCGCGCGGTAATCCAGCTGTGTACATATGACGCTGTGAGACGGTGTGGAACGTCAACATAACAAACATACGTAGAAACGAGACAAATAGCCAACACACCCATATTAACGATTTAAAGTTCCAAATTTCTCTTATTTCAAGTTCGAACAATGGACGAAATTATCGAAGTTACTTGATTATTAATTTCCATTTATTGTGGCTATCTGGACAGTCATAATATGGCAGTGGTGCGAAGAACGCAAAATATGGTTTTTTGCATCTTACATATACCATCAAAATCAAATATCGAAGCTGACATTGCCTCTAGGATTAAAAATATACATACGAAGTGGGATTTGGCGGATTTCGCTATTGGAAAACTAATTCACAATTTTGGGAATTTCAATATCGTTTTATTTGCTTCAAGAATTAATAAAAAATGCCAGTTTTTCGGAGTACTTATCATCAAATAGAAAAAAAGGATGGGTTTGTCAAGGGAAGAAAAAGTATTAAAAAGTAATGAAAAACCGAAAAAAAAGATCAGAATTGAAAATTTCACATAAAAAAATGCCCTATATATTGACAAACAACAATTGCATACAGTGCGTTTAATCCCAATTCGATCTGGGTACACTTACAATTTCTTCTTGTCATTGGCAAGGATCGCCCTATATATTGATAAGCAACAATTTTATACAGTGCATTCATTCTAATTCGATTTGGCTATATTTACAATTTTTTTGGTGTCATTGGCAAGGAATGCCCTATATATATGAAATTCTCAACTCGGAAGAATATATTCTTTCATTCAGAAAGGTATAATACGGAAAAAAACGTATAGGTTTGTCAGTAAAACAGAGAAAATCGATTCATTTCCGGTAGAACCGGAAGTTCAAATTAAACGAGACATGGAAATTTTTCATGCCCATCATTTGGTTGTAAAGTCCTGTGAATTTCAGATTTTTTCATCGAGCCGTTTCCGAGATCACCGCGCGAGTTTGTCGAACAGGCCGACAGACAGACCGACATCTTTCTAAAAACCTGTTTTTCGGATTCTAGAGGGTCGAAAACGTGAAGATTTTTTGACATTAGCAAAAGTCACTTTTCGACCAAAGCCAATACTTTTCTTATATCAGCGTAGTTGATGAAAAGTAAAAAGTTTTATATTCATTCCCGACCTTGTTATGGACAATTGAACGCGAACGAATGTTTCACCATTTCATACCTTCCTAGTCCCCTTAATTAAATTCTTATTGTTGCTGAGCACCACCGGCAGCACCGAGTCTCTCTTAGGACTGATATTCAGGACTTCAAAATCTGAGAACGAAGAGAGGGAGGAAAATAGGTAAGAAGTTTTTTATTGATCAAATTTTTAATACCTATGAATGTGTATTGAACATGTAATTTATACGTTCAGCTTTGCAACACGTAGAAGGTGTAATGTATCATACATCCAATGCACCGTGATATGGGAGACACTTAGTATCCAATAAAACTTTCCCACTTGATCATCAGTCCGCAAATCGATATTGATCATGTTAGTACATATACCAATCGTTTGTCAAACTTAGCACCAGAGTCTAGTTTGATTCATTTCAATCAAGTTCATCTACTAAATACTACAGCGCCACACACACTCACTTGTCATATAAAAGAAAAGAATTTTATAACCGAAAATAAAATTTACATGAAGTTTAATTGAATAATTCGTGTCAATACAGTTTACAGTCCGCTATCGCAATAGGTGTGTTCAAGCGAGAATAAGGGGCAGCGGCACTATTGACAATGGCACTATTACCAGAGCGGACTGTATTGATATTATTCCCTGCTACCTCAAATGATATAAAATAATAACAGATAAACAGTTTCCTGTTATAAGTCCATCGTAAATTTTGTTCCAAACAAATGTCACATGTGCACAATACATTTTATGGATCGAAATGTTTTAACGGTACTTTAGACGGATATATGGTTGAGTATAAATTGATCAGTTGAATGAATTTTTTCGCAAAATCTGATGTTGGTTGTTTACAATTCGATGAATTTTTAGAACCACATTCATGTCAGTTACATTTCTGGGTAGCAAATTGCGTAGTTATAAACCAAAGTTTATTTGGCTTCTGCGATATATTCGCAGGAATAAAATGCCGCAGCTTATCTTCTGAACCTTTTGCGCGATGTCCTATCAAGCTTTTCGCTACCATAAATACATACTTACAAGCTACCAAAAGTCGGTTTAACGTGCGTGACACGTGTCATATGTCGAAAACTTTTCAACTTTCGATCAATTAGCATGGGACGTTGAATTTCAGTAGTTGATTATTTGACTATTTTCGTCTTGGTTGAAATTTTTCGCTCCGAAGGCATAAAACATTTTTAACTAAATTTTCTATTTAGAAAAGAATATTCTCCCTAATAATCGTAACAATAATTGGCGGTGAATGAAGAACAAAGCAATTTTTTTTTTTTTTTTTAATTAATTTTAATAATCATGGTTTAATAATCGTGTCTAATACGATGGAGCTAATTCATCTAGATACATTTTTTCAGCACTATAAGAAATATACGTCATGGTGTTCGTAATTATGATTTAATACAAACAAATTTCGCGAGATAGGAAACAATTTACTAAAAGTAGCAAACGTGATATCGCTTCACCGAATATTAACCAATATAACTTTTCCGTGTAATTTTTTTATGAATTTTTCGTAACTTATTTATCCACCTGGAATCTATGTTAATTTATAGTAAATTAAATTTATCAGCAAAAACTGAGTATACGAATTATAAATCGATTTCATCTAAAACACATGACGATGAAAAAATGTTGGATAATATTTCTCAGAGTTATTAGATTAAAATTAAGATTTCGTTATTGATGAAGGATCAGGGATTGCCGAACCGTCCGCCTCCTGAGTAAAGGTATTCTTCACACTTTGGTAAGCGTCCGTCGCAGCTTCACCTATTTTTTGTGCTGCATTCTCAGCAGATTTCTTGATGTCATCGACGACATCTCCAGCTTGAATCATCTGTTGAGAAATGATTTTTTTATCATCGCAAATTGACTGTATAGCTTTTTCTTATTACAACACAATGAACGCAAACTTTCACTACGCCTCGATACTATTTCAATGATTTTATCATTTCATGTATACAAACGAAATTTTCCTGATCAAAAAATATACCATGCTATATTAGGGTGCTTCGTTTTAGACGAGTTTTTTTTTTTTTTGGTCCATTCACGGAATAATGTTCTAAACATATAAAAACAAATGGAATCTCTCAAATATGAGCTCTTAATTTTAATTCTAAGAACTCGCGAAATGAATTTGAAACGTTCCCATTTGATTAACACGTGAATTTTAATTCTTTTTTTTCAATTATCTATAGCTTCGCAGTATTTCATGATATTTGATCGGCAATAGGTGGAAATGACAGAGGAATCTTTCCTCTTCAAAAGTGTATGTAGCCAATTTATGATTTGTAACCGGCCTTGCCCGGTAAAACATCTTGAAGCCAATTTTCTCTCAAAATTCATGGTTTTTTTTAATTTTTCTCGTAAACCACTATTTTTACAACAAAATTTTATAAGACTATTTTTATAGGAAATTCAATATACTACAAAAAAAGTCATAACCGTAGAGCTAGTAGTTTTCGAGATAAATCCAATTAAGCATTTCAAAATTTGAAGAATCGCTGTTCTATCCGGGATTTTAGTACTTTTTAATGGTTACAAAACATAAATTGGCTACATACACTTTTATAGAGAAAAGATTCCTCTGTCATTTCCACCTATTACCGATTAAATATCATGAAATGCCACGAAGCTATAGATAATTGAAAAAAAAAAAATTAAAATTTACGTGTTAATCAAATGGGAAAATTTCAAATTCATTTCGCGAGTTCTTAGAATCAAAATTAAGAGCTCATATTTGGTGAGAATTTGTTTTTATATGTTTAGAACATTATTTCGTGAATGGACTAAAAAAAAAACTCGTCTAAAACAAAGCACCCTAATGCTATATGCAAAATGTGATATAATATATATAGTAGTTTCTTAACGATCATGTAATTTGATAAATTCGTCGACCTCCTCTAACCACTTTACTGGAATTTACTCGTACATATGGATAACGTATTTTTCTCACTTCCTGAACAAGTGGAAGACTAATTTCTTTCAATAAGAAGATTCCTCTGTCTAGTGTCAGTTCTCAATCACTGGTGAATTAATCCTAACGATCAATAATCAGTCCCAAAAAAAGTAAAATATCTTCCCAAATTAGGAGAAAAATTAAAAAAAAAAAAATAAAAAAAATAAAGAACACAAAGCTCACTTTCTTGAACATTCACTTGCACTCGCCATTGTCACTTTGAAATATTTGCCTGCCAAAAATCGAATCAGCAATAATTACTGGCTAAATATACAAAATTTTAAAAACTGTAACAATTATTTTCGATATTCATAAAATCTGATTTACGTACATCGATTATGCAGACGACCATCAAAGCGATGATAAAGGTCCTTCGGCTCATCATTCTGAACAGTTAGATATCAGCAGCGGCTTCTTCTTTGAAATAACGAAATTGAACTATAAACTTGAATATGTCAGCTCACCAATGACTCGTTCGAGAATGACACGCAATTGCAAAGACCTGAGGCTATATATGGGAAGGGGACTACCACTTCCAGTTCGCATGTTACAAATATGTAAGCGTATGTACATGCGCAAAAATTTAATAAAGGTATAAGTGTGTGTCCGATAAATACAGGACCTCATTCTTCGGGTTTAGATGCATGGAGAAGACCCCCGAATCTGTTGCTTTAAACTTGTGTTGATCATTTTACTGGACTATGTTCGTATGGGTAGAGAATGTGGAGCAGTTGGCTTGACTAACCAATTTGACTTTGGCTTGTTAATTCGGTATAACCTTTATGAGCTCTAATATAACCTTGTCGACATCACCTTTAATCTTTGACCGCGACCTAGAACGTACATTGTAATCTGCCACAGATTATTGTAGTAGTTAAATTACACGAACTGGTCTTTAAAATATGAGGTCCATTCCCGTTTATATGCTTGACAGGACTTTGTATGTATATAATCCTGCGACATATATCCGATAAAAATACCCTGGAGGTATTCATATTACGTACCAACAGTGAGAGAAGTCAGACATTCTATAAAACTTATAAAGCTAAAGGATTTCTGTACAATATCTTGAAGTAAACCATGCTTGAGACAGCCAGAGGCATTGCTTATTCCAGAATTTCCACTACAACTGTTTTGTGTCATTTAATTCATTTTTGAGATGCATTTAAACAGCCGGTCATGTTTTTATTGAAATTGTATCTTGAAATTAGCTCTGATCGAGGTGAGTCGAATATCCAGAAATCAATTTTGTTATTACAACTAATCGTAAGTGGCAATTTAAGTTGGAGTTCAGACTGTCGCGATTCGCCATCCATATCCTTCCACATCTTGAGCTCATTCGCACAGGCTTCTGAATCACAGTACGTATGTACGTGTCAACGAGAATAAATTATGATTAATTTGTTCAATTTGATGAGCGTCGCCAACCCATTCATAAAAAAATGAAATGAATAAACAAATAACAAAACTGGACTCAGACATGAAAGGGTCAATGAATAGGAGGGTCAATTTCTATTTGAAGAATTAAAGTTAATCTGTTCAGTTCAGCTCAGTACCAATAATTGAGAAGCCGGATGAAAGAAGGGGATATAAATTTATTTTGCTCCGCAGACTTCGCCTCTGACCATTTGGCAAAGAAGTTTCGAATTTCGAATTTTAAATAGAAAATATTATTCCACATCTTTATTTTTGTATAACAAAAGTTTTAGCTTTTGTCGGTTTCGAAATAATTACAATAAACGTGTTTTTTGTCGAGGTTAAAATCCCGGCCTTTTTTCACTTCAGCTCGCGCTGAATCAGCCAATTTTCGAGATTCTTGAACGAAATTTTCAGGAATCATGTATTAGAGTGTTTTGAAATCAACTAGAAAAGAAAAAATGAAAAAATTTTGTGCAGAAAAAAGTTATTAATATTTTTCCAGGGCATTGCAAAAAGCAGTCATAGATATCTTCAAGCGCTTCGGGAGTCGAACGAATTTTGAGCAACCGATAACTTCCAGTGAGAAAGTTGTTTGTAAAGGTATAAAAAGTTTTCTAAAAAGTTTCACTTTAATCGAATCAATGATTCAAAAATTGGTAATATTTCAATTCACCGCCGCCTGGCTTTCCCGCGCGTAGTTTGCAGCGATTCGACCGAAGTTAGAACTTTTTTTGAAGAAAAAAAAAAAACCGTGCGCAATCGAATTTCTTTCAAAATTTGAAATTCCTATACCAATAGTAAAGCCAAGAGCGTGAAGTGAGAATCCCCGACGGACTAGATATACATGTAATTGGCAAAATGTTAGCCTGTTGCAGGATGCAGAAACCGTATCTAACAACTGGTAGTTGTAGACATCGACAATATTCCTTCTCTATAAATAATTATCTAAACACCTGTTCAAGTAAAGACCGATATGAACCAATTGATTAATCAGTTGTATCATACATTTTATTTCTTACGAAGAGAACTTAGATATCTTCCGATTGTCAATATACCGATGTATGAATTTTTCATATGCAAAATCACTTCTCTACCAATATCTGACTGAAAGCATATTTAAGAAGACCGATAAGTCGGGAAGGGTCATAAAAAAATTAGATAAGATTTCATGTAATCGTATGAGAATATCGCATATGAATGTTATTTTGGTAATGTGAATTTTTTGAAAACGGGAATACTCATAGGAAATTGAATTTTATTGAGAAAATAAAGTATAGGAAGAGGGGACCATATGGGGCAAATAAAGCCAAATGGGGCCCCCAAAATTTAGTCATGAATTATTTAGATTTTTCTTTGATGAATCTATATTTAATTTAACAAAACGTTTTTTTTTTTTAATGACTGTTTCGGGTCGCCCACTTTTTCCATAAGGTAAGTCGAGGAGAGATGGTACACCTTTTTAATTTTTCCGTCTACAGTTGCAGGTTCTTTTTACGAAGTTCATAATATCTGCAAAAGGTTGACATCCGATTCTTGTCCTTATGAAAACCAAAAAAAGAAACCGTCAGTTTTTGTATATACGGGTCAAAATGCCAAATACTGAACGATCTTGTCCCTGGGGATCAGCGGTCAAAATCACTATTCAACCACGTGATAGTAAACATCGAAAGGGGTAACTTTGATTCTTTTTCAAATTTTTGTTATCTATAACTTTGGCAACAATGGTTTCCGAACGTGTGCAGTTTTCTTGCAACATGGTCTGAAACATTAATAATTATCATGTGCTGCTTGTGAAAAATAAAAAGAAGTAAGGACTATTTTCATGTGAAAAACTCTCAGCTTTCTAATGAAAGTATTGTTCATTTTTCCGAGTGTCCAAAAGGCCTTGAAAATCCTGCTTACAGTCAAAAACATCAGTTTTACATAAAAGTGTCCATTTTGTTTGTAATGAAAATATTTTTTTGAGGTTTTTTTTCTGAAAATATTTTGGTTGAGGTTGATTCTGAGCCGGAAGTGAAAATCAGAAAAATTACTGGGCTGATAGTTACTAGGCAAGTAGCTAGACAGTCTGCTGCAAAACACGAGCTGTCTGCTAAGTTTCGAAAAGATCATCTCGGAATGACGTCACTCGGTGTCAGACTCGGTCTAGCAGACAGCTCCTGCTGGTTTCGCAGTAGACTGTCTAGCTACTTGCCTAGTAACAATCAGTCTAGTAAATTTTCTGATTTTCATTTCCGGCTCAGAATCAACCTCGGCAAGTGTACCTAGTACAAAATTGATCACATATATTATATAAATGTATGGATCACGGACTTATACTAATCACTTCCTACGAGTATCAGTAATATGACTTTTTTTCAGAGGTAATAATAATAAGCAATAGAGGTCAAATTTATAAATGAATCGATTTTTATAAAATCACAAATAGTTTTACGGGGGTCCGTTGTGACCCACTCGCCCCTACAATGTTTTCGCAGCGAATATCCACTTACAGTAGGACATTGTCTAGGGCCTCTTCGCAAAAAATAAAACATATTGACGACTGATTAATCATAAACGGTTTAAAAAATATGACCGGTTGAGATTAGGATATTTTTATTGATTTTCGCTGAAACAGGTGTTCAGCTAGATATTTCTTGACACGTGATCTTATGTGGTAAATTAACATATGTAGGTATTTACAGTAAGAGTAATTATAAAAGGTTGAAAAATGACGATCGGTTGAGATTAGGTCGATCTTATCGGTCTTCTTGTACAGGTGTTCAGTTAGATATTGCTACAGGAGTGATCTCAGATGTGAAAAATTCACAATATGTATTAACCATAAGGAGGTGTTTAGTCTTTCTTCGGTAATAATAAGATGTATAACGCGACTGATTAATCATAAAAGGTTGAAAAATGACCATCAGTTGAGATTAGGACGTTCTTATCGATCCTTGCTTGCACAGGTGTTCGGTTAGATATTTCTAGAGAAGAAGTATAAATAGTGACTGATACTAGTTTTCAGATACAGTCTTAGCATTCTGCGATTGACTTACATTCTACCACAGATCCAGGCTACGTAATCGACATAATGTCTACAACTTTTGGTAACACAATATACGGTAGTAACTTAAATCGGGGATTCGCAAGTAACGTTTGAGTAAGAATTGTGAAGCAATAAAGTGAAGGCTTATCAGATTCACCATGTTTAGTGTTCGTCTGTTTTCTTTCAAAATCCTTTGCTTCTCCATCTCTCTTCAAAGTTGACTCGGAAAATTCTAATTTGTATGATTTCATAGGTTTTGCTTTCCTTTGCATTTCGTTTGCCTGCAGTTCAAAATCGACGGATTGTATCAATTTTACATTCAAATTCTTTCATTGCTAACTACACTACTCCAGCAATCTTGAAAATAAATTATCGTTATTTTGATTCCCAGCCGTCGTTCTCTTGACCCTGTGTCTGGCCACTGGCCTCCAGGCTTCCACGCCGTACAGGTCCTGCAGCCCAGCAGCGAATCCACTTGACTTGCGTGTATCGGGATGCTCGGAGTCTCCCTGTAAGCTTTACCGAGGCGAATCCGTGAATGCCGAATGGGACTGGAAAGTGGGTAAGTAGACGCTGATCAGAAGTGGTGTTATGTCATAATTGGGATTGGCCGGACACAGAATGAATACAAGTCTGACCTTGTATTGTTCCGTACATTTTCTTATCGACTCACTTATCTGTCCATTCAAATTTGGGTGTCTGTCATTCCAGCTTCACCTTCAGAAAAACTGAAACCCCGCGTCAGAGTCACAGTGTTTGGATACACCATACCTTACGACATTGAGCAACCCAACGCCTGCGACGGTGTGACGAATGGTAAATGCCCACTGGAGGTAGGAAAGCAGATTACCTACGCCCTGAGCATGCCTATTCTAAAGGTCTACCCGAAAATTAGCCTAGCCATCGAGTTCGCCCTCGTCGACGACAACAACAAGGATCAAGTTTGCTTCATTGTCGACGCGCAGGTAGCAGACCGCTAATTAACGGAAGATACTTGATGAGTGTAGGAACGAATTTAGTCATTTTTACGAATTTTTTGCTTATCACTATTCAAGAATGTTTATCATTTCTTTCAAATGAAAAAACATTTTTAGTCAACTTCGGGAAAAATGTAATTATAGGAGTTTGTTCCAACACTCATCGCCATTATGCAAGGGTTAAGAAAACCTTGTTGATTGTGAATCCAATATTTGACGGTAATTGAAATTTAATGATCATTGCAAATCAATGTTACAATAAAACTAATCATGCTATCAATCAGTTTTCAAAGTGCTTTTACATTTCCTTGAATAAGTCTGTCTGCATCTTTTCTGCGACAAATCTGTAAAAAGTTACTTTGAAATCACAAATAATAGAGGTCACTACTGGACATCGATCTATGGAGATACTGAGGCCTCACACAAATAAAAATAACACTAAGAGTTTATATTAAACCATATTTATTAGGCTCGAAGATGGGTAGCATTGAATAAACTTTATAGAAACTAGGAGGACCAATGATTATACCGTTACAGGGTTAAAGAATTTTAATGAATTGTTGGTCAGTGTTACGGGCTATAACGTTAAATAGCTCCTGCATGCGTCTTCGTACCGCCGATTTTATACAAATCTTCTCGAGGTTGTAAGTAAAGTCTTGCTATTGTTGTTGCCAGAGCTACTACAAGACTGATTCAAGTTCTTAGTCCCTTAGAATTTCAAACTTAAGATATTGCTCATATTTTCTCCACGCCAACCCCTCGCGGGTAGGATTTTTCGCTATTCACCTTGGAATTGGTCAATTAACAAAAGCATTCACCCAATCGACACGCAATTAGCCCTTCTGGTTAGGGCTTGATCGCGGAGCGGTATCATCAACTTACCTGGCTCGAAGGTCCAGGTCAAGCAGAACAATGAGTCAGTTTTTCCCTCAGCTCATCATGTCTTATTCATTCAACCTCCGGAATTTCCATTTAAAAGGTAATAAACCATCTGGTGACCAAATGTACAGTCGGATGATTAAGTTCTTGTAAGGTTGAAATTTAGGCTCAAACGTTTCAATTTCTACGCTGTTGAGCAAGCCCATCGATGCGTTACGGCCGGTCGGTTAGCTGTTATTTATTTTTCGACACGCCGTGCGTAAAGTTCGATTTTACGCAGGCTTCGCGTGCATAAAATTCAACTTTCCGAACGTTGTGTTAAAAAACAAAGATCGATATACGTGCGAAAGTTGATTCTCGACTCGTGTGATTATCACCCTCGCTTCGCTCGGGCAAAAAACTTCACGCTCGTCCGAGAATCAACATTTTCGCACTAGTATCGAAATATACTAATATATATAATTTGGAAGTATTTCTTACTTTACTTTGAGTAGCTAGCCTGTCCAATTTGCCTTCTCGGGGAGCGGAGTATGCGAAGCGAGGGGTCTACTCAATGGCGTGGACACTGAACTACCTGAGCCTAAATTTCGACCCTACAAGAACTTTATTGTCCGACTGTATGTCAGCGGTCTTAACCTTTGATAATTCCGATACGCACTAGAACGTCAAATAAGCTGGAAGATTATTGAATAACTAGACACGTTTATGAACGTGAATCTTAATTCAGAAATACCTATTTAAACAATTAGTGATACTTTGTTACTGCCATGAGTCTAGAGCAGGACTCGTATGTAGGCAGGAAAATAACATGCTGTAAGCCGGATGCCCACGTGCATGAAGTATGGAAAGAGCGAGAAAGAGAGAGGTAGTATAAGAACTCAACAGAATAGATGTAGACTGTTGCAGCAGGCAAGTGATTTCCGTTCATTACGTCCGCCTCATCTAGGCAGGTTAATGAAGTAACCCCTCGTCGTTCAATGATCCTTTCCTCTGCCATACATGACGGATTATAAGACCAACTCATTGTTTCGCCCGTGAAATAAATAATTTTGTAAATTATAATGAAACATTTGCTATTATCAATAAATTGTTACGGAATCAAGTTGCTACGCAACAGGCAGGTCATAGAAATATCAGAATATTGACATTTAGAGTTTTTTCGAATTTTTCTACCTTCAACTCACGCTGGAGGGTGAAAGGTTCTATATACTACGTTGTGGCAATAAGAATTCTTAATCAGGATGATCTTGACTCACAATTTTTCGAGTTCTAGCGAAATTCGCGGAGACCAATTACCTATTTGTTTCGTACGAGGTTCTTTGAATACTGAACAAAAATCTCATCCACGATCAAATATCTACGAACAAGCTACTATTTTTAAGAGCGAAAGACGTGACTGGGGTTGATTCTGTAATCAACCCCAGGCTTTAGTAATTAGCTAGCTTTGAATTAATTAATTATTGAAATAGATAAGAAATTGTACAAGAATAATGTTGTTGTTAGAAATATTGTACCCTCAACAGTTTATACCATTCCACTGCACTGTATTATTTACTGTGTACTACATTAATTGATTCTCTCTTTTCTTTTCGTGCAGCAGTGTTGCCATATTTGTTTTGCAATTGCTACGGATTCCTTCACGACAAAGTACAGATAAAATCAATCCAGTTGAGTTGGATGTAGTCCAGTCCTTCCCGATTACTACAAGTTCGAGTGTTAACTTCATTATGTGCAATACAAATAAAACCGTTTTAATAAAAAATTGTAAATTTATTTGCTCGTTAAAAGAATTTCAAGTTCACAGGACATGAGAAAAACGTTTGAAAATATGCGAGAATTGATTTCACGAAGCGATTTCTGAACGTACAGCGAGTGAATAATAAGAGTTGTGATTGCAGCCTCCAAGTAGTACAGGCTTTCTATGGTCAGACAAGATTCGCCTGAGCTTTCATTTCGAGGGATTATAACGGATTGATAAAATATATATGGGGCATTCCAGCTATAACCGAGCGGCCATTGCCTCGACATCTATGTTTTTTTGATGCCAATTTTTTGTTAGGTACTTTTCGACAATAAAGACATACGTATTCCTCGAAAAAAATTATTCGTCATCCGGTACAAGTTTATGACCTTTCAAAGCAGACAAAAATTATTTTCGACTAGAATATATCCTCCAATTTTTCTCAAATAAATTCACTAAGTAGTACATTAAAACCCCCATCTTTTGGTGGCTATCTCATCGTAGAGAAATGATTTTTCGATTTTTTTTATTTCGATGAAACTGTGAAAAATGTGTTTTATTCGTAAAAAAGAAGTAAGTAAGCTTATACTTGTCGGTAATTGTAACCCTTGCCATAAATTCGACAATAAGAATAAAAACTGAAGAATGGAAAAACATCCACGATTTGCAAAATAATTCATATCCGAACACGTGTACTTACCAGTACTTACTCCTTTTTTACGAATAAAAACACATTTTTCACAGTTTCATCCAAATAAAAAAAAATCGAAAAATCATTTCTCCGTTCAGTCAGTGTCAGAGATAAATTTTGGGCAATGTCGTATGGGAAAAATCGTTTGCATCAAATAAGAGTCAATTTATTTGTAAATCCTCTGGTACGCGGTCAATTTCAGTTTTCGAAATTTCCAAATTCCGAATTGAGCGAAAAAAAAAGAAAAAAAATTCTTTGACATTTGATGATGAGAGTCTGTTCTATATCATCCACTCGGTTTTTCAATTTTTTTTCAGATTTTTGGAAATGGGCTTTCTCATTCAACTTCAAATAAAGGTGCAAATCATTGCTACGCTCCAAGGAAATATTTAAATAACTCATAGTAATTGGAAACTCACAATTTAAAAAGACAATTGCATTAAAACTGAGTGATAATTATCTATCTAACTGACCGTCTATACCCGAGATATCTATCCTTTCCTATCTACTACGTCACGATCAAGAGTCTCTCTCTCTCTTTCTGTCAGCAGTAAGAAAGTAGCACGACGATGACAATCAACATGACATTTGAGTAGATACCCGGTTTTTGAATCGTACCATGTAGATACGAGAAAAATGATTGGTCTCTTAAAAAATTTCTGTTATCAATCTCGACATTTCAGGTTATGTTTTACATAACAGAAATACTTAACAGTATTACCCGCTAATAATCTCAATTTTTGAAAAAATGTAGTTACGAGATCAACGTAAAAAAGGGACCATATGTCGAATAATGAATATTTGACATTGATTATAAGCGTGGCTACACGGAACATTAGGCAACTTATAATATTTTAATACTAGGTGAAACAGCATCAATTACAATTGGATAATAAAATTCATTTCATTTTATTCGAATTACGGAAAGATATTTCTTTATTTTTCTAAACTGGTAAATAAATCATTACGCACTATACATACTGGTACAACAAAAATTAAACCCTTATTCATTATCCCTAATATCGTAGACTGAGACGCTGACTGAAGATCTGGTAGTTTTCAGTAGTATTAAATATATTATTCTGGGCTCCAAGTAGAAACAGCGTAAGAGTAATTGGGAATAATCCATGTTCCATAAGCAGATGCGACGTAAGAAAAGTCACGTGAAGTCCAGCCTAGCTCGCGTTATTAGCTTTCATCATTATTACACCAGCAGCGGATAAAGCTTGAGTGAGATTGTTGCATCCGACAAGAGCTCCATCCAGATCGTCTTGGATCGCAGAGAAATCCTCTTCAGTTGCCACGCCTGCGAGAGTAGCGTTCGCCAAGGTTTCAGTTGCATCAAAAAACTTATGCGTGGCATATGTCATTGCATAAGTTGCATACTCCTCAAGTATTGTAAGTTCAGCTTCAGTTTCATCATCCCAAGTTTGGTTATTGCGAAGTGGAGTGAAAAAATATGAAGCATATTTGAATGATGGAGAATCTAATATATTTCTGGAACTTTGGATTAGTTCTATAGCTTCAGTATAATCTGTTACACTCTGAACAGCAGCAGCAACAAGAATGTCATTGAACATTCCGGGATTTGATACTGCATTTAGGTCGGCTAATGCTTTCCGGGATGTGGCAATTTCAGAGGAAGCGTTGGGGTACATGGCCAGAATAGAATCCAAATTAAGGCCATCTCCAACATCGACTTTAACTGTTGTTGTGCCTAAGGCGACATCATATCCAGAATAGTCATCCTCACCATCGTCGT
This sequence comes from Macrophya annulata, assembly GCA_963924015.1. Classification (NCBI taxonomy): domain Eukaryota; kingdom Metazoa; phylum Arthropoda; class Insecta; order Hymenoptera; family Tenthredinidae; genus Macrophya; species Macrophya annulata. Next base: position 12,208,225 of record OZ001257.1, on the reverse strand, counting down.
AAAGACCGAGAGCAACTCTCCTCAAGTAGCCTTTGACTGTTGCAAACATAATTTCATTAATCTCCTTGTATATATGGAATGACGCAGTCAATGCATATTGATTTACAGCTAAAACAGACACGATTCCACTTTGATTTAGGTGAGAATTTATGTATAGAGTTTTATATAAACTGAATTCATTCTCGACATCAGTCGTCAGTCCAACTCTGGCTTTACTACGACAATCTTCAATTTCCGCCACAAGATTTATATCTGCATGTCCGTCAGTAACTGCGACTGCGTAGACTTTAATTGCATTAAAAACAGCATTGTTCACATGTACAAGACCGACACTTGATTTGTTCTGGAAATTTTCAATTACAGATGATGTGTCATCATCGGTGGTACCCAGGCAGGTAGAAATTGTATCGTAAACGCTTCCAACCAAATTCGTAAAGTCTTTCTGTACCGCGGCTTGATAGACTTCAATTGCAGCTCGATTTTCAGAATAATTTCCACATTGGGCTAATTTTAATGCACTGATAATCTGCACTAATGCATCATCCAAATAATCGTGCGTTGTGTTCCGGGTGACTTCAACAGCAGAGCAAGAGTTTCCCACGGCTAACAAAACTGTGTCCAATGATAAGTCAACAGCATCTTTCACTCGACTAAACGCTTCGACAAGTTTGAAGAAGTGATGATAAGTTTCAGTTTCCAGATCGAAGATTAATTCAGCCGCCAATTTTGAAAGTATATCAAAAAAAGCTTTGAACCCGTCAATGTATGCGATTATTTTTGCTTCCTGGTTGGCTATAATCTCATTGAGAACAGCCAATTCTATTTCCGATAGCCCATAAGTAACTGTTAACGTCGGAACGTAAGAGCTCTGAGCCAAACTCGCGAACACCAAAAAAATAACGAACTTACTTTCCATCGCGGTGAAATGTGATTTTTCTGAACTCTACACGCCTTATATAACGACTCAGTATTTGAGCGCTATTCATGTGATTACAGCTGCTGTAAATCCTATAATGGAATTTTTACCGAGCCTGGCCTGGCTCGTGTTTACTCTCGTATTACGCATGATTCTCGGATTCAATACTTAATATTATCAGCTGTTTTGTAGGTTGTTTTGTAACACAGTTAATAAAGACTACTGGTAAGACGGATCTCTCATATAAAAATCAAATGATGGTTCCAAAATTCAATATTCTCTTACGTGTAATTGCTGTACCAGCAATACAGCTGAATTTCCAAAAATCACATGAAAGACGAAACCCTTTGACCAGTAAGATTTTTTAGAATCTTTTGAAACTTCAAAAATGCGAATTATAATAAATAACAAGAATTTTGATTTCAAAATTTTTATTTCGTGGAAAGACTATCTATCTGTACGGTAATTAATTCGAAAATGTATTTTCAGATCGTTCGTATTCCAAATAAGCAGAATGCAAAGTTTATATTTTCGAAAGTTGAAATTGAGCATCGGTAATATTTTCAATGACCAAACAAATCTCTAGCTGGAAACAAGAATTGAAAAACAGCAAAACTTACAAATGCAACATTTTTTATAGTTATATTCCCTGTCTATATTTTGAATTTTTGTTCGTTTGATATTCGAAATATTGGTAATTTTGTACTTTGGACTTTCTGAGTTTCGACCATTATCTCTGGAGCACCAGGGGAATTGCACAAATTGAATGAAGACGGATGCAAAAAAATTGCTGTAATAAATGAAGGATTTGTTTTAGCCTTAAAAAATAGATATCTACTAGCTTTGAAGCTCTAGGTTATTCTTTTAATTATAAACAACGCTAAATACATAAGCGTCGAATATTTAAATTATTTCTGGTTGTATGTCGGGCTTACTATTTGTGTTATATATCATGCGCTAAAGACGTGTTCGACACATTTAGGCACTGTCATGTACAGCCGGGCACTAAAGTTCATCAAGGGTAGAAATTTAGGCTTAAGCGTTTCAGTGCCTACGCTGTTGAGCAGGCCCCTCGCTCCGCATACCCTCTCCATGAGTCCATCGATGCGTTACGGCTGGCCAATGGGCTAGCTTACCCCGGCCTGTGGATATTTCTGAAATTTATTTTTATTTCTTTTTCGAAAGTATTTCGTATTTCACTTTGAGTAGGTAGTCGGGAGAGGGGTATGCGGAGTGAGGGGCCTGCTCAACAGCGTAGACACTGAAACGCTTGAGCCTAAATTTCTACCCTTGATGAACTTTAGTGCCCGGCTGTACGTTTGCGTGGATTATATAATATAATCAATATATCTAACTCATTATTATATATCAATATGCTGGAAGAACCGATGAAGTTAACTTATTTTTTTCGTACCGAGTATTTGCACAACTGAACAATTTTCTACGTTCGTGGGCTACTCATGTTACTATAGGACGGGCTACGGTGTCAACAAACGTCGAATAACGAATATTTGGTATAGATGATGAATGTGGCTTATTCAATATTTACATATTATCACGCGCAAAAAACGTGATTCGGACATTTGGGCGTTTTATAAGACGTGTGTGTTAAATATATTTTATGTATCGGATTACTAGTTCTGATCGAAATAAAACTTTCTTAATTACATATAACTAATTTCATGAAAACCCTAACATATACCGTGAGAACCAGATAAACCATATGGTCGTAGCGCGCAGGCGCCGAATAATACGAATTTTATGGGGATAACCAACTAGCTGAAAATATCCCTGGAGTTGTTGTTGATTGCCTACATTATTGTACTCGACATAACCTAGGGATTTTCTAGCGTGACGAGTTGGCTATCCCCATAAAATTTCTATTATTCGGCGCCTGCGCATCATGACCATATGGTTTTACCTGGTTCTCACGGTATATGAAATAAAAATCCGCATCGCATTGAGGCAAGATTGATATTCTTCTAAAAGCTATCCATAAAAAAGTATATTCAATAATGACGAAATAATAACAGCAAATAATAAATAATGGCGTTCTTGTGGGAAATACCACATTAATGTACTTGCCGAAAGGTTTTTGCACCAGGAGTGTTTTTTCGGGGTTTGACTGAATTTTCATGTAAAATTGTGGATTCCTATGGTTTATCATGAAAGATTGTATAGATTTTTATAGTTATTCAGGGATGATCATTGCCTTCGTCGAAAAAACTAGATAAAATTACGATTCCTAATTTCGTATGGAAAATTAATCGAATTTCCTTAAGAATTCATAGAAATCCATAGAATTATTTTCACCAGGGTAACTAGGCAAAATGTTTACACGCTCACAGTCCAACAGTTAATGGCAAAAAGGCAAATATTAGACTACTCAGATCCCAACTGTGTCGTGCTTACTCCCATCGCAAAATTATCTCCAGATATCCCTAGATAACCCTTTTTATCATTTGCTTATACTATACAATAAATAGATAACAGCTATTATCATAATGATGTGATAATATCTTACCATGAAAATTAACTTTTGCACCGTTATGTTAGCGTCATGATGAAAAAATTGCTGACGAACTGTGGGCGAGCTAAGTAATCTAGTGTAGTGTGAGTTCTCAAATAGGCTTCCGTCGACCTGGATTTGAATTCCAGATCGTCTTATTAGTTTTTGCATAAAAATTTTCAACGTTAGATTTTTATAAACTGATAAAAAAAATTTCTAGGACAAACTACGAAAACTTCTACGATATAATGCCGGGTTTAGAAAAATTTTGTAAGATACAGTACCTTTTCGTAAATTTTCATACAATTGAAAAACCTTTCGGGATAGGTTTCCCGTATATAATCGTACATTGGGATAGTGTTCCGTATACTATCGTACTAGTGAAAAGAAAGAAGTGGAGAAGCAAGGGGAGAAAAGCTGCCGTGTTAAATTTTGGTCCCGTTTTTTAGTTCCCTTCCAAAGTGGGGTATAGGTCTGGGGGCGCTGATGATTGACCGACACGGCGTGGGGGGCGAATATAGCGATCGCAACGTGTCAGCTGCTGCTTTCTTATTCGACCGCCTTATCTGAAAATTATTTTCAGGATCCTTCGGATCACGTGATAATGGGCAAAATCGAAACAAGTAATAACCTAAATTTTTCACCAAATAAATAAATTGATTATTATTTTTTTGTGTACAGTGATATTTTAAAATCTGTTGGGTAATTTAATCTTATGAAAATAATGTAAATGATTAAATTCTACAAAAAAACTTAAAATTTAGAATATAACATCTAGAATTGCGTGAACTAACCTACAAGCATACCGATACAACTTCTAAATTTAAATGAAATACACACTTTTCTTATCAATATTTCAATACAATTCACTGTTAAGACCTAATATATTGAGTTTAGAAATATTTTAATCAAAGCACAAGTCAAATTTTAAAGATTTTTGATGCTTTAGATTTTTTTTCGCAAGTACACGTCAACAGTTCTATATCAAAAGAAATATGGCCTGGGTTTGGCGTCGTCTTCTACCTGCCGTAGTCGTCCCCCAACCGGTATCGGTCCACCATCAGCGCCCCCAGCCCTATACTCCACTTTGGATATGAACTAAAACACGGGACCCACTGCTCTATACGTTTCTTCCCCTGCTCTTAGGTCAACTGTTACCATCTATTGACACACAGAAATCACCATACCCTCTTTACAGAAATCACTAGATATCTCTAAAGACAGTACAACCTCTCAATAGTCATCAATAGTCATCAACGGTCATGGGCTGTGAAGGTAATACATTTCTCAGAATCTCGGTTCCCCCACTCTGACTACAACCGCTCGTTCTCGACAATTAGTTCTCGACCCTCTCAATAGTAGCGCACGTAAAATGTTACTTTCCATTTACGTACATACTACTAAATCAGTGAAGTAAGTATGTATCATGTAATTCATTTTTCGAAAGTTTTAACTCCAAAAATATACATAGGGCTTGAATGAGTGTAAATTAATCCAAGTTATACTTAATTTCGGCAGTAAAAATTGATGGTCTTCTACAATAATTTACGAAAAAATCTTGCCGCTTTTATTTAGTACGATTATTTACAATTTTATACGATTATTTACAAAAAACTGTTCCTACTTCAGCTGACAATGAGTGCAGGATTTTTGTAAATTGGCAGTAGAAAATCGTAGTTTATTTTACAACAATGTATGAAAAACTATTGTTCGACAGATGTTGTGGAAATTGTCGTAGTTGAACGGATAAATTCGTAGACTTCTACAATTATGTACGATAATTTACATTGTTGATTTCTTTTTTACTTTTTTTATTATTGATGAAAAAATAAAAAAATACAATGTTGCCTTGCATAATTTTTATGAAATCATTAATTTTTTTAAGGGGGTCCATTGTGTCCCACCCTCCTCTACCTATATACATTATGTAAATATTTTTTTTTTTGTACTTGGTGCGAGACTCTACCGAGCAGCGTTGCCAGACGTCCCGATTTTGGCGGGAGGTCCCGATTTTTAGCAAAAAATTAAATGTCCCGTGCGGGACAGGCTCAGTCCCGCTTTTCGGGGATTACTCGACAGTGCGGTGCGAGTTAAAGAAGAAAAGGAAACTTTAAAGGAAGTTAAATCTTCACAGAAATATAAATAAGTAATTCGTAAATAATGTTTTACTTAATTATATTATATAATATAATTTATATTCCTCTGAAGATTCAACTGACTAACTACAAGGTAAACCAGGCAGTTATTGTTATCAGTAAAGTAAAGTAACGTATTTTCATGAAAACACATTTTCTATGACTATTTTGGCTATCTATTGCCATGTAAACTTAGTTTGAAACTCAAGTAAGAGGATAAGTATTCAAAAACTACTAATTATAAAAATTTTTTTAGTATGTCCCGCTTTCGACCAAAGAATCCCGCTTTTTTTACCCAATAACACTCAAAATCCCGTTTTACCCGAAAAAAAATCTGGCAACGCTGCTACCGAGTCTCTTGATTTGACTACAAACTCTTGTCTGGAGTGAAAACTACCGCTTATACTCGATGCGAAATTTCCAATCTTTTGTTCACCATTCCCAAATTTTGGAACAGATAGAAGACTGATATGGGTATAGTCACTTTTTATAATCAGTCTATAAATTAATGTAAGATAGTGTAGGTAAACGGGTTATTAGTGCATACCGGGAATGTCTACATCGATGTCTAGTATAGTAATCTTCATTAATTCGAATTTCGAAGTAACTTTTCTTATGGTTGATGCCAGGAAGACTCGGAGACAAGGGGAACCAAGTAAATGTAAAGACACTTGAGAAACTCATTTATAGCATGATTAATTTTATTAACATTGACTTGTCACGGACATTAAATTTCGATTAGCGTAAAAACTTGGGTTCACAATCAACAGGGTGTTTTCAACCCTACCATAAGTGAAGAGTGTCGGAACAAGACCATGTAATTTCCTTTTCGCGAAATTAAATTGATATGATTTTTCATTTCAAAACCATCATGAGTTTTGTCATCTTAAATACCGGAAATCGAAATAAATAATTTTATCTTCCGTTAATTAGCGGTCTGCTACCTGCGCGTCGACAATGAAGCAAACTTGATCCTTGTTGTTGTCGTCGACGAGGGCGAACTCGATGGCTAGGCTAATTTTCGGGTAGACCTTTAGAATAGGCATGCTCAGGGCGTAGGTAATCTGCTTTCCTACCTCCAGTGGGCATTTACCATTCGTCACACCGTCGCAGGCGTTGGGTTGCTCAATGTCGTAAGGTATGGTGTATCCAAACACTGTGACTCTGACGCGGGGTTTCAGTTTTTCTGAAGGTGAAGCTGGAATGACAGACACCCAAATTTGAATGGACAGATAAGTGAGTCGATAAGAAAATGTACGGAACAATACAAGGTCAGACTTGTATTCATTCTGTGTCCGGCCAATCCCAATTATGACATAACACCACTTCTGATCAGCGTCTACTTACCCACTTTCCAGTCCCATTCGGCATTCACGGATTCGCCTCGGTAAAGCTTACAGGGAGAATCTGAGCATCCCGAAACACGCAAGTCAAGTGGATTCGCTGCTGGGCTGCAGGACCTGTACGGCGTGGAAGCCTGGAGGCCAGTGGCCAGACACAGGGTCAAGAGAACGACGGCTGGGAATCGAAATAACGACAATTTATTTTCGAGATTGCTGAAGTAGTGTAGTTAGCATTGAAAGAATTTGCATGTAAAATGGATACAATCGGTCGATTCTTAACTGCAGTCAAATGAAATGCAAAGGAAAGCAGAACCTATGAAATCATATAAATTAGAATTTCCCGAGTCAACTTTAAAGAGAGATTGTGAAGCAGCGGATTTCGAGACAAAAAATACGAAAACTAAACACGGTGAATCTGATAAGCCTTCACTTCATTGCTTCACAATCTTTTCTCAAACATTACTTGCGAATTCCGAATTTAAGTTACTACTGTATATCGCATTACCAAAAGTTGTAGACATCATGTCAATTACGTAGCCTGGATATCTGTGTTAGAATGTAAATCAATCGGAGAATGCCAAGACTGTATCTGAAAACTGGTAGCAGTCGGTATTTATACTTTTTCTCTAGAAATGTCTAACTGAACACCTGTGCAAACGAGGATCGATAAAAACGTCCTAATCTCAACCGATGGTCATTTTTCAACCTTTTATGATTAAGCAGTCGCGTTTTACATCGTATTACTCGCGAAAAAAGCCTAAACACCTCTACATTGTTAATACATATTGTGAGTGTTTCACATTCGAGATCACTCCTGTAGCAATATGTAATTGAACATCTGTCCAAGAAGACCGATAAGATCGACATAATCTCAACCGATCGTCATTTTTCAACCTATTATGATTAATTTTACTGTAAATACATATGTTAATTTTCCGCATAAGATCACGTGTTGAGAAATATCTAGCTGAACACCTGTTCCAGCGTAAATCGAAAAAAAAGGTCCTAATCTCAATCGGTCATATTTTTTTTAACCGTTTATGATTAATCAGTCGTCAATATGTCTTATTTCTTGCGAAAAGGTCCTTGATTATGGCTTATAAATGTAACTATGAAAAAAACTAGTAAAAAATTATAACAATTAATATGTAAAAGGTAATTGTAATTGAATGAAGATAACATTTAAAATATGGATTGATTTTCATAAAATTACAAATTTTTTTTAGGGTGGTCCGTTGTGCCTCACCCTACCCTAAGTGTACAAAAAACCCACCAAGTACAAAAATAATCAGGTCTGACCGAAAAGTACATCCTTCAATTCTGCGAATACCATATTTTAGAAATATTCGGTTAAAGCCATGTCGTACTTTTCTTCAACCGACACAAATATATTTGAATAAATCACGCCATTTCCAAATTATAGAACGTATTGAATTTTCTTTTTCGGGATCGTTTAGTTTTCAGTAACCGAAGAGCCTTTGGTTCGAAAACTGGAGAAAATCGAAAAAGAACGCATTTTATTATTATATGTATACATATAAGCAGTTCTTTCATCAAGCACAAGACATATCGCTATTCATTTGACATAGGTATATGGTCAATAATTACGGCTAAGTCTTTGAAAATAAAAAAAAAACAATTTCGTTCGTGATAAATGGCGAACGTACAAAATGGTAAATAAAAATCGTTACATTCAGTTGATCCCAAAATGTTATTTTCAAAGGAGCTGCATAGGTTTTCTAAGAAGATTGTGTTTTTTGTGATTTGAAATATTATATTGCGACGGCTTTTATGGCGGAAGGCTGAAATTTATTGGCAATAAAAATACTAGTGCAGACTAACTTTCATAGGAAATAATTTCCGACCCGAACTAACTAAGCGAAAAACCTGATAACTGAATTTCAATGAACTTTTCCATATAAATTTTATTACATTGTTTACATGAAAATGAGTTACATTGAATTTTCTACAAAATGCAGATGATATGCTCTAGGATATGTTTACAGAATGGCAAATCGGTTAGAGCAAACCTATAAATGTGCAAAGAATTTTTTGAGTCTCTAAAAAAACAGTTCTGAGATAAACGTGACTTAATGAATATTCATCCACTACCGATCAGAATGAAACTTTGGGGATTGATGTATTATCTTTGTAGAAAACAGAGGCATACTCAACATTTTTGAAATGTCAATAAACGAAAAAATATCCAAAATTTCAAAAGATCCTAAAAATGAGAAAAAGTAAAGTATTTCTCCAACTTCTGCAAAGATAATAGCTACATCGATCCTCAAAATGTCATTCCGATCGGTCGAGTGATGTAGGAGTTTTGGCTTCCTACGTCTTCCAGGTGATGAGCGTCTTTGCTGGCCCCTCAATAGCAACAAGGTTACACTCATTCGAATATCTTTATAATTTCAAAGATCACAGTGTTTGATACAATAATACTATGACTGAATCCCAAAATTCATTCTTTAAGCTTCGTTGAAATGTTCTCGGTCTGAGATTCGTGAGGGAACTAGAATACGGTGTCATTCTCCATCGTACGAGATGAAGCTGTGAGAGTCATTAAATATCTGAAGAAAATCATTAATCAAAATTAGGAATGACACAGACTCAGAATAGGAAATCCATTAAACGTTATTAAGCGAGAATGTGAAAATTGATATCATCGTGGATTTTTAGTACAATCAATTTCAGTTACTGATGAAAACTGTGCCTAATGCAATCAATCGTACGAAATCATGTCAAGGACGTAGAGTCGCCGGTCTTTAGACTATCCTACCCCGTGATCTCATAAGTTGATGAGAATCAGTTTTTTTTTTCGATAAATGAAAAGGCATGCTTGCATTTTTCAAGAACACAATCAGAGTTCATCTTTGTATCTGTCAATCCCTGAGAAGGTATGTAGGTACGTCTGATAAAAAAGCTAGCCCGTTCAGAGTAAATCTAAAAAAAAAAAAAAATTGTGAATCTGCTTGCTATTATGAGAAAATTTCACAGCATCTGGGTTGAAGTCAGAAAATCTGATTGGTATACTGCTTCAATGAGCTTCTTTGACATAAATAAATAAGTTTTTTTTTCTTATATTTATGCACTGCACGGAAGGTATTTGTTTTTCACAGCGCTATGCTTCCTCTTAAGGGGCCATTAAAGACGCTCATCGCCTTGAAAACGCGGGGAGCCAAAACTCCTACATCGCTTGACTGATCGGAATAAAATTTTGAGGATCCGTGTATCATCTTTGCAGAAAGTGGAGCAATTTTTTACTTTTTCAAAATTTGAGAATTTTTCAAAATTTCGATTTTTGTTTTTCGAAATTTTGAAAAAGTAAAAAATTGCTCCACTTTCTGTAAAGATGAAACATCGATCCTAAAAATTTCATTTCTGATCGATCAAGTGATGTAGTAGTTTTGGCTCCCCGCGTTTTTCAGGCGATGAGCGTCTTTAATGTCCCCTTAAGGTAGTTGTTTCGCGACAGTCGTAGCAAAAAGTTTACGCTAGAGTATATAGTACAGACAGTTAGGTTTCATAATTAATAAGCCTAAAACTTTTTGCTGTTCATGTACCACTCCTAGCCAATCCTGTACGACTAACTGCTCACTTGAAAAATCTGGCAACACTGCCCGAGCTTGTATATCTAAAAAATCTAGCGCATGTGCGCTTTATACTTCTTTCGCAGGTTAAATAAATGCGTTGTTGTCAGCTTGTTCTTAGTGTATCCCTTCCACTACTTGGATGAGATAAATTTTTAATTATTTATTAATTAATATCTCAGAAACTGTGTTGTATCTATGATCTAGACTTTTTAAAAAATATTTATTAGCTGTTATTTGATGTTGCTTTAGCTTTTTATAACAATCGTAAGAAGAGTTTTTTAGTTATAATTATATATAGGTAAATTTTTCGGTATCCTGTATAGTGCAATGTATTAGAGTCTCAAAAACTCAATCTTTGGAATTCAATATCTCCGGAACTATATTGTTCATAAATTTCATTTTGCACTAATCGACGCAGAATTATTAAAATAATAATCTGTCTAAAGTTCAAAAAAAACCCTAAGAAAACGCATTTGGTGAAACAACTACCTTAATTATATACGATCGAGCCACAGACACGTAATCTGCTCACGTGTGATCCATGCGCTTGTAAGATAAAAATTTTGTGATGGGGCAGAGAAGGAGCAAGGCAGGTGCCCGCCAAGTGTGTATTGTCAGCTGAGGCGAGCTTAGACATTTTTAAGATATTCTCAATGGGATACATACGCCTTAGAATTTTACAAACATCGTTTTTTTCTATAACGTTGGAGACTTAATCTACCTGCAGAAAAACTGGCGTCAGAAATTCTGAAGGATTTCAGAAGTTATAGCCATATTACTGCTCAGTTGCAAAAAGGCGCTGCTACGTGGTGGACCCACCCTTATATTACCTCATAAATATTATAGAGTTGAAATCAATCCATGTAAGGCGAAGTCCAACTATTCTTCAATAATGCTGAATTATAGTTCAAAATAGTAGCACTCTAATGTAAAGGAACTAAGTCAATAAAATATTTTATTACAGTGTACTACTGATTTGGAAAAAATTATTTTCAAAGTGTATGTACCCCCTTAAGGTGAAATGTATCGTTTCAAGGCCTCGAAAACGGGAATGGTGAATACTCCGAAATTACTGGATGAATCGCAATGAAATTTTTGGGGATCACGCATTATTCTAGTAGAAAGAGCATGATTATTTTACTTTTTCGAAATTTTACAAATTTGTTATTTTTTTGTTTTTTTTCAATATTTTGAAGATTGGTACGATTGGTACGATTGACTGATTAGTACGATTTTACGCTTGATCCTAGAGCGGTAGGTTTTTGTCAATTTTTAGCAAGAGAAATTGACTTGTGTACTTACTCCAACGATGAAACAAATTTCGTCCTTTTTTACCAGACGTTATCATTTTTGCATTTGGCGGCTGTTTTGTAGGTTTACCGCATATATGTATTTAGCGTCGGAAAGTGTATGGGTTCTTTTTGCAAGAAATAAAACATATTGTCGACTGATTAATCATGGAAGGTTGAAAAATTAAGATTGGTTAAGATTAAGACCTTCTTATCGGTCTTCGCTTGCACAGGTGTCCACTTAGTTATTTCTAGAGAAGAAATATAAGTGCCCGCTGCTACCAGTTGTCAGATACAGTCTTAGCATCCTGCGATCGACTAACATTCTACCAAATTTATCCAGGCCACGTAATCGACATGATGTCCACAACTATTGGTAACACAATAACTCAAATTCGGAATTCGCGAGTAGAATTTAAGGAAAGATTGTGAAGCAATGAAGTGAAGGCTCATCATCACACTAACCATATTTAGTGTTAGTCTTGTTTCTCTTAAAATTGACTTTTTCACGATCTCTCCCCAATAAGCTACCTCGAAAAGTTTGAATTTATGTAACTCCCTAGTTTTTGCACTTCTTGTTATTTCAACTGCCGCATCGTATCTTAAAATCTAACAAATGTACCGACTTTATAACCGAATTCCTTCATTCTTAACTCCTCAGTAATGTTTACAAAAATTTATCATTAATTCAATTCCCAGCCGTCGTTTTGTTCACCCTGTGTCTGGTCACTGGCCTCCAGGCTTCGACGCCATACAAATCCTGTCGCAAGGCCGCAGATCCGCTTGACTTTCGTATGGACGGCTGCACGAAGTCTCCCTGTAAACTTTACAGAGGTGAATCTGCAACTGCCGAATGGGACTGGGAAGTGAGTAAGTAAATACCGATTGGAATTGGTTGAATATTGTGATTCGGATTTGCTGAGCAAAGAATGAATACCAGTCTGACTGTGTTGTTTTGCATATATTCTGATTGATTTATTTATCTGTGCATTAAAATTCGGTTATCTGTCTGTCCAGCTGCATCTACAAAACAGCTGAAACCACGCGTCCGAGTGACGGTATTCGGCATCACCATATCTTATGACATTGGGCAAGACAACGCCTGTGACACTTTGACAAATGCTGAATGCCCACTGACGAAAGGAGAGAAGGTTACCTACGCCCTGAGCATGCCCGTTTTGGCGTCTTACCCGAAACTCAGTATGACCATCGAGCTCGCCCTTGTCGACGACAACGACGACGCTCAAGTTTGCTTGAAAGTCGCCGCGGTTGTGGCAGACCGCTAATTAATAAGAAATACTTGAGGAGCATTAGATAAAAACCATATATTTCCATTTTTGCATTGTTTTTTGCAATCGAGATGAAGAAATTCTCACATCATTGTTTTCGCATGAGAAATCATATAAACTTAACTACGACAAACAAAGGAAATTTCTGGGTTTTTTTTTGGTTGCAACTCTTCGCTTATGTCGGGGTTGAAGAAACCCTAATGATTGTGAACCAAAGTTTTGCTGTTAATTGAAATTTAGTGAGCTATTCAATAAAACTAATCATGTCTTTAATGAGTTTTCCGAGTACTTTTACTTTTCCTTTTTTCGTTCACACCCTCTATCCTTCTCTTGACGATCGCGAAGTTACTTTAAATATATAGCTAGTGAAAGAAGTTACCGTTATTATTTCATTCGCATGTGAGCACTTCTTGAATCAATTTATAGAGTCCTTTATGAAATTTGAAAACTGCAACAAAAAAAACTCTCATTCAGAACCAAACAGCTAACTGGAAGCTACTAATTTTGAGAAAAATCGAAGTGTCTTCCCTCATCAGTCTTCTCTCGATCTCAATGTTTCGGAATATTTTTCACAAAAGACTGGAAATTTAGCGTCAGATATTGACGATATTTTTCATTATGGTTCTAGTTTTAGCCTATCATGGAGATTGAATCAGTCTTGTGACACATGGCAAACACATCAGGTTATTCTTAATTGATAATTGATTATCAAAACAAGTGTCTTTTTCTATAGTGACAGTTTTTCATTTCCAATCTGTGTTGCTTATAATTATTGGCACAAATGATTATGACTATTATTTTGGGGTCCCGCTTTGCCTAGCATGGCCTTTTTGACCCCCTCTTACCATACCTTCTTATCCCAATTGAATTCCACTTTCTATGAGTACTCGCATCTTCTGATCTGTTTCTGATACGATCATCTCGAGAGTGAATTGTGCAATTTCAATTCTTCAAGAGGGATCCGATTTCTGGAGGTATGTAGAAAACATTTCTGTATTAGTTTGATTAAAAAGTAAAGTTTATCTGCTTAAAATGCGGCCACTATATTCGATACCGTCTCGAAAACGAGACTACTATTTTCAAATAGATGAAAAATAACATATCCCACATATTATCCCACAAAGTTTGAAGTTTAGAGCCTTAATTGAGTCTGTCAGCTTACGAAATTCACAAAAATTAGCTGCACTTAGCTACGCCTTTGACTGTAATCATTTTTATTCATAATTAGAAGTTGATAATTTTTTACAGCTTCATTTGATGCCCAGGAACATATCCTGAACAACTCGCTGTCCCGTACGTCCAGATTTGGGAGTAAAAAAAAGATTAACAGTTGAAAGCGTCTGATTTTCACGAAATCTTTTTATTTTTCGAATTTAGAGAAAAAAGTTACAAACAAAAGTTGTAGATCTTATTGTTCTTTACAAAATCGGTCTCATAATAAAATCCTGTAGCGTTGATGGTTTACCTGTAAATTGCATCGAAAGACTAGCACCTCTAAAGCTCGATTCTTTTGTTTATTGGCATTCAAATCAGTGAATTATTATCAACGCACACTATTGAAACTCACCGTAAATGTAGAACCATCTTTCTTTAATTTTCCGGCTATGTCATAGAGTTTGGCAACAATAAATTTTCGCCTGAAATCCGCCCTTCTCTTATAGTTTCTAGTTAAATGACCTGACAGAGTGCAAAAAAATCGTAGTGATACTTTTTACCACATTCTTTTGGGATCCAATGAGAAGAACCTTTTTTTTTTTTGCTAAATAAGTACGTTAAAACGAAAATAAAATTTTTGCTTTCAAACAAATGGTAATAACTTCGTCAATTTTCAAGTTACCGTCAATATTTTTCAAGGATCTGATGGGTCTTGTTTGGAGGCATTTTTTTTCCTCAAAAAATCATCTTGAATGTGAAAATTCACCGAAAACGCTCGTAAGGTATGTATCTACAATAGAATGAATCATAGGAAGTTGAAAAACTACGGCCGGTTAAGACTAAGACGATCTTATCGGTCTTTTTGAATAAGTGTACAGTCAGATATTAGTGAAGAAGTAATCTTGCATATGGAAAATTCGCATATTTACTCACAGTAAGGAGATATGAAGGCTTTCTTTGCAAAAAATAAAATGTAGTATATGACATGACTGATTAATCATAAATGTTTGAAAAATTACCATCAGTTCAGATTAGGATATTTTTATCGGCCTTCGCTTGAACAGGTATCTACTATTTGATATCTCTAGACGAAGTATAGAAATATCGGCTGCTGCCAGTTGTCAGATACAGTCTTAGCATCTTCCGACTAATTCACATTCTACAAAACATATTCAGGATACGTCGACATCATGTTTACAAATTTTGGTAACACAATGTTTGTGTTTTTTTTTTTTTTCGTTATGTCTTTTGTCTTTCAAAATTCACCACTCGACAATCTCTTCTCAAAGTTGACTCGAAAGAATTTAATTCTTTAGTTCTTGCTTTTCTTCTCATTTTCTTTGACTGTAGTTCAGCATCAAACGATTATACATCAAATTCTTGCATTCCTAATGACACAGCTTTAGCAATCTCTCATGCATGAGAAGAAATGCTCGAAGTCTCCCTGTGAGCATTGACTGAAGATATACCAAAAAATGACTCAACCTCAAAAATTTTCTGCAGATCGGGGTATAAAAGTACAATACTTTTGCCAAGTATTACGACCCAAAGTGATTCATTCTTCTCTCTTCAAACGGTGATATTTATTATTCCAGTATGAAGCACATTTTTCTGTTGTGTTCATTGAGGGATCATATATACTTGGTCTCGGTCCTAAAAAATGGTCTAATTATTGCAAGGGATGTCCAGAAAATCGAATTTTTTATTTTGCAAAGAGTAAGTCTTGCAGGATAGGAAACGTGCACTAACAATAATAACTGCCTCGCCATTTGTCTGATTAACTTCATTCATTCTACATGCATATTTCTAATAGGATTCTTCATCGCTTCACGAAAAGGATTTTTCGAAAAAAAAAAAAAAAAAAAAATCCGACAATGACTACGAAAGATGTAACATCGATTTCAGAAAAAATCACGATAATTTTTGACTTTTTATCACTTTAGTGAAACGCTGAAAATTGTATTCGGTCGAAAAATGACTTTCCTTACGAATGATGTAACCGACTTTCTGGGACCGCTCATAATACTAAGCTCACTCTTCTGAACAAATGTCCGTCTGTCTGTCTGTCATCGCAAAATAATACTAGCTAGGTAATCTCGAAAATGGCTCGAAAGGAAAATACCAAATTTTACAGGGTCATAGTGCCTTCCCTGTCGATGATTACCGACAATTGTCAGGTAAAATCCAGATTGAACGATCGGTTCCGTAGAAATAAATCGATTTGTGAATTTTCCATTTTCAATAGAGTCAAGACTACAACTGACAGTGCCATTATTTACATCATCATCATTACAATGATTAGCGTGACATGAAGTTGTGGGACAATTTACTTGACCAATTTTTTGAAGTGTGATCATTTTCGCAATATTTTTATTCAAGAAATCCCACTTGTGAAGCGAGGAAAAATTTTGTTACTACGTAATCGACCTAAAGCACAAAAACTATGAAACGAAACTCTAGGACATCATAGTCTACCGCGTAAACCACCTGGAGCGCCCGAAAACTCCAAGATATCGCAATCTATCACATAGACGTTCTGAAGCTAAATACGTCATCATAGTATATTCATTCATTCATATCCATTTCTGAAAATTTCTTCAAATTTGTGACACTCCAAAATCCAATTTTGAACTTTACTTATTGTATATGATGATGATTATATAGACAAGGAGATCCGCTGAACATTTCGCAAAACAATTGTTGGATATTGGGAATGGGAAAATCGCAATCGATGAATCCAAACAATGTATCACATTTCCAGCAAACTTTTCTAAAATCACAGCAACCACATACGAATTGATTCACAAAGTTTACCCAAATATTGTACAGAATTATAAAAATCATCAGTGCCACAGTGCACGTGCTATATTAGCAGCCGGAAACAACTATGGCAATGCCATCAATTTCAGCATTCAAATTGAAATACCAGGTGAAGCAACAACGTATAAGTCCATTAGGGTGAGCCAAAAAAACTAAAATATTGCAGTTAATCAATTTCTCAAGTGTCAACTCAATTTCAAAAGGTGTCGCTGGCCATTTGAAATTTCCCATTTAAATAACACGTAAAAAACTCTTCTTTCACTAAAAATATTATAATTTTCGAACCGTTTAAGATGAAAAATTGGCGCTAGCATATTCTTGTAGGGCATTAGATTTCCTAAAAAAAAGTCTGAAGTCGAAATTCTAAACCCAATAATTCGTATACTTACGGGCCATGAAAGTGTAAAATAAATTGTAATAAAGGAATTTTTATTAATGATTAAAAAAAAAAAAAATTAATGACTAAAAATGCAGTGAATTATAAATAAAAAAGTTAGAACTCTATTTAATTTATGAACTTAGTATGTAAATTACATTTTTTACTCACTTCATCTAATTTTAATTGATATTTTTGTTTAAAAAAAAGCCCTAAATCCGTGAAATTCTGTTTATTTTAGACTTTCATGGCCCGTAAGTACCTATACAAATTATTGAGTTTAGAAATTCGACTTCACGGACTTTCTTTTAGGAAATTTAATGCCCTACAAGAATATGCTAGAGCAATTTTTT
This sequence comes from Macrophya annulata, assembly GCA_963924015.1. Lineage (NCBI taxonomy): Eukaryota > Metazoa > Arthropoda > Insecta > Hymenoptera > Tenthredinidae > Macrophya > Macrophya annulata. The sequence goes on along the minus strand of OZ001257.1, from coordinate 12,190,444 downwards.
TATCTCAAACGGTTCAAAAGTTATAATATTTTTAATGAAAAAAATTTGTTTTACGTGTTATTTAAATGGGAAATTTCAAATGGTCAGCGACACCTTTTAAAATTGAGCTAAAAATTTTTCCTAACGAGAGAATTTTTTTCGCAGTATATAGGCTTATTTGAAGCCATACCTGCGATAGTTTAGTTTTTTTGGCTCACCCTAAAGTCCATCGATACTGTAATGGATCAAGACGAAGTTGTCAATTATCCAACTGAATTTTTGAATTCACTTGATTTTCCAGGCATACCACCACATATTTAAACATTGAAAATTGGCATGCCTATCATTCTTCTACGAAACATTAATCCACCATGACTTTGCAACAGTACCAAGCTTTCACTGAAAAGGATGATGAACAATATCATCGAAGCTACAATTTCAAATGGAAAATTCAAAGGAAAAGATGTCCAACAGATATGCAATTCGAATTCAAACGTTTGCAGTTTCCGATGTGACTCGCATTTGCTAATGATAACAAAGCACGGAGACAATCGCTACAAGTGTGTGGGCTAAATTTGTAAAATCCATGCCTCTCATATGGACAGTTGTATGTGGCCTGCTCATGTATCGGAAAACTGTCTGATTTATTTGTGTACGTACCAGACAGAAAAACAAAAAATATTGTGTATCAAAAAGCATTTCAATAAACAAAATAAAAAAATAACAAAAAATACTTACTTTCTTCGAGTGGCATTGCAACGCATGCCGGGTACTCACTAGTGGTCACATGAAATTTACAATAAGATTAATCATAGGAGGTTGAAAAATGACTATCGGTTGAGATTAAGACGATCTTATCGGTCTTCTTGAACAGGTGTACAGTCAAATATTGGTAGAGAAGTGATCTTGGATGTGGAAAATTCACATATGTATGAACGGTACGGAGGTATCTAGGCTCTCTTTGCAACAAGTAGGACATATTGTTGATTGATTAATCATAAAAGGTGGAAAAATCACCATCGGTTGAGATTAGGACGTTCTTATCGATCTTTGTTTGCACAGGTGTTGAGTCAGATATTTCTAAAGAAGAAATATAAGTACCTCCGACTAGTCGTCAGATACAGTCTTAGCATCCTGCGATCGACTAACACACTACTGAACATATCCAGGCTACAAATTTGACATGATGTCCCCATCTTTTGGTAATACAATAGACAGCAGTAACTTAAGCTCGGAATTTGCAAGTAATGATTGAGGAGCGATTCTGAACCAACGAAGTGTGGGCTTACCATAGAAACCATGTTTAGTGTTGCTATTTGGTCTTTCAAAATTTATCACTTCAAAATCTCTCCTTTAAGTAACTCGAAAAATTCTAATTTATGTAATTTCTTGAGTTCCGGATCTTCTTCTCATTTCGTTGCACTGCAATTCAAAATTAATTGAATATTTAGATATCACAATCATATTCTTGTATACAAAACTACACAACTCCAGCAATCTCCGAAAAAAATTATCATTATTTCGATTTCCAGTTGTCGTACTCTTCACCCTGTGTCTGGTCACTAGCCTCCAGGCATCCAGTCCATACAAATCCTGTCGCAAAGCCGCAGATCCTCTTGACTTCCGCATGGATGGATGCACGGAGTTTCCTTGTAAGTTTTACAGAGGCGAATCTGTAAACGCTGAGTGGGACTGGGAAGTGTGTAAGTAGACACATGTATATGAATTAGCTGGACAAGGAATAAATTCATATCTGTCAAGGGGAGACTTCGGTGAAATTTTGATAAGAACTATTTTTTCGTTTTTGAAATACCTAAAAGCAAATTCTAATGCAAAATTCACTCCAGCAAAATTTAGATATGTATACAATAGAGAAGAAAATTTTGAAAAAAAAGAAAAATTTTTTGGCAGCAGTGCGCAGGAAATGTTCTGCGAAAGGTTCCCTGCGCATACATTTTTATCTCAGAAGATTGAAATTTTTTGTCGACACACTATAATACTACCATCATAATCTAAACTTTGGTCAAAGGAGTTTTCGGTTGGATTTTTTTTTTAGTAATTTTGAAAACGAAACTAGTACCTACGTTACGAAACAAGTGCGCAAAGTAGGTGATTCTCGCTTCACTCGGGCAACAAACCACTCGTGGGAGATCACCTACGCGCACTTATTTCGTATATTATTTTTCCAAAGAAAGTGTGAAAAGCTCGATTTTGCAAACGGCAAAAAGTGGGCATTTCGGGCGCGCAAATGCGTGTGCAAAATCGAACTTTGCACACACTGTTTGGAAAAATCATTTTTATCGAAATTTCATTGAAGTGAAATACCCTTCATGGATTTATTCGTATACGTATACCTATGCTTATTGAATTATGTATTCATTTGTACATCTAAATCACCTCTAATTATTTGGATTTCTTTTAATATAGCTGCAGACACAAAGAAACTAAAACCCCGTGTCAGAGTAACAGTGCTTGGAATCACGTCACCTTACGATATCGGGCAAGACAACGCCTGCGACACTCTGACAAATGCTAGATGCCCACTGGAGGAAGGAGAGGAGGTTACTTACGCTCTCAGCATGCCTATTCTATCATCTTACCCAAAACTCAGTATGACTATCGAATTCGCTCTCGTCGGTGATAACGGCGAAGCTCAAGTTTGCTTCCAGGTCGCTGCGACTGTGGCAGACCGCTAATCAACGGGTTAGACTTGAAAAACGAAATCTGATCAAGGCATTATTGCAATTTTTTTACTACCCAAGAAAAAAAACCTTACATTATTGCTGCCAAATAAAGAAACGTATTGACTTAACTTCGACAAAAAATGGAGTTAAAAGATCCCAGTTCATTGTGCACCCAGGTTTTGTTAATTGAAACTTGACGATTGTTGCAAGGCTACCTATATGTTACAAAAGGGTGCTTCGTTTTAGACGAGTTTTTTTTTTTTTTTTCTAAGTCCATTCACGGCATAATGTCCTAGACATATAAGAACAAATTCTCACCAAATATCAGCTCTTAATTTTAATTCTAAGAACTCGTGAAATGAATTTGAAATTTTCCCATTTGATTAACACGTAAATTTTAATTTTTTTTTTTTTCAATTATCTATAGCTTCGTGGCATTTCATGATATTTAATCGGCAATAGGTGGAAATAACAGAAGAATCTTTCCTCTGTAAAAGTGTACGTAGCCAATTTATGTTTTGTAACCATTAAAAAGTACTAAAATCTCGGATAGAACAGCGATTTTTCAAATTTTGAAATGCTTAATTGGATTTATCTCGAAAACTACTAGCTCTACGGTTATGGTTTATATGACCTTTTTTGTAGTATATTGAATTTACTATAAAAAAGTCCGATACAATTTTGTTGTAAGAATAGTGGTTTACGAGAAAAATTTAAAAAAACCATGATATTTGAGAGAAAATTGGCTTCAGGATGTTTTACCGGGCGAGGCCGGTTACAAAACGTAAATTGGCAACATACACTTTTGAAGAGGAAAGATTCCTCTGTCATTTCTACCGATTGCCGATTAAATATCATGAAATGCTGCGAAGCTATAGACAATTGAAAAAAAGAAATCAAAATTCACGTGTTAATCAAATGGGAGAATTTCAAATTCATTTCGCGAATTTTTAGAATTAAAATTAAGAGCTCATATTTGATGAGAATTTGTTTTTATATGTTCAGAACATTATTCCGTGAATGAACCAAAAAAAAAAAAAAAAAACCGTCTAAAACGAAGCACCCTAATGTTACAATAAAAATAATCATGTCTTGAATGAGTTTTCAAAGTGCTTCTATTTATCCGTGTTTGACTCCCTTTATGTTTTCCTCGATAAGCGCGAGAAAACTTACTTTAAAATGGTAGTCAACGAAGCTTATTACTATACATCGATTTATAGAGATTACCGTTATTCTCCTTGAAATTCAAAAATTGGAAGAATATCCTATCCACAATCAAGCAAGTAACAGAAAGCTATCAATTTTAAGAGCGAGAGAAGTGATTCCCTCTATTTGCCGTTCATCTTCGACGAAATTTGAAATTATGGTAAACAAAAGACTGGAAATTTAGCATCTTGTAGAAGAAAATCTTTAGTGTTACATTTCCCTGGCACGAAGGTATCTATGACCAAGTCTAAGACAAAACTGGCGGTTCGTTCTTCCACTTTGCTTCCGGGAGTCCGATCATCTGGACTTTGATAGAGTCTATTTCATACTCTACCTTCACGCAATGCGTCGGACTCCGATAAACTGTACTCAATACTTTACATCTGAGCTGTTCGTTAGAGAAGCACTTAGATAAGCGCAGTTTTATACTTTACGTCTACGAAGTGTGTAGGATTTCGTATCATTTAGCCAGAACGAGATTGTGAGTCAACATTGTGCATTGGACTCCAATGCGTGGAATATAAAATAAAACCTATGGAAGTTACACGCATAGCGTCAACTTATAGCCGCGTTTTGACTACACCGAGAAAAAAAATCGTTTGGATTAAACGAAATTCAGTTGGGTGAAATGAAAACGGCGATCGCGGGCCACGAAGTGAACGCTTCTTTGACTGAACAAAATTATTTGATTGAACCAAATTTTCAAAAACACTACCAACAACTAAATATTCATTTCAACCAAATAGTAAAATGTTCTTCCAATTACATATTTGGTTGAGTGCAATATAAATATGTTCAACTAAATAGCTATTCTGGTATTTTGGAATGGTTATGTGTTCAAGTCAACTGCATGCCAGGTAGATGCAACCACGTATTATCAATCTAGTTTCTAAATATTCAATTGGGACAATGGTGCATTCTTTTAAAAGAATGATTTCGTTCTGGCATGATTGACGATATTATTATCAAAACTACAGAGGACAAAATTAATTTTTTGAGTATAAATCTATTTGATTCATACATTTCACACTTATATGCTGTGATCGCGACGCTAACAAATTACAATTTACCCCATATAAATTAAAACGCATTTTCTTATTCACTAACCGGGATTCGACCCGGGGACGCTTGTATTACGAGTCGCACGCTCTAACCACTACGCTATTCTATCGCACAATACTGAATGCAACTTTTTCCTATATACGTCGTCAAAGCTACCAGGCGCAAAGATACTGCTGCTTTTTTTTTACTTCCTACGTGATACTTGAACATCTAATTAAGAAATGCAAGTTGGGCACTGTTAATAAACGTAAATTTAATACTTACGAAATACTGCTAATTTTTAAGCAACTCTGCCATTTGCGTTAAACGATAATTCAGTTTTTTGTAACAGAGAAGTCTGAACCGACTGACATGGTTTGTTGAGTTAACAAAATTGGATAGTAGCTATAAAATTTATTGCAGAAGATACAGCAGATGAATTAATTAACTGCAATGAATTTTGAATAATATTCGAATTGGCGAAATGCTGTGTTTCGATTTAAAAATATTATAGAATCTATTCGTTTCTCTTTCCTGAATCTCATGCTGATTACCGATGGGTAACTCACACGGACTCTTGGTGTACAAACGGCTTAGTGGCTTCGAGTGATTTTCTATAATTTTAAGTGATTTCAGATGATAACAAATATTTACGAATGATTCATATGATTTCAAATGATTTCACATGATTTTGATTGATTTCATCTAGTTAAGACTAATTTCGAGTGATTTCGAATGATACTTAACTTATTTCAGGCATTGCAGATGATTGTTTACAATTTCGTATGAGTTCAATAAGATTTCAACTGATTTCCAAATGAAACTAAGCGATTTCAAAGTAACTATAAATAAAACCGTCTGATTTTAATCGATTTTATGTAATTTCATAATTTTTACTGATTTCACTAGATTTCTATTAATTAAATATACAATGTCAAATGATCTCATCCTGATTTCGGAAGACTTTTAACTGATTTCAAACCAGGGTACTGTAGATATAGCTGATTTCAGGAGTGAATAACCTAATTCGCTAAATACCATCGCTCAACAACTCATGAATATCGACTAAGAGCCACTTAATGCCGTCAGTTTCTTATCTGTATCTTCAATGCAAGTGATAATAAATCGTAATCTGTCTTTACATACCTAAACTAACAGGATTCGGCCAACAAGGCGGATATGAACGTACGGCGAATCAAGAAAACACAACAAACCGGATTTTGCACTCCTAGGCGAGACCAAGTTCAAGATCCCATTTCTGATCAAGATCTACCCTGTGAAAGCCTTGGCATGAATTCTGTGACACCCTGTATAATGATGATCGAAAGTTACAGACCCAACTTGCAAAAAAGAAGGGAGACAGGCTGCCTAATAGGAAGGCAATTGAATTTTAATCAGTAAACCCGATATGCCTGATCGGAACTAACGTAAGACGACGTATAGAATGCACATTTCTATTAGCGACCTTCATTAAATGTAGTTCTGAAGTGACTCTCTTCACGTTTCTTAAGAGAAACATAGACGGAGTCAATCAAGGGATAATATAAAGAAACTTCGATATCTCATTCACAACATAATTAATTTTATTGTAACATTGACTTGCAACGGAAATTAAATTTCTATGACCATCACAACTCGGTTTCACGATTAACCACGCTCTTTCAACCCTTACATAAATATCACCAGTTGATTAGCGGTCTGCCACAGTCGCGGAGACCTGGAAGCAAACTTGAGCGTCGCCGTTGTCGTCGACGAGAGCAAATTCGATGGTCAAACTGAGTTTTGGGTAGGATTCTAGAACCGGCATGCTCAAGGCATAAGTAATCTCTTCTTCCTTGTCCAGAGGGCATTCGGCGTTCGTCAAAGTCTCACAGGCGTTCGTTTGCCCAATGTCATAATTTACGGTGATGATTCCAAATACCGTTGCTCTGACGCGAGGAGTCAGTTGCTTTGTGTCCGCAGCTGGAATTAAAGAAACCCGAATGTTTATAGACATAGATAAATAAATCAATAACCAATCCTACAAAACAATCCACAATTGGACTCGAATTTATTCCTTGCCCTACAGCTAATTCCATTCATGAAATTTGATCACCTTGGATCAGTATGTACTTACTCACTTCGAAGTCCCACTCAGCGTTCGCGTTTTCACCTCTATAAAGGTAACAGGGAGCCTCTGTGCATCCTTCCATGCGAAAGTCAATCGGATCTGCGGGTGTACTGCAAGACGTGTATGGTGTGGAAGCCTGAAGGCCAGTGGCCAGACACAGGGTTAAGAGGACGACAGCTGTGAATCGAATTGATGATAATTTTTTGAACAGATCACGGGAACTGTGGAGTTATGAATTGAAGAATCTAGTTATGAAATCGTTCGTTGGTTGTACGTTCGTTTTATTCTGAGCTACAGTGCAGCGTAATAAGAAGAACAGCAAGAACTAATGGTTTAAATGCATTAAAGTTTTCAGAGGCAACTTTGAGAAGAGATTGTGAAGCAATGAATTTTGAAAAAAAATACCGACACTAAACATGGTTTTTACGATAAGTCGACACTTCATTACTTGACAATCTTGTCTTAAATGTCACTTGCGAATTCGGAGTCAAAGTTACTGCTTATATATATATATATATATATATATATATATATATATATATATATATATATATATATATATATATATATATATATATATATATATATATATATATATATATATATATATATATATATATATATATATATATATATATATATATATATATATATATATATATATATATATATATATATATATATTACCAAAATTTGTGGAGATCATGTTGACTTCGTAGCCTGGATATATTTGGTAGAATGTTAATCAATTGCGAAATGCTAATAGACTGTATCTAAATTTCTTGTCTAGAAATATCTAACTCGAACACCTGTTTAAGAAAACCGATAAGAATGTCCTAATCTTAACCTATCGCAGCTGTTTTCTGGCCACCTGCTTCCAAAAAAAAATACTTTTCAACCTTTCATGATTAATCACTGACGTGTTATTGCTTGCGAAAAAAACCCGAAACGTGTTACCGTCTGCATTATATGGACTGCCTCAATTAGTTACAGAATAAATCAAACAATAAATATAGACACACACACATAAAAGAAATGGCTCAAAATTTCCCTATTATAAATAAATATTATTGCTCAGACGATTTCTACGTCATTTTTCTGTTATCTATGGTTGAAAAAGATATGACATGTTTCATGCGGAAAAATTTAATCAAGATAGGTAAAATGGTCCTTCCTCGAAATTGATAATAAATTTGATTATACGTTTATTATTTTCGGTTCTTTCCACTTACAGACAGTCCGTGGTTCAAATTATATTTATTGTTTTTTTTGTCCGCTATTCAGAAGCAGACAAAAAATCGTATAATTTTCGAAACACATTTTTTCGATTCAGTAGGAGGTACATCAATTTACAATTTTTTTATATTGTAAAAATGATGATAATAAGAACCGGCTGTAATGATGAATGTGGACCAATAGTACAAAAATTATTCATATTACAAAAATTACGCGATAATTGTTAATAACAAATCGTGAATTAATATATATTGAAGAAAAATCAATTAAAAATTACATATAAAAATATCTTTTTTTTATTCTAAGGAACTAACATATAAGTTGGCAGTTAAAAACTTAGGGTTCATTTTTTTTTGTTTTTTTTAATAATCTTGTAAATTTCAGATGTTTTTTTCTCATTGTTTTTGAGATCAATCAGTAAGTTTGTAAGTCAGACCTTGTATCTTTCTTTCGGCTTAGGTGTGTCGGATATTTACAGAGACTCAAAGACTTGAAGATTCGTTGAAACGAGGAAAAGATATTTTTTTTTCACTAAAAATCATACTAAATTACTTATCATCAACGTGATGACATAACTGATAATTAGATAGTGCGTAATTATAGCTGATAAAATTAATTCATGCATGTCTCTCATCAATGTCACATACATATATATTGATAAATAAATAATCATAGAGAAGTAAAAAAGTGGTCCATGTTAGTGGGTTGAGGAATAATAATCGAAGCTGTATCTAAATCTCTTGTCTAGAAATATCTAACTCAAACACCTGTTCAAGAAGACCGATAAGAATGTCCTACTCTAAACCTATCGCAGCTGTTTCGTAGCCACCTGCACCCGAAAAGATATTTTTCAACGTTACATAATGAATCAGTCATGTCTACGTCTTATTTCTTGCGAAAACAGCCCACACACTTGTTATAACCTGCATTATATTGACTGTCTTGATTAATTACTGAATAATCAAAATAAACAATACAATATATATACACAGATTATAACAACAGCGACTTATATTCTAATCACATTTTTATAGGGTGGCCATAAATCCTCGATACCTCAAAAACCTGGAAAATTCCGGGCAACTTTTTCTTACACTACGTATAAACTTTAGTGATACGTCGGGATTTTTTTTTTTTTTTTTTGTTTATTCAGGGTTTTTGGTTTTTTTTCTGCTATACGCGGTATACGTGGAACATTTTAGTTCAACATAACGTTTCTTCGGCCTACTATATTTCAACAAGCAATTTTGTTTTCAGCATCTAGGGGAGACCCAAATCAGCTGAAGAAAGTTGAGAAAAATCCGGTAAAATATTGAAATTCAAGAGCCATTATTATTATAATTCTATTCTACGTTGCACACGATCGAAATTCGCGTCCAATTGCCCCAAATGCCGAATTTGAGGGCAGCCATGATGGAAGGCATGCGAGTGAAGCTTGTGTAGTGATGTTCGACGACGGTTCCTAACAGAGTCATTTTCATAAACTCAAAAGCACAAGTAATTGGAAAATTCCGATGCTACAAAAATAATGTAATTTTCGTACAGTGTTAAAATATAACGAAGGCGGGAAGTTGGTGATCCCAATCTAATATTATTTTTGAACACGAGCTGGAGGAAGGAAAAGAAACAATAACGTACCAAAGCAACAAAGTACGGTAGACTCTCGATAAGTGTCCGCCCTTGGGGCTGTAGGAGTGGAAAATTCTTGGAAATGGATAGTTAATGAGTGCCACCACTCTTCGGCTATTCTTCTACTGGCGCCTGCGCGCCAGAACATACTGCTCAGGTTATATCGCCTAGCGCATGCGCGCTAGCAATAAATCGATGTGGAGGGAGCATCATACTAGTGTTACTGAGCGTACATGTAGCGGGGTAACAACTCGTAAGTCCTGGTAGACATGACTTTCTGTTACTAACTTGAGAAAAAAAGTTTCTTCAACCAATTTCATAAGGACGTATGCGCCAAATCTTTAAAATAAATTAAAATTAACAGAAAGAGAACTCACAAGCAGAAGATGGTATCCGTCTTAAAATCTTGAATACGAAAAAAAAACTTGAAAGCAGAAGGACGTATATTAGGAAAATACATCTTTGAGCGTCAATTTTTCTGGTTACAAAAACTTTAAAGTAGAATATCGTATTCGCCCACATACGAATTTTTACTTTTATTCATACATACACCTATCAACTGCCATAAACATTTAGCAAACATTAAAGTAAACCAATTTTTAGAGTGTCATAATTTATACAATTTATCAGGAACAAGATTAATTATTACGAATCGAGATGGTGCAAAAAGTAATGAAATCCCCCCCCAAAAAGCACCTCTAGTGCAAAAACCTCAAGTATATTAACCCTCCGAGGTCACACGTTCTGGAAATAACGCGCCGGTCACAGGGGGTCGCAATGACCCCAGCCATTTTTAAACGATTGCCGCGTTGCCAGCATCGTTCTGAATGACTCATAAAACTTCAGAATATTAGTTTGAACCTTTCAGAATGAGAATATCTTACCAAAAATTTTTATCAAATTTTTAAAATGGCAAAAAAAAAAAAATCAGCAAGGAAGCAATGCGTAAAAACAAACATTTTTTACTAAAAAAAATCATAACTCTGGCAATTTTTAATATATTTTCATAAAATTTTAGGGTGATCTAATTCTAGCTTAAAGTTGCGCTTGGGGTCATTTTGCCCGTGCTCACAGATGGTGTGGGTGGTTGGGCCCTTTAAATCGACAATTCGTTTACTATTGTTTACTTTGCCACGTTACATCCGTAGCCTTTAAAGATATTTCTGTTCATCGGAAGAATGTCGTAATAACAGGAAGGTAAAAAATGGATGATAACAGACAAAATACAAATTCAAGACGATAATCTGGTTGAACTTTGCGGGAGCAAGATCAACAGTTCAAAAAAAATCGGTTCGGGCCTGTGGTTCATTGTTCGCCACATTTTTAATTAATCATGAACCTTTGAAACTGATGACGAATAAGACGGAGATAGAAAACAGAAGATCTAATACGAAACGTGTGAAGACATCGATAAGAATTGAAAAAATAGATTAGATCAAGCCAGTGGTCCATCATTGAAAATGGTTATGATTATTAGTAAGCTTTGAAATTCACAACTTGAATTATTCAATACCTACCCCGACAGTGAATGTTAAAAATGAGGAGTGTTGCAATGGAATAATGACTTGGCGGTTCCAACTCGAGTCTTAATCTGCTCTCTATTATTCGAATATTTGTAAGTCATAGTGGGAAAGAAATCTAGGGAATTAGAATATATAAGTATGGGTATAAGGATCGAGTGAAGCAAAGCACGTTTGTCATCATCGAATCGAATATCTCCAGAATGTTTGTTCTTACTATCAAAAAGACAAAAGTTCACGAAATTTTGAGTCTGTACGATCCAATTTGAAAAATTTTACTTGGTTCTCGCTTCACCCTGATATTCTGTATTTGTGAATCATTTATTTAAAGATCCCGTAATATTGATGCGATACATTTATGAATTTAATATAATGTTTTACAACGTGGATCGTCAAATAGTCACGAGACTTATGCACATTGAGAGACGATACGTCGTTGTTACGAGTCTTATAAGTTGACCTTAACGGATGTTCTCAATTGAACATAGCGTCGGTTAACTTTGGTCAAAATATTGCCAGCCAAATCCAGAGACTTAAGCTTGCCAAGTCTAGAGAATATTCCACGTAGTAACGTGCGAATTTTGTTGTTAGACAAGTGTAGCTCTTTCAAATCCCGAAGTCCTTCAAATGCCCCAGCTTGGATTTCATCAATCTCGTTGTCCTTGAGGTGTAGGCTTAATAATCTATCTAAGCCAATAAAAGTGCTAGATTGAATCCGAGTAATCTTATTGTTGTTGAGCTTCAAAAACAGCAGTTCAGGCAATCGACGAAATACTTCTTGCGGCAAAGACGTCAGCTTGTTGTTTTGCATCTCTAAAGATTCAAGCTTAGTCAAACCTTCAAAAGTGTTGGGTGTTATTTCCGATATGTTGTTGAAGCTCAAATCAATACTCGTCAAGTCCCCAAGGCTTTCAAATGACCCAGGCGCAATGGTAACTATCGCGTTGTTGGACAGCCATATATTTGACAACTTTTGAAGTCCAGAAAATGTACCTACAGTTATTGTGGAAATGTGGTTACCGACTAAGGTTAGATTCTGCAATTGTGACATCCCATTGAAAGTGCCATCTGGTATTGCGTTGATCTTGTTATTGTCCAGATTCAACGTTTCCAGCAGAGACATATTTTGGAATAGATTCGGAATCAACCTAACAGTGTTGTCATTTAGATCGAGATACTGCAATTGAGACAGCCCATTAAAAGTGCCATCTGGTATTGCGGTGATCTTCATATTCTTCAGCCGCAACGTTTCCAACAGAGACATTTTTTGGAATAGATTCGGAATCAACCTAACAGTGTTGTCACTTAGATCGAGATACTGCAATTGAGACAGCCCGTTGAAAGTGCCATCAGGTATCGCGTTGATCTTGTTATTGTCCAGCCGCAACGTTGCCAGAAGAGGCATTTCGTGGAATAGATTCGAAATCGACCTAACAGTGTTGCTACTTAGATTGAGATACTGCAATTGAGACAGCCCGTTGAAAGTGCCATCTGGTATTGCGTTGATCATGTTATTGTCCAACCACAACATTTGCAGATGAGACAGTTCTTGGAATAGATTCGGAATCAACCTCACCTCAGCGTTGTTACTTAGATCGAGATACTGCAATTGAGACAGCCCGTTGAAAGTGCCATCTGGTATTGCGTCGATCTTGTTGTCGCCCAACCGCAAATCTCTCAGCTGAGACAGTTCTTGGAATAGATTCGGAACCAACTTAACAGTGTTGCTACTTAGACCGAGAGTGTTCAAGTGAGATAGCCCGTTGAAAGTGCCATCTGGTAGTGCGTTGATCTTGTTACTGTCCAACCACAACGTTTCCAGCTGAGACATTTCTTGGAATAGATTCGGAACCAACTTAACTGTGTTTTTACTTAGATTGAGATCCTGCAATTGAGACAGCCCGTTGAAAGTGCCATTTGGTATTGCGGTGATCGTGTTATTGTCCAACCACAACGATTCCAGCTGTGACAGTTCTCGGAATAGATTCGGAATTAGCCTAACAGCGTTGTTAGATAGATCGAGTTCCTTCAATCTAGGCAGGCCAGTAAAGGATCCAGATTCCAAAGTAGAAATTTGGTTATTATCATCAAAGGATAACCATTCTATAGTGAGATTTTTGAAGGCACCAGCTTTTATTGATACCACATTCGAGTCTGCAATTCGTAGGCCGCCACCCTGGCTTTGTTGAGTCACTTCGGTTAAAACACCTCCAATTTGACACACTTCAAAGCCATCCTGAATCTCGCACGTTGGCGCTGTCTGAGCCAGCACAACAACAAAAAGCAAGTTCACACCCAACACGAAACGAAACATGATGTTAATGCTCTTCTTCCCTGCCTAACTGTTCTGAACAATCATCTATGAGCCGCATATATAGATCAGTGTAATCTTTTAAACTTTGACCGCTGTGGATAATTGTGGGCAGAACAAGTGGGCAAAAGACAAACGAGATAAGCGCAGCTTGAATCGAAATTTTGGTTGACTACTTATATCCCGAATCTTTGACCCCCCGATGCTTAAAATGCTGGACGGAAAGGACGATAGGCTAAGAAACACAGTGTGCAAGAAATGTATCAAGAAGAATTATATGGGTAAAAATGTATTTCTAAATGATTTTCACTAGGACCTATAACATTGTTGTGTCATATTTATAAATTTATCAGTATAGTAACATGCACCCCATACAGCACAGAATATTTATCAAAAATATTTATGAACGCATATTTTCATTCCTCGTGAGCCGATCTTTACAAATATAAACCATAAGTGTACCCATGAGCATTAATCACTCGTCAAAGAAGACGGGGATAAGAATATTAAAAGTACAGAAGCTTAGCTTTAGTTCCCGAGAAATGTTAGACAAGAGTGGAATAAGAAAAGCTGAATTTAAACCTAAAGCGGCCTTAGTTAGCTAAATTTCTTAACAGGTCCTTTCTCACTCCCAAAAACTCTGCAAATAAATTATATTAGAATTATATTTTCTAACTATATTGTACTGACTTTGTAAAACTACTGTAGAAAATGCTTTCAAATAGGTACTATTGCAGCCTATGAACTTTGTGTCTGGTACTTACATCTAATCTTATCTGGACTCAACTGTATTATGTGCTATGAAACAACGTTCCTAAACTAACGTAATAAGTTCTTTGAAAACAAATTATTTATCTTCGATTTTCATTGTTTCATAGATTATAACGTTCATAATTATTCCAAAGTTTTGTATTCAGGATGTTAATCAAGTAAGAGGTTGTTGAAAAATGAGTTAATGCTCTTAAGAAGCACAGAAGACTGTTTTCAGTTGAAAATAATACGTGTACTAAATTTTTCTCAACTTTCTCTAGAATCTTTCTCTATTAAAGATACAGAGATAATGCTGCAGAGCAAGTTGCGTGTAGATACATTCATATATAATGAATGCGAAATTTGAAAATCATTCATTGAAAAATACATTTTTCATTGTTGATAATATAGTTTGGATATTAGGGTGCTTCGTTTTAGACGAGTTTTTGTTTTTTTAGTCCATCCATGGAATAATGTTCTAAACATATAAAAACAAATTCTCATAAAATATGAGCTCTTAATTTTAATTCTTAGAACTCGCGAAATGAATTTGAAATTTTTCCATTTGATTAACACGTAAATTGAAATTTTTTTTTTCAATTATCTATAGCTTCGTGGCATTTCATGATATTTAATCGGCAATAGGTGGAAATGACAGAGGAATCTTTCCTCTTTAAAAGTGTACGTAGCCAATTTATGTTTTGTAACCATTAAAAAGTACTAAAATCTCAGATAGAACAGCGATTTTTCAAATTTTGAAATGCTTAATTGGATTTATCTCGAAAACTACTTGCTCTAAGGTTATGGCTTACATGACTTTTTTTGTAGTAAATTGAATTTCCTATAAAAAAAAAGGTCCATACAATTTTGTTGTAAAGTTAGTGGTTTACGAGAAAAATTTAAAAAAACCATGAAATTTGAGAGAAAATTGGCTTCAAGATGTTTTACCGGGCGAGGCCGGTTACAAAACATAAATTGGCTACATACACTTTTGAAGAGGAAAGATTCCTCTGTCATTTCCACCTATTGCCGATTAAATATCATGAAATGCTGCGAACTATAGATAATTGAAAAAAAAAGCAAAATTCACGTGTTAATCAAATGGGAAAATTTCAAATTCATTTCGCGAGTTCTAAGAATTAAAATTAAGAGCTCATATTTGATGAGAATTTGTTTTTATATGTTTAGAACATTATTCCGTGGATGGACTGGAATTTTGAATTTTCAAATAAACCAAGAAATATTACGCAACCTTATTATTATAGTCACCGTATCTCTTTAGCTTCCCGCAATGAAAATTGAAAATTTTCAAAAGAAAATGAAAGCTATTGATTTCGATCCGATTTTCGAAAGTCGAATTTTCAGTAGATCTCGACGTTTTGGGATACTAGGAAGCTACTCTGACTATTTTTGGATGGACGTCCGCTCATAAAGCCCGAAAACAACGGTAAGTTTCAGGGTTGAATCAACCGCTGTTCAGATTTTTTTGTTCGACGATATCTCGAGAACTAATGGTCGGATTTTGATAAATTTGGTCTCAGTCGACGCAGCTTTTTCGAATTCAGATCTGATTAAATTTTGGATATTATCGGTCTTGCAGTTTTTGAAATATTCAACGAACAAAATTTAGAAAAAAAAAATTTCAATTGACCATATCTCGAGAAAAGATTGATGGATACAAATAAAAATTGGTATCTTAATGTAATCAATTTTTGTATACGAGAATGATTAACATTGATTTTTATGATTAAACCAAACTACGAACTACCACGTTCATTTTATGTGATTGAAGGTATTATTTCAACGTGGTAACAATAATAATAAAGACAGGTTACTTTTTTTCTATTCTTCGTTGTCATTTGGATAGATATAAAATTTCATACTGATTTTTTTTTCAGTCACAAAAATAATAAAATAAGAACCTTACACCTGGACTGTGTGATTAGAAGAAGAAAAGAACAATGTTTCTCATCTATAAGCTGCCAAAATTCACCATATACCGAATGGGATGCTCAACGGGCTATCTAAATCGATGTCCTTGAATCAAGAGACTCGGTAGAGTCCCCCTAAAGAAGAAAGAAAATTTGGAGGTAATGGTACTTGGCGGGCGTTTTTGTAATAAATACAAGAAAATATGAATTGAACTATTTCAATATTCTTAGAATAATTTAAACATCAGCCCGCCAAGTACCACGTACTCCAAATTTTTTTTTTTATTTTTGTTCTTTTCAGTTTTTTCCTAATTTTAATTTTAATTGATCTTCTGTTATGAGTACGTAACTTATGCTGCATGTTACTATTCGTTACGGGTGTTATGTATATTGAAATGTTAAGTCACGTCTAGAAACAAATCGGCAGCAAACTAAATTGTACTTGGCAACGTCCGTTGATTTCAATACTGTTGTAGATCAAGTGCTACTCATTCGAACATTTCATCCACAAATTTTTGTTTATAGTTACTACGTTTCGATGTACCTGGCACAAGGTTTTTGCACCCGAGGTGTTTTTGTGATGCTACAAAAATCTCTTGAATAGTCATACTCGTTATATTTATAATAGAAAATTAGTTACAAGTATCCAAAGTTTAAGAAAATTCTATTTTCTTTAAGCTTTGGATACTTGTAATTATTCTTCTATTATAGTTACGAGTATGATTATTCAACACATCTTTGGAGAGGATTCAATTTCAAAAAAAAAAATTGTACGTGTATTTTAAATGGGAAAAAAATCTTCTCAAGCGCCAGCTCAATATTTAAGAATTCGCGCTGAGAATTTTCATTACATCTCATGGTAACTTTTGAGACCATGAGTCCTAAAATGAAAAAATATTCTTTTTTTTTTTTAAACACCCTAGTGTATACTATTGACTGTTTTTAAGAAACTGACAATTATGTTTAGTCTCAGTATATTTGTTATTGTTAAGATTATATAGATATGCGCCCTTAGAGTTGACAAGTGGCGTAGAAGAGGGATGCAAGACATGGTTTCTTTGTCGAACGTAGCCACAGCCCAGTGGTGATGATTTTCGAGAGGCAGTCAGATTTTGAACTGAGCCTAAGAAGGACCTCGTAGAGAAATCTGGTCTAGAGAATTTGCAATTGAATTAGAATCACGCTGTGGCTGTGGATTCGTTATTGCATCTCTCCCTTTGCGTTACGAATATGCTTACGAAGTAGTTCTGTTAGTTTATCGTATTGGGATAATTAAGACTATATTTTATTACTTGTTTAAATAATTAAACTGCAAAAGTAACCAAATCGCTCGTATCCGAATAACCGTTCTCGGTTTCATTCTCCGCCATATAAATCTATTGAAAATCTAGGATTATAGAAAAAATGTATAAATGACCTGTGATGATTCTATACCAAATTTAATAGGACTCGCATAAGTATTCTATGGTTTCTCTATTCAATACAATAGTCGAAATCCATGTGGATGAACCCAAAGATATACGTGCACATCGTCATAATTTAACTTTCTATAAGATTATCCATAGTAATTTACGGATTCTTATGGAGATATAACTGTGATTGTCATTAATCCATGGAAAATATCTATTATAATATGCCGCGAATAACTCATAGGAATATATATATTTCCATGAAAATATGACCGTGACATAGGTATTCTCGTAATCCATCCAAGACAGTATATAGAATTCCACAGGATCTTCCACAGTAATTACACAGATTGTTGTGGGAAGTCCGTAGGAGAATATAGATTTTCATGGGAATATGATGGTGATATCAATTCGTGACTCAAGAAAATTGAACCCATGTTACATTAAAAACAGAGAGAATTAATCCTAGAACGGTAACTTATGGTATTTAAACATCCCTACGACTTTAATAGAAAAATCATTTTTACGAATTCTTCCCATTTATTACCCTTTTACCTAATTTTTGACTAAATTTTCAGGCTTCACGCAAAGTTCCGTAGCCTCACACGTGATTCTTCATTAAAAAAACGAAAAAAATGAGCCCCCGTAGGACCGTTTATGTGAAATTATACCCGAGATATGAATTTCCAAAATTGAGGTGTTTTATTACCCCAGGTTACCGGAATGGGTAAAAAAAAATGGGGTTTCCGTTCGAGAGTCAACATATGATTTTTTATGCAATGACCCAGATTCTTGTAGAAAATTCCATGTCAAATTACATATAGGAATCTATGTCCGAGTACACCTACAACTCAGTAGATATTCATATGTGATTCCATAGATTTCCCGTTCCAAGTTCCGGTAGAAAAGCATACTCATCATACTGACCTACTCATCATATGTTTCCTATAGAATGCTTTGCAAAACACATAAATCGATGTAAAATAGTGTATACAGGTAAATAAGAAAATGAAGGGGACGTCCACCTACATCGATTTCTAGTAGTGACCTTCATTATTTCTAATTTCGAAGTGACTTTCTTCAAGTTTGTCTAGAGGAAGATAGAGGAAGTCAATCGAATAATGTAAAGGCACTTCGATAACTCATTCACAACATAATTAGTTTTATTGTAACATTGACTTGTCACGGACATTAAATTTCAAATACCGTAAAAACTTGGGTTCACAATAAAATGCGTTCTTTCAACCCTTACATAAGCATCTTTCGTTAATTAACGATCTGCCACAGTCGCGGGGACCTTGAAGCAAACTTGAGCGTCACCGTTGTCATCGACGAGAGCGAATTCGATGGTCAAACTGATTTTCGGGTAGCTCGGTAAGACGGGCATGCTCAAAGCGTAGGTGACCTGCTGGTCTTTGCCTAGTGGGCATTCAGCGTTCGTCAAAGTCTCGCAGGCGTTCGTTTGCCCAATGTCATAATCTATGGTGAGGATTCCAAACACCGTTGCTTTGACGCGAGGAGTCAATGCCTTTGTGTCTGCAGCTATTGAAGAAACCCAAATGTTTATGGACATCGATAAATAAATGAGTAAACCATAACCAATCATACGGAATAATAAACACTCGAACTTGAATTTATTCCACGCCCTACAGTCCATCCCAAACATGATATTTGATTACTTCTGATCAGGATCTATACTTACACACTTTCCAATCCCACTCGGCACTCGCAGATTCACCTCTGTAAAGATAACAGGGAGTCGTCGTGCATCCTTCCATGCGGAAGTCAATCGGATCTGCGGCAGTACTGCAGGACGTGTATGGTGTGGAAGCCTGGAGACCAGTGGCCAGACAAAGGGTGAAAAGAACGACAGCTGGGAATCAAAATAATAATCATTTTTTTGAAAGATCGCTGAAGTTGTGAGGCTACGAATGGAAGAATCTGGTTGGCGAATTGATATGTTCGTTTGATTTTGAACTGCAGTGCAGCTAAATGAAAAGAAAAGTATGAAGTATGGAATCACATGAAGTAGAGTTTTCGAAGGCGACTATAAGGAAAGATTCTGAAGGGGTGGATTTCGTAAGAAAAAGACCGACACTAAACACGGTTCTTATGATGAGCCTACACTACATTGCTTCGCAATCTTGTTTCGAATGTCACTTGTGAATATCGAGTCTGAGTTACTACCTACTGTATATTATTGTATTACCAAAAGTTGTGGACATCATGTTAATTAGCCTGGATATATCTGGTAGTATATAAGACGGTTGCAGAATGCTAATAGACTGTAACTGAGAAGTGGCAGAAGCTCATATTTATATTTTTTCTTTAGAAATATTTAACCGAACACCTGTTCAAGAAGATCGATAAGAATGTCCTAATCTCAACCTATCGCAGCTGTTTTCTCGCCACCTGGTTCCAAAAAAAATATTTTTCAACTCTTCATGATTAATCACTGACGTGTTATTTCTTATGAAAAGAGCTCGGACCGTGTTACCACCTGCATTATATCGACATTAAATCAAATAAACAACAAATATAGACAAAGATACATAAAGGATGTAGCGCAAAATTTCCCCATTAAATAAATAATAATGCTCAGACGATGTCTACGTCATTTTTTTCTGTTATCTACGGTTAAAAAAGATATGACATATGTTTCATGAGGAAAAGTTTAATCAAGATATAGGTGAAATAGTCTTTCTTCGAAATTGATAATGAATTTGGTTATATGTTTATTGAATATGATAAATATGCGTTATTGTATTCCATTATTATTATTAACATATTGTTTTAGAATAAAACATTGTAATAAATTTTTTTGTTTAATTTGAGAGGGGGCCATGTTACCCCACTTTCCCCTATATTGGGCATTTCGCGTGGAACTTACGGGCCTTCGACCTCACCCATTTCGATTTTTGTGTAAGTTTTTGTTAAAACAGTTGACTATGAGAAAAATAATCCTGAATTTTTTCAGAATTTCCAGTGACTTTTTTAGTGAGCACACTGCGTTTTCGATATCAGTAAAACCGATTTTTCGACTTTTTTACACGTTTGAAGCATGCTTAGAGATGGGAACTTCATAGTTATACTCGATTTTCAAGCTTCTCACCAATATACCCGCGTCCATGACAGAGTTTCAAATTGTAATGAATAATTATACTTGCACAAAAAAAAAAAATAATAGAAGAAAAAAAAAATAGAATGCAAATCAAACCATGTCCCCGGAGTGAAATTTTCCTCTTATTCGCACTTCACCAAAATTGATTGCTCTGGAACAATTCAGCATCCTTTAAGTTTATTTTTGAATTTTAAAGTAATATTGTTACATATTTACAGAGGTAAAGATTTTTTGAAAAAATCGCCTCATGAAAATTCTAGAGATTAAAAAAAAATTATTATTCACAATCAAAATACGATCAAATATGTACATAAATTCGTTATTCTAGTATTGTTTGCATCGATGTGAAATAGATCTGAAGGAATTTTAAATGTGCGGAGTGTTTCGAAGAATGATAAAAAAGAAATTCTAAAAAAATATCGAAACCTGAATTTGAGCAAAATTGCCAAAAGAAAAACATACCAACAAGGGTTCCCACTTAGATAGAGAATTGAAACTGCACATAGATTCTTTTTCGTATATTTAGAGCCGATTCAGAGGTGGAGGCGGTTAAAGATCAAAAATACCCAAAATAAAAACCACTCTGATATAGTTACGAAGTTTCCATTTCTAAGCATGCTTCAATTAGCGTGTAAAAAAGTCGAAAAATCCGTGGCTTGACTGATATGGGAAACGTCGAGTGTACTCACTGAGCAATCACCAAAAATTCAGAGAAAATGCAGGACGACGTCTCTAATACCTTAATTATTTCAACAAAAACTTACCAAAAAGTCGAAAGGGAAGAAGTTGAACGCGCGTTCGTTGCACGAAAATACCCCATATGCATGTAAAGGTGGCAAGGTACAATAATTACAGACCCGGTCAAAAATCATTACAATTTTGACTACCTTAATGCATATATCAATATGTTTTAACTCAAAAACATAACTGCATAGCCAATATACAGAATGATTCAAGATGAGAGGGCCATATTTTCTAGGCAGATTTCTCGTGTGATTCTAAGACAAAATTTCCTTTACCAAAACTTCGTAGACCCAATAGTTTCCGAGCTATGGAAGATCTAAGTTGACTCATCTCACAGAGCTTACAGCTCACAAAGTCAGAATCGATTCAATATTATAAGATAAGCAAGTGCAGATGGTGAATCACAGTCCGTGATATTTTATTTGCGATTCGGAATAGGAATGTCGACATCATCTTCTGGCAATATCTTCGAATAGCATTCGTCCAGGTCATTTATTGAGGAGACAATTTCTCTGTGAGTATGTATGTAAGTAGATTATAAAGGAGCGTTGTGTTACGAGAAGTTTCTCGCCCACTTGGTGTGAAAAAGGTAAATAGAGGATTTTGTTAAGCAAGGAAACTAATAAATTCATATATAAGAAAAGGAAAGTCTAATAACTGACACCTGTCCTAGCTAATATCATTTTATAAAGTTACAATTTTTTGACGGGGGATTCATTGCGCCCAACTCCCCCAGATACTTGTTAATCACATTTTCTCAGGATGACCATAAATCCTCGATACCTGAAAAATCTGCAATATTTCAGGAAGTTTGTGTAGTCTGTATAAAATTCAGTAGTATGTGAGGGATTTTTATTTATTGTTTATTTATTCAGGGGGTTTTGGGGGTCCTTTTTGATTTACATGGAGCATTCTAGTTCAACACAAGGAGTCTCCGGCCTAGGCATTTTCAACGAAACGATTTTGTTATCAAAATGTAGGGAAGGCTTAGAATGGCTAAGGGTTAGATGCAAAAAATCCAGTAAAATATTAAAATCACAAGCCATTATCATTATATTCCTGCACGTCATATACAATCAGGATTCGTATATCAGTATCGAGAAATAAAATTATCAAACCTGCAGATTGAAACCTTTAGGGACAACAATAACTGGCACAATAGCTATAATTATTTGTCATGCCCGGAAAATTGGCTTTACCCGGATTTTCACCTAGTATGAGCAGATACAACTACCGATTATCGTTTCCTCTCATCATTTAGAGACCGCGAATTTTAAAAGTTGTGAACTTTTTGCTGTCACTGAATTTTCAATCGCATAGAATCGGAGATCTGTAAGTCAATAAATAACGTGAAAATGAACAAAAAATTACGTCGACAGATTCCTGACTTGAGAAGAAATTCTGTGATGTATCCTTTACTTTGACCAATTATAAAAACTCTCTAAAATTTTGAGTTCTCTTGTAAGTTTGCATGTTTGCATTACCACTGTAAAAATCGTGACTAAAACCATGTATTGAAACTTTTTTTCGTATAGTTCTGCTCGTATAGTTCTGTCGGCAGAATTTACTCGGTTTCGAACAGGACCTTAGTCGCCATATACTTGGGGTTTGAAGTATCCTTTATCGGTATGGATCGTTAGTCGTTTGAATCAAACGTCAGTGTGGACCTGACAACAGATTAAATAACATCGTACGCCAAAATCCACTTTCTTTACATGTCGGAATAAATACCATTTTTCGGAACGCGCACTATGCTACAATTTTTTTTCCAAAAGTATCGTATCTTAGAAATATCATCTCCAAATTCTAGTTGAAAATACAAAAAATTGAGACAGCTATAATTTTTGGAGTAAAAAGTGTCCTTTTGCGCATTGATCTTTTGATGATTTTTTTTTTAAACGTCGCCATTTTATTTCTTATAAAACAATTTTTCGTACATTATCTAGAATATTCAAAGCATCTTCCGTTATTTTTTAAACCACTTCAGACGGATTGTTTGGTTGCAATACCGTTTTGAAAACGGACTGATAGTGAGTAGAATCAACCCAGTGTGATCACCATGATTGAATTTATGAAGCGTGATCGATTATCAAACAGTAACTTGGAGACGCTGTTTCTGACCTCTCTTTCCTTAGCAATACGTGTTTTCTAACTGGCCTAGTGAGTCATATCTCCTTCATTAAATCCCATCGATATGATAAATTGTTTGTACTTTTCTTTGTGGTCAAGTGGTTACTTTGAAACGATGATATCGGTTCTGAGTTATCAACTGACGCTTCTACAAAACAAAAATCAAAGAAACGTTGGTGCAATTGTCATAAGATTTTCTAAGTCTGAATCTGACGTTTTATTTCAAAGAGTAAAAAGAAATGAAATTTTCTAAGCGTCAATTTTTTTGGAATTTATACTGGAAAAGCTGACACGATATTTTTAAGACAGCATAAGCTGAAATTTCTAGCTTTTTTCAGCTTATATATTGCAACATGACTTATTGATATGATAATCCACAAATTCTGTAATAATGGAATAAAAAATTAATCACGTCTCAAAAAATACGATTTTTTGACTTCCCACAATGAAAATTGAAAATTTTCATAAAAAAGGGAAGTTATTGGTTTCAGTCCGATTTTCGAAAATTGAGTTTTCATCAGATCTTGACGTTTTGGGGTCCTAGGAAGCTATTTTGACTATTTTTGGATGGACGTCCGTATGTGTGTGTGTGTGTGTGTGTGTGTGCGCGTGTGTGTGTCTAAACAAGTTTTTGTCGTACGATATCTTTAGAATGAATCGACCGATTGGAATGGTCCTTATGGCGATCGAAAGGGTTTATCAAGACTTAGTTCTGATTAGATTTTGGAGTCGATCGGTCAAGTGGTTTCAAAGTTATTTGAGAAATAAAAATTAAAAAATAATTTTTTTTTTTCATGTTTTTAGCGCATAACTCCTAAACTGTTCGTGCGATTAGTCTTAAAACTTAGTCAAACTTAGGTTTTGGATACCCCTTTCGAACGCCGCAAGATTCATCAAAATCGAACGATTGGTTTAAAAGATATTGCACGACAAAAATTTCTCTTTTAGTCGTACGATACCTTTGGAACGAATTAACCGATTTGAATGATTCTTGCGGCGATCAAAAGGGTTCATCAAGGCTTAGATCTGATTAGATTTTCGAATCGATCGGTCGAGTAGTTTCAAAGTTATTCGAAGAATAGAAATTGAAGAAAAAAAAATTTGTATACGGAAAACTAATTATACTTATAACCTTCTTTAATTTATTATAAACACGATAGTATCAATTAATTCTAACGTATTTAACACAGCGGGAAGTTTTCGGGTTGGCCCACAGTTCAACCGGTTTCCTGATTTTATTGTTTGAAATATTTATTCGTGCAACTACTTTAAAAATAGACTGACAAGCCTACCAACGCTTATTTTCTATCTTAACCCTAGAACTACAGACTTATTTTTTCCACCTTTGAACACCGGACTGGGATGAATATTCACCCTACGCGTTTCTTGTTCGTAAAATCATTCTGAACGCAGTAACGAGACTCGCAAGTGCACGAATTTCTTCGTTTTTTCATACAGAAGAGAATGGCGAACACCAAATTTGATTTTATCGAAGTTTAGTTGGTGAAAAATCGATTTGAATACCCAAAAGTGCAAATAAAAAACGGTCAAACGTCATTTTGCAAACAAAAATTCATATCTTTTTTTGTAATCCACCAACTCCCAAAATTCGAATCCGGTTATAAAGAGGACACATCAAACTTCCAGAAGAAAAATTATCATTACCATGTTGTACTGAAAAAACCTATTTATTTATCACTCTGAAAATGAGAAAATTCGGGGAGCTAATACATAGAAAGTGTCAAGAAAAAATCCATGAAATATTGGTTACCAAGTATATATTTTGATTCATGTGATAGAAATATAATATGACAAAGAAATTTGATATTCGTTAAGATTAAAACATGAGTTATTATAATAATCAACTTATTCATAGGACCCACAATCGGTGCAATACACAATTCTGCGATCTTCATAGGTCGGTCACTGGTATCTCTCGCAATATATTTGCACTTTACGATCTTTCGCCCTGAGACAAAGACCGCATCGAGCCTGTTCTTTTGGTGCTGGTTTTACAGACTGCACTTTTTCATCAAGAAGAATTGAAATGTTTGATCTTAATTCCCGGCGAAGAGTAGGCACTTGCAATCTTGCCCGCAGGTGTGGCTCCTACAGGGAATTGACCAAGTTTTTTATAAAGTCTCTTCGGTTCATACCGACTCGATCGGCGTTGAAGTTGTGAAGGATCATTGCGTTGATCCCTCCTTGGTCAAGCATGGCCATCCAGATCCGCATAGGCCATCGGAGAGTTTTTCGATGCGTGGAATACTCGTGACACATTTGGTCGAAAGTATCTGTACATCCTTTCGTTGCGTTATAAAAATCTATAATCTCTGGTTTTCGGATCTCCTGGTTTGTCGTGGCAGTATGATGCAATGTCGAAAGCAGAATGACTATTTTTTTTTTTTTTTTTTTGGAGTATGAGCTACCAAAGTCATGTTCCCATCAAACGCAAATTTGGATGATGACTCTGGTCCTGGAACTTTTCCCGTGGATGGTTTTGCCTAGAACATGTAAAAGGTTCGAGCGTCGTCGAGCATGACGATCTTGATTCCGTATTTATCTGGCTTAGCGACATTACATACTTTGAACGGACACCGTCCGCGGAAAGAAACTAATTGCTCATCTATTGTACAGTATGAAGCTGGAGAGTAATATTTTGTACAATTCGATAGAAATTGTTCCTAGACCACACGGATCGGAGCGAATTTATCAATTTCCCTTCGTTCAAGCCTTGTACTTTTGTCATCGAAACGTAAGTTTCTCAACAAAAAGGAAAATTACTGACAAGACATTGTTGCTCGGTATCTTATGGAGCCGTAATCAGCACTCCATAAATCTCCAATATTCGTGTGCCTCGTTTTTTGCAGGCCCAAAAAGTATAATAATCCTATGTAAGCCTTCAATTCTATCAAACTAAGTTCAGAGTGCGTACGATTTGCTGTATCATTAATTTCCAACGAATCTCTATATCGACGAATTTCTTCGTTCGTATGGCGAACCATTTTCTGCAGCAAGGAATCAGGAAACAGCAAATTCCATGCTTCAAAAGGCGTACTGACTTTATTGGCCGCTACAACTGGAGTTGGCAAGTATGATGTAGGAGGATTTCGCCGGTGCTAAGTTCGTTCCCGTGGTGCCGCATACCATCTGTGCCCATCCTTACCACGTATGATACTTGACCTTCCACAGCGATTCGAACGTTCTACACCACGAGTATTTGAACTTGCACGCTTTTGCCTTTTGTCGGGAACTGGTTCATCTTGATCAGATTCTACTTGTTCCGGTGGTCTAAGTTCTTCATTGTCAGCATCTTCCTCCGACTCCGATCCGCTGATTTCTTCTAAATTGTCTTCATCATCCGAAACAATATCGAGTGCTGGTTGTCTTGCTGTCTCGGATCGCGTCAAGAATTTGGTGAGCCCACCGACGCTTCTCAAATAATATCGTTCTTTGCCATAAAATTAAACGTGTAGGTATCATTTTTTTTTTTTTTTTTTGATGCTCCCATTGCATGGATATACGTCCAATATAAAAATCATCGCCGAAAATGATATATCCAACGCTTTATACCCTCAAATAACGTTATAATATGTGAAGTATATTCATATCAGCAACAAATAGAAAATCAACTTACCTGCACAATACACGAACGGGAACTGCAGACTGGGGTGAATATCCACCCCACATGCGCTTTACGTCTTTACTCCGTCACAGTAAACGAACAACTGACTGTACGACTGACTTGACCTTATTGCTAGAACCTGAATTATGGTGCAGGTCCTGAGTCGTCAATGTCATTCGCTAATTTAGGAGCGTAGTTCAAAGTTCGCCTGGGGTGAATATCCACCCCAGTCTACAGTTGTAGGGTTAAACTCGTCTGAGCTTTGTAATTGTTTGATTATTGCATTGACACAATTTGCTATCGCGTTTTCGAGATTTTAAATGTCATTTTCGATGTATTTGGTGATTAGATTAAACAGTGGTTTTACTATTATTTTCGAATTCCTGAATTGACATTAATATTAAATCGAAATAACAACAACTTAAGACCCCATTTTTTGGTATACCATGTATATTGCATTGTTTTATCAAAAATTGGAATACTAGGAATCGATAAGTCCAGATTCATTATATGAAGAGCCAACTGTTGAATATAAGCTTGTAAGGAACTGTATGTAACCACAAAATAATATACCTATATATAGTGTACTTTAATCAACTATCTACAGTCGAGACCACAATAAAACCTTACGGAAAAACAGTAACGGAAGTTGTGTCAGTTCCGTTACAGTTTTTTCATTCAAGAAAGGGAAGTGTCAAGAAAACCCACAGCTGACCCCATGCATCATTCCAAATAAAAAATATTCACATGAATCTTGACAAATTGGAAATTGTAAAATTTTTATTTCTTTGTCGAATAAAATCGATCATATATCCAAATACAGTAATTGAATTGCAATGATACTTTTTTCAAATAAAGATTCAAAAAGTCCGAAAAAATGTTGAACTGCAGATCTTCAGCTATCTCATTCCAAATTTAAAAATTCGCAAACTTGTGCGTGGTGTTAATCCTCCGAATTTTAAATAAGAATCAATCGAACTTTCTAGTTCATTCCAAAATATAAAATTTTAAAGGGTGGAAAAAATCAAAACAATTCATTTGTGTCCCTCATCAACTCAGATGTGCTATTCGACGAGAACAGATATAGACGTAAAAATAAAACTCTAAGCAATCCATCAATCATTCAATTCGACTATTGATATAGATTGATATCACTGAATCGGATCTATATTATATAGATATAAGATATTTACATTGTATCTATAAGGTGCAGTATGTGATACAAATAAATATAACAACTGAAGACAGTGATAAATGTCAGCTGTCAAATGGCGATAAGGTGCATACAGTAGTACGGTCTTTAGAGTTTATCTTACAAACAGTGGGTTTTTTCGTTAAAAATTTATCCTACAAGAGATGTAAATTGAGGAATAATGTATTATTTCGATCTCTTCCGGTTTTCGACTAGACTTAATAGTTTAGGAGAAAAGAAGTGTACCACTGTTTTGGAAGCGAAATAATGTTCCTCGTCGTTTTTGTGATTTTTGTAGATTTTGTTCAAACCAATAAAAAAGGAAAAATTGGGCAAATTTTTTAATTTCTAAACATTGCTAATTGAAAAACGGTTTGAAAAAAAAAATTTCAAGTCTAATTTTCTCTGAAGCCCATTATGATATGAACAGTTTTTTAGTTACCTAAGCTTTTTCCAATTTATATAATTGAAAAACCATTTCAATTATATACCTACTGTCCATTTTCAATTTGAAATGTTTTTCGGTAACCAATTTTTATTGTTCATTTTATTGTTACATTTTTTGTAGCATTTTACATTCGAAATATGTTTTACGAGACATTTTATCCAACAATGAGAATTTCGAAGCTGCAAGCGCCGCGTTTTGAATTGCAGCGCGTTTAATGCACTGTATAGGAAGCTTAACATACGTTACAATTAATTTATGAACAAATCTGTATAGCCAATTCATCAGCCGCATACGAATATACAGTTTTATAGTATTGTGCATGACTTGCATCTTCTTATAGATCATTGTAACTGGCCATCGTTGCCTATACGATTGTCAACTTCACCTGTGCTTGTAGGTATTTGAACGGGTAGATGGTCGGTAAACGTGAACTCCGAATACACGTATGGCATAAGTTGTGTAATATCATAATACGACAGAAGATCCGCAAGAGAAGACGCACTTTCAAGTGTGTCACCTGCGCATCAATAACGTACGTGCTCCTTTTCATTATGAGATAATATTTATTATTCATTTATCACAGATTCATCTGTATTCATTATTAATAATTGTATCATTTTATCAAGGATATATTTCCAATCAACCGGATGGATTCCAGTCAAGAGTACTTCTAATTAATTCGTTGAGGTTTGAATTTGCGATTCGAGATAATAAAAATTCTTCTCGAAGTCAAATTTGTGAAAATTTTTGTTATGTGGTGTTGTTCGAACTTTTGAACTGTCCTCTGTAGACCTTATAAATTATTTCATCTTAGAGAAAGACCTTGCACTTTTTTTATACAAACGATTATTAATAATCTAATTAAGACAATAAAATTCATAAGCCGAAGATTGTTAATAGTCATTGTTCACGGCAAACGTTTTAATAAGCTTATAACACTATATGTAATATTCTGCATCGTATAACATTCTTCTATATTCATATACGAGTGTGTGTATAATGAATCACATCATCATATTTATAATCAAAGCATTAGCCAAGGTCTCAGAAGTAGATATAGCAAATTCACGGCATAACATTAGATCGACGTATGTCAGTTTTCGAATAAAGCCAAACCCATTGCCATACAGATCAAGATATTCAAAATTGCAAATTCAAATCCTCTATCATTTATTGAACAATTTTAAAATAGGTATATTAGATAAATATTATATTACATAGTATTCGTCAGTCTACATTACTTGAACTAAATGACTCTACACGATTGTTACATATGTAATACACAGAATAGCTAATCAAACCTCTATTATATCTACTTTTTTTATTTCCTTTCTATTATCTTCTAAATATGTATAGTAACTTCATGGTAGAGTACATGAAAAGATAGTAGCGGTAGTTAGCCGCAGTGGCGTGATTCATAAATTCATTGCCTATTCTGACGGTGAGCAACCGCGCTGTGTTGTTTCCATACTTTTTTTATTTCCAAGATTTATTAACTGTCAATGTTGAACTTTGAGCAAGTCGTAACATTAGTCGAACTATTAAGGATGTCGATTGGTCAAAGCAAGTATATAAACATAACGCATTGTGCATTAAGCTTTTATTATAAAGAATAAAGAAAAAAAAGCAAGTAGCACAAATCGATGCTGCGCTCACCGTTAGTAATCTAACGCATATCAGTGTATATCTATCTATATTTTCTGTTACATATTACATCAGACCCGTCAATCTCCGTGAGTGAATTTCGGTTTAAATTGAAACACAAAATACGCAGATACATACACACCGACTTACCGCACTGAACATGACATTGAATTAACAAACAATCGCTTGTCACATCTCATCAACGGAATAACATAACCTCAAATCATTTGATGGTAATCGAACTATCGCCGTATAGAATATACCGAATAAAATGGCATGGATAGGAGCCATAGCCACCGGTTTAGTATTACGAAATATTCTCGGAACTGAAACACAGCCCAATAAAGTTCTTGAAGTTAAACCTGAACACTATGGCAATCGTACAATATATTGTCGAGGAGATGGGATCGTCGTTTATGGACCAGATGATCAACAGAGAGAAAAATATGAAATTGTTCTGCACAGACCATGCACAGAGACACTCCACCAGGCTTATAGGTTAGTTTATGATTGATTATGCTAAGTGTATCCATGTTTCACGTGGAGTTGATGCATTGAATTACGTGGAATGGAGCTAAAAAAGATCTTACAACCTCTGAAAAGCTAAAAGATTGTGATTTATTTACTATTTTTAACATGAAACGTCATTTTTTAGAAATTCATTCATCAAAAACTGCTTAGATTGTTCCTAATAGATGGCAATATTTGACATTTGAAGATGCCTGTCTTAAGTTAATGCCACTTTTCATTATTACTTTAAGGAAAATAGAATTCAGAAAAATTAATTTCCAATAATACCGATTCTATTTTGCCTGAGGGAGTATAGTTTTTCAAACCGCCGTTACACTTTAGAGAAATATTATATTGATTCGGTATTTTCACAGCTAATTGTGTATATTTTCAAACATAATTGGAAATTATTTGAGATCTTATGAACTTTGGTTTACATAGACTAAGTTTATCAAAAGAAAAGTAGTTGTCGCAGGGTATAGATCTTATTATTCATCAAAACTTTTTACAACTTATAGAGAATATTTTTAAATGATGTGCTTACAGAGCAAACCGATAATATATAAACATAAAGTCAGTTTTCTGAAGAAAAAAAAAACGGCTCGAAAAAAATGAACATTTTCGTATCTGAAATTTCAATTCATTTAATACGACTGTTTGGCCCTAAAATTGCATCAATGTAGAATATTTCCTCCAAATTTGAAAAAGTTTTGATATAAAATGCGATCTGTACCCAACGACAACCACTTTTTCTTCATTGCAATAACGTATGCCAGGCAAAGTACATAAAATTTCTAAGGATTCTGAATGATGTTTCAAAATACTGGTAATAAGCTGTAAAAAGACTGATTCAATAAAATATTTCTTCACATTATGCCCCTTATTTGAAGATAATTATTTCCAAAGTGTAAATGACTTCTTAAGATAAATTGCGATCCCTATTTTAAAATACCTTCTACAGAACTGAACTGTTCATTTTAATATTTTTATCTTAACATTTTCAGCCTTTTCCGATCAGACACTTTGGCGCCAGCAGAGGAGCTATTCACTGTCTACAAGGACAAAGTCCCTGTCCTTATCCAAATCTCTAGAGAGGTGAGAGTCTTTTTAATTCTTCGGGAAGAACTTACTTTGTATACTTTGTACAGCTTAGGCTGAAGCGTTTCAGTGTCTACGTTGCTCAGCGGCCCCATCAATGCGTTACGGCTAGTGGATATTTCGAAAATCAAAAATATTTCTTACTTAACTTTGGGTAGGTAGTTGACCCGATTTTCCTTTTCGCCAACCGACTCATCAAACGTCGTTAACAAATAGGTAATTATATAATATTTTGTGACTTGATCGCAACCTTCTTTATTTTAGTGAAATAGAGTTAAATTTGAACTCGATTTTAATATTATACAGAATTAACTTGTGTGATGAGTTTAGAAAAATTTCATTAAAAATATGATACTCAACTGATCGAAATTTGCAGTTCAGATTCAGCAGTGATCTACTAAATTCTTAATTACAGCAGATTCTTAATTTCTCATAGTTATTGGTCTATGTAAGTTTTCTGCTTAATGTATGTATATCTGTGTTAAATGAGAAATAAAAAAGTGATGCAGAGGGAGAAGAATTAAGTTAACATACTCAGTTGGCCGTTTATAAAATTGGATAACACTCTATATTTTTATTAAATAATAAAACAAAAATCCAAAATTAGAACTCAACAGTAAATAATAAAAAAAACAAAGAAAATCAACAGCAGCAAAATAATATAGATGAATTCAATGAAAACCTTGTACCGAATAATAACTAAAAACAAATTAAAAATATACTATAGCTACTAGAAATTCCAGAAAAACATTGCTGAATCTGTGAACTTAGATTTGTCGGGGATCATATTTCTAGATGAAATTTGTCTAAACTCATTACATACGTTAATTCTGAATATAATATCGAATCGAGTTCAAATTTATCTCTGTCTCACTAAAATAATGAAGTTTGAGATTAGGTGACGATATATTATATGTATATTTATCGACGACGTTTGACGAGTTAGTAGGTAAAAAGACAAATCAGGCAGACTACCTACTCAGAGTAATGTAAAAAATACTTCCGATTTTCCGAAATACCATGGGTCGGGGCCAGTTTGCCAACTGGCCACCGTAATGCATCGATGGACTCAAGGAGCGGGGTATTCGGAACGAAGGGCCTGCTCAACAGTATGGACACTGAAACGCTTAACCCTAAATGCCGACCCTATGCGAACTTTATTGCCCGACTGTACATTAACAAGTGTATCTTACGCTAAGTATCTCAGCTTTATTGATTTAGCTACTCCCTATTTGAACCGATAAAATAGATCTAGGTTTGTCATTTTCTGAATTCTTACAGGCTTAACATGATAAGAATCGAATTATCTGATTTAAAACACGATTCACTTTTTTATTATTCTTTTCTGCCGACGTAACAGTAAAGCCGGGCCTACGATGAACTTAACTGAACATAACTTAACGTACGTAACGAAACGGAACGGAACCAGGGTGTCTACAAGGTCTTGATTTTCAAATTCCAGGCCTTTTTCAGGTTCATCGTGGTCCCAGCTTAATTGTAAAAATTCTGACTTGTAATTCTATACTTTTAATTTTCTGAACTTCTTGAAATCACTTAACTACCATGCAAAAGCTTTATAATAATATGGATGAATAAGCAGGGTTTGAAAAAGCTGCTTGATAAATTCATGATTGATTTTTATTAAACCAAACTTGGTTAAAAAAACAAAAAACTCAACACGGACCAATGTAATAAAATTCTGTTTCAAAAATATCATGAATTTTTCTAGCCCTGATCACTTGTATGTTACATCAAGGCATATATATTCTAATCCTGTTAATTAGCTATGCAACACAAACGGGATTCGCAAGCTGTGTGACATCTTAACCGACCATCCAACGTGGACCTTGGCTCATCTGGCCGCCCATCTTTCATTGTATGATGCTTTTAACTACGCAGCGGTAAACAGTCATCTAAACAGCAGCGATCCAGCAACAGGAATGTCTCCTCTTCAAGTGGCAGTTCAAACGAACAACTTAAGGATCGTTCAGATGTTGGTAGCAGCTAAAAGTTCCCTAGAACATTTGGACAACAATGCTAATACCGTCTATCATTACGCGGCTAATTCAACCAAGGATATAATCCTGGCCCTTGGTGCTGGTCTGCCAAACAGTTTGAACAGCAGAAATGGCAACGGACACACTCCCATGCACGTTGCTTGTCTTGCTGATAAACCTGAATGCGTTAAAGCTTTGCTCCTGATAGGGGCTGACGTTAACATTCCTGCTACCGAAGGGCAGCCAGTGAGCCCAGGATATGTTGGTGACTTTTTGCACGATAGACCGAACGCCCTTCATCCTCAAGACATGAAGTTTGGAGGAACTCCTTTACACTGGTCTTGCAGTAGGGAGGTAATCAATGCATTGATTGAAACAAATTGTGATATTGATGCCCTGAACTTTGATGGAAGAACAGCCCTTCACATTATGGTAATGAGAAAGAGGCTCGACTGCACAGTTGCTCTTCTCAGCCACATGGCCTCTGTCAACATAGTCGACAACGAGGGAAACACTCCGCTGCATCTCGCCGTATCCCTGGCTACCCCTGCCATAGTACAAGCTCTACTTGGTTTCGGAGCAGACATAGACGCGGTGAATTATAAACATGAAACAGCCAGACATCTCACTCCTATCGAGAGCAACGTTGACGGAAAGAAAGTGCTTTATATCCTCCATGCTGTTGGAGCACAACGGTGTCCTCCAGATATGAAAGGGTGTCATATTGGGTGTAAAAACAGTGAGAACTTCGATGGAGAAGCACCACCTGAACCTCCGTCAGCCGTACCTAGGACAGTTCTAGATCAAATGCTGTACGTTGCTGGGATGGAGAAATTGGCTTCCAAGAATGAAAAAAAGGTTAATGGTGGGCGACTGCTGTGTCTTGATGGGGGTGGCATACGAGGGCTTGTTCTTGTCCAAACTCTGCTTGAAATTGAGTCAGTTATTAATAAGCCGGTGATTCATTGCTTCGACTGGATAGCTGGGACTTCTACTGGCGGTATTTTGGCTCTTGGTCTTGCTGCTGGTAAGAATTTGAAGGAATGTCAAGCTCTATACTTTCGTATAAAGGAAACTGCGTTCGTAGGACCCAGGCCCTACTCCAATGAAGGTCTGGAGAGTGTTTTAAAAGAAGCGCTTGGTACCCACACAGTCATGGCAGACATTAAACAGCCAAAGTTAATGATAACCGGCGTATTGGCCGACCGAAAACCAGTAGACCTTCATTTATTCAGGAATTATGACTCCCCTAGTACTTTACTTGAGGTTCCGCCGAGCGGTAAGTTTAAGGAGACTTACCCTCCGAGTGAACAGCTCCTCTGGCGAGCTGCTAGAGCAACGGGAGCAGCTCCAACGTACTTTAGAGCTTTCGGAAGGTTTTTAGACGGTGGTTTGATAGCCAATAATCCAACGCTTGATGCAATGACGGAAATTCACGAGTATAATCTAGCATTACGGGCTATCGGGAAAGAGGATGAAGTGAAACCTATATCTCTAGTTGTCTCCCTGGGTACTGGACTCATACCGGTATCCCAGCTGAAAGAAATAGACGTTTTTAGACCAGAGAGTCTGTGGGATACGGCTAAACTTGCCATGGGTATATCCGCCCTTGGAACTTTACTCGTGGATCAAGCCACTGCAAGTGATGGTCGCGTTGTGGATCGAGCGAGAACATGGTGTTCTATGATCGGGGTTCCGTATTATAGATTTAGTCCTCAAATGTCGGAGGAAATTCTCATGGATGAAAGGAACGATGAGAAGCTGGTTAAAATGATATGGGAAGCCAAGGCTTGCATGCATGCTAACAGAGATCAGGTCAAAGAGTTAGCAGCTGTTTTAGATTGTCAATAGATAATATTATCGGATCATTGAAATTGACCGGAATAAAAAAAAAAAGAACAAAAGCACAATTGTTAATGATTAGTAAGCGGAATATCCTGTATGACATTATGTAGCATGTAACAAATAATACGAATATAATTTATTAAAAATTGTTTTTTTTTTTAATGTTATTATTTGTAATAAATTATAGCTTCTCAATAGTTTATCGTAAATTATATTTAATGTATGTATCTAGTAAAATATCATTGTTGATGCAATTCATTCAAAGTCTTAGTTATTTTAGTATTTTATGATGTTACAGCATTACAGCTGGTATATGCGTTCCATTATACCTATGTATAAAATTTTTCATCTAGCTGCACGAGCAGTTTGACAGTATAATTTCATGTTGCCAAACCATTCTATAAAGCGATTTTCTCAAATCAGTAAATATACATTGAAAAATAAACAATAGCAGATACTTTTCTGAAATCTTATTCTGAAAGTTACGTACCGTATTCACATTTGCATGCACGTTCCTTATAGATGTATGTATATAGTTACGGTTATTTTAATTTCTATATACACTATTTCAGTCTCGTTTAAGGGGGCTAATCACCCTCAAATTTTCAAAAAATCGATATTTTTTTCCTGGCATT
This sequence comes from Macrophya annulata, assembly GCA_963924015.1. NCBI lineage: Eukaryota > Metazoa > Arthropoda > Insecta > Hymenoptera > Tenthredinidae > Macrophya > Macrophya annulata. The sequence continues at coordinate 12,153,649 of OZ001257.1, read as the reverse complement.
TTTTTTTAAATTCTTACTTTCTTATCAGTTTTCTCGGAATTACATTTTTGGACCTAGCGACTGATATATTTCCGAAACTACTGGACCGATTGACTTTAAATTTGGACGCAATACTTCTAGATACATTATTTAAAATGTAACATACGATTTTTGCGATAAAGTAACTGCGAGGGGGGGTCCTACCAGTCGGGTAAAAAACATCATTTTTTTTTGTTCTGCATTTTCTTCACAACTTATATTTCGAAAATAATTTTGAAAATTGAAGGAGTTATAGGAGTTTCAAGCGGCTGGCGTGCAGGTGCAAATCAGCCCTTCCTAGAAGGCATAGGTATACAGAACATGCCGTTCCTGGGTCAAAGTTAGGTGTTTGCATGACAATTTCTTCTTTTTTTTTTTTTTAATTATTATAGTCGTAAAACGTAAAGGAACTCAAAATAATTAGGTTGTATTTTTTCTTTTGCGTTGAAAATAATAATTGCGAAAGTTACAGGTAATTGAATTTCCGTATTTTTGCTATATAGGTATAGGATATGTGTATCTTATCATGGGTCCGTTGTATAAACGCCAATTTTTGTTTAAAGGAAAAAAAGAAAAAATATGACCAATTTTTTTTATCTGTGGACTACTAAAACATACAATGACAAAATATCATGCAAACACCCAACTCCTGTCGTATCCAACTGTACAATAATCCCTTGGATAATCAGTTGTAGAGGGGACTTTCGGAGGAAGCAACGACTTGGCATGTTACATAGTTTGTCCTAGGTGAAAATCGTTGCTCGAACCTTAAGAAACTACTTTTTTAAATTCGGTGGGTAAAATACCTCGAAAACTAATGATCCGATCTAGTTAAAATTCGGAAAGATATTGTAGACCATATTTCTGCCGGGGGTCAATCTATTTTTATGCTGACTTTTGTAAATTTAACTTTTTAAATGCGTTCTTAATAACAAAAACATAAATTATTCATAAACGGTATTTTTATATAGAAGCCCCCGCTGTAACCACCACAATTTTCATATTTAATTTTTCATAGATGTCCATTCCATGGAGGAAGGTGTTTTTCATAGCGTTTTTATTATATTTTATTTTATTTTTCAGACAACATGGCGAGCAGTTATCGTGCCCAACAGGATGGTGCAACCTTTCGGCTGCGGTACACTTTTTTTCTGATAAGTCGATAAATAATTTTTTTTTAGTCAATGAAAAAATTCACTAGAAAAACCCTGCAAGTTTGAACAGAGTCGGCCAATAACATTCTTTAAATAAAAATCCCAAAATAAATTACAGTTCAGGCCACAACTCATAGGGTTTCCCCCTTAGTTAGAATTTTATTTAGGCTGAATCCATCTCAAATCATCATTCAACGGGTCAGCGGAGGTCATATTCCAGAATCGCTCAAAATAAGCGGACACGCATATTTTATTATCTCTAAATGATTTTTCTGAGCCCGATAATGATTTTCTAAGATTATCAGCTAAATACGGTTTTGTTCCAATATTTGACACATAATTTTGGAAACTTCACCGCCTATTTGGCAATTTTTGAGCTTTTCTAAAAATTCTTATTTCTGGATACGTAGAATCACACAGTCCGTTGAATCAGACATTAGAATCCGAAAAATTTTCAAAATTACAAACGATAGGGCGATTTGAAAAAACAACTAAAAGTCGTTTTTCCCAAAAAGTCCTTTTTCGATTTTCCTAAAAAATTTGTATGTTTTGGTAGGGAGTATGCACTATAGGTATATGAACGACGTTAATTTATTTATTGCATGTAAAGTGAAGTGCTAATTGTGTCTGAATCCGAATTGGTTTTCCATGATATTATTCTTCGTGCAGAATACTACCAGAGGGATGTTCATCACTACTTCGTATACTTGGCTAATATTTAAAAGGGGGCTTATTTATTGCTAGAATAAATTATTCGAATTTGATGTTAGGGATTCTGTTAAGTCCCAAAGAAGTTTTGTTATTTATTTTTGGGAATATTTTACTCACATCCGGGAATTTAGAAAAGTAAGGGATTTGATCATCCAGTTGTTAAAGATTATCGGCCGTGTTATCATTAGTGACTATGCTGACCGTTTTGTTATTCACGCTATCTGTCTCCAACTCTTTTCTAAGTTTGTTTGTTTTTACTAAAATTATTCTACTCAGTTGGTAGCGTCCGAGATTGTTGTTCTGTTTGTGTGTGTTGGTAAAGTGCGCACCGATCACATTAAGTTTTTTCTGAAATGTGTGTTATTCTGAAATTATTATCCGCATTGACAATTGAGACGGTTCCTTTGGGTCTAAATATTTTGTTGACTTAAGGAAACATGTTCTTCAGGTCATTTTCGGGTATGCTGCTAATGTTATCGTTCCAGTATTTGTTTATCAAATTGATGAACTTTTGCTTCAATTCTACTCTAATTTTTTGTAAAAATTACGTCATATTTTATTTATTCGTATCAATATGTAAGTTTTGTCTTTGTGGAACTTTTGTATTTTTTCGCTTACGTAACATTCGCATTGGTTTTTACTTCTCAATACCGGGACCGTTTCATTTATCGCGCTTTGGATATGTGTCTTTATTTCTTTGAGGAATACGTTGATTTCTTTGAGCGATAAGTTTTTGTTGTAAATTTTTGAGTTACATTTGTTCGTCAGGACTGTTTGGAATTCTTTGCAACCTGTCTTTTTGTCGATAAATTTTAGTGTATGTCTATGTATGTCTAGCACCAAGTCGTCGCTTGATTTGAGGCAAATTTGCATAAGCATAGCGTTATGATCACCGTCGTAAGGAATGATTTGTAGAGTGTCATCTGTGCAGTTTTCTAGGAGTTTGTCCTTTACGTCGGCCAGGCAAACATCAATGTACAAGTTACCTTTAGGGTAAAAGGGAAGTTCTGTGCTGTATAGTTTCAGTTTGTAATTTATGACGTTGTCGATCTCAAGAAGTATCCTCTGGGGTTGTTCGCGTCGTTTTTCCAGCTTGGGTGTTTCGCGTTCAAGTCCCCGGCTATTAAGCAATAATTCTGCATGTTTTCTAGATCTAACTTTTTGAATACGCCGCTAATTTCATTGATAAATTATTGGTTTCTCCGGTACGCCGCATATGCTACTATTATTAACAAGTTTTCTGCATTGTTGAATTTCAGTCCGATGATTGTTGTTTCTAATAAGTTTTGCTCATTGTTAGTCAGAGTACTGATTGCAATTACCTGGTATTTCAGTGGTTTTTTCACAAGTATCGGTGCTCCCCCACCTTGTGTTGTAGAGAACCGGTGTATTCAACATGGTATGGTCGTTGCCGAATGTCAGTAGACCCTTTTCGTATGCATTGTCTGAGAGAAGAAGAATCTGAATGAGATGAAACAAAAAAAAAGAATGCCAACGACACGCGGTGTTCCCAAGCGGTCACCCATCCAAGTACTGACCGCGCCCAATGTTGCTTAACTTCGGTGATCGGACGAGAACCGGTGTATTCAACGTGGTATGGTCGTTGCCGAATGTTGACAGACTGTTTTCGCATCCATTGTCTGATAAAAGAAGAATCTGAATTAGATGAAACAAAAAAAAAAAAATGCCAACGACACGCGGTGTTCCCAAGCGGTCACCCATCCAAGTACTGACCGCGCCCAATGTTGCTTAACTTCGGTGATCGGACGAGAACCGGTGTATTCAACGTGGTATGGTCGTTGCCGAATGTTGACAGACTGTTTTCGCATCCATTGTCTGATAAAAGAAGAATCTGAATTAGATGAAACAAAAAAAAAAAGAATGCCAACGACACGCGGTGTTCCCAAGCGGTCACCCATCCAAGTACTGACCGCGCCCAATGTTGCTTAACTTCGGTGATCGGACGAGAACCGGTGTATTCAACGTGGTATGGTCGTTGCCGAACGTTGACAGACTGTTTTCGGATCCATTGTCTGATAAAAGAAGAATCTGAATTAGATGAAACAAAAAAAAAAGAATGCCAACGACACGCGGTGTTCCCAAGCGGTCACCCATCCAAGTACTGACCGCGCCCAATGTTGCTTAACTTCGGTGATCGGACGAGAACCGGTGTATTCAACGTGGTATGGTCGTTGCCGAACGTTGACAGACTGTTTTCGCATCCATTGTCTGATAAAAGAAGAATCTGAATGAGATGAAACAAAGAGAAAAAAAAAAGAATGCCAACGACACGCGGTGTTCCCAAGCGGTCACCCATCCAAGTACTGACCGCGCCCAATGTTGCTTAACTTCGGTGATCGGACGAGAACCGGTGTATTCAACGTGGTATGGTCGTTGCCGAATGTTGACAGACTGTTTTCGCATCCATTGTCTGATAAAAGAAGAATCTGAATTAGATGAAACAAAAAAAAAAAAATGCCAACGACACGCGGTGTTCCCAAGCGGTCACCCATCCAAGTACTGACCGCGCCCAATGTTGCTTAACTTCGGTGATCGGACGAGAACCGGTGTATTCAACGTGGTATGGTCGTTGCCGAACGTTGACAGACTGTTTTCGCATCCATTGTCTGATAAAAGAAGAATCTGAATGAGATGAAACAAAAAAAAAAAATGCCAACGACACGCGGTGTTCCCAAGCGGTCACCCATCCAAGTACTGACCGCGCCCAATGTTGCTTAACTTCGGTGATCGGACGAGAACCGGTGTATTCAACGTGGTATGGTCGTTGCCGAATGTCAGTAGACTCCTTTCGTATGGATTGTCTGAGAGAAGAAGAATCTGAATGAGATGAAACAAAAAAAAAAAAATGCCAACGACACGCGGTGTTCCCAAGCGGTCACCCATCCAAGTACTGACCGCGCCCAATGTTGCTTAACTTCGGTGATCGGACGAGAACCGGTGTATTCAACGTGGTATGGTCGTTGCCGAACGTTGACAGACTGTTTTCGCATCCATTGTCTGATAAAAGAAGAATCTGAATGAGATGAAACAAAGAGAAAAAAAAAAGAATGCCAACGACACGCGGTGTTCCCAAGCGGTCACCCATCCAAGTACTGACCGCGCCCAATGTTGCTTAACTTCGGTGATCGGACGAGAACCGGTGTATTCAACGTGGTATGGTCGTTGCCGAATGTTGACAGACTGTTTTCGCATCCATTGTCTGATAAAAGAAGAATCTGAATTAGATGAAACAAAAAAAAAAAGAATGCCAACGACACGCG
>OZ001257.1:11329957-11548285 GCA_963924015.1 Macrophya annulata | reverse complement strand
GGGGATCACGGGTTCATACACTTGGGATAGAAATCCCCATATACATATAGTTCGATTATTTTACTTACGAACATATTTTCCAGAGAGTGTTTGGCCAGCCAGCAGTTGAGAAAAACTGGTATAAAGAGGTTCCTCATCGGTGGATACAAAAGCTGTAAAAAACAAAAGAATTGCATGTAATTTCGTTACAATATAAAAAAAAAAATTTTTCCTCTCTATTTCTCGCTAATGAAAGTGTCAAATTTAGTTTTTTGTTCTTTTCATCCATCAAAAACTACATTTTTTCTTCAAAAAACTAACAGCTAATTACAACTCTGAATAGCTGTATTCGTTATTGAGCTTTGGAAGTTCAATTGACTTGTAAAGCCAGCATAGGTAAACATTTGCTGTACAAATATGGAGGCAGTCCGCAGTCTCTCGCGCGGATTGATCATTGAACCTGATTTCAACAAATACACACAAATTAGTATACGTATAGCCTAGCGTTTGTGAATCATGACGAACTTCTTTGACGTATTCTCTAACTCGTTGATCTAAACCGAGGGACAAATTTACGGTACAAGAACAAGGCATACGCCGAAACTGTCTCGGTTGAAAAGGCTGATATCCCTTGCTGCCGTTGAACCTTGCAGGGTACACCGTGCTTAGTAAGTTATTCATGATGTTTTGAATTATGCAATAGGCTATACCCACAGTAGGCACGATGTTGCAGCCTATGTACGGTTTGTGATTAGCCGTTGGATAGATGCCCGGTTAATGACGTAAGCTAATTAAATGTCTCAGTATAATCCTAATTATACATAATACCATTACGCATGGTATTTGTGACATACATATGAGTGAACAGCTAATTCACGACAGGCTAATCCAGAAACAGTGGAATTCTACCAAAGCTTTTGGTATATTACGTCCTCATTTATTACTGAGGTCCTGATCGTTTGAAAACTACCTTCTCGTTATCCATATTACGTTAAATCTTTATCTGGTTTCGTGAGATCTGACTTCTAACGGGATAGCGAATGAGACGTAATAGTTAGTGGACGATTAGCCTTACTCAGTAATGTGTTACGAGGTCCACTTTGTCTGTCAGCTATATCCTAATCGGCTCATAAGCCTGAAGGTTGCGTAAAGTCAGACAATAATTTTATCTAGTCTATGGAGTAATTAGAGATATTTTAGAAGTACTTACCGTGATGGTAAAAGGTATGGTGTTGACCAGCTCCAAGATGAAGTGGAAAGACAGAAGCTGCTGCCAGATGTTGCCCTGCGGACATCAGGAGGAGAGCTCAACACACCCCGCGAAAACTTGTAAACGGTCGTTCGTCAACGATCGTCAATTATGATTTGAGGATCGAATTAAACACTGATTTCCGTAGTGGATTTAAAGAGATTTCTTACTTCATTAAACCGGGTATTGCGCAATTCTTTTTATAACATCTTCAATTTTCATATCCATTACCGAAATCCGCCTAGGAATCGTTTTTCGATGCTCGAATCAGCCATTAGTGTACGATTCGAATTACCGTCTCGTAATCCAAACCCGATTGTCCTGTATGGGGGATGTGAGGGGTACGAGACGGTGCAGCGAACTCCTTAATTAGATCTTTGCTGTCATCTTAAGCCAAGATTAATCTTCCATGCTCTAGATTGCTCTGGTTTAGTTGTTCGAAATAATTCGATTTAAGGATCAACTATTCGTTTAATCTAATCGGATCGGTAATCTTTTTTCCGATATCGTACGGTTTTAAATTTCATTATTATACATACATATCGAATAATAATTGTGATAATTAAATAATGAATACGAGAATATTCCTATCACATTTCATATCCCATATAAAAAATTAGATCACAACTATAGTTTCATCTACTAGTCGGAGTTTTCTAGTGGACTGGTCGATACAACTCCCTGTACAAGTGTGCACTATGGAAAATTGCATGCCTCAAGTAAGCCTGCAACTTTCTCATGACACAATCGTCTAGTGCAAGTCTTGAACAAAGTAAAGCTGTGCTTGCTAAGCGACTCAGAAATAAAATTGAACGAGTTACTTTGGTGACGCGCCGGGTTAAAATAGGAAAGGAGAATATATGCTGGCATCTATATTCCGGGTATACATACGATGAACATAATATACGTATTTTATATCACATGTGCAGTCAGGTCAAAGCTATTTTCTTGGATGGAACTGTGACAAGGTGTTAACTTGGCAAAAGATTACATAAAATGCAAAATGAGAAAGAATAACGTTAACGTTAACGCCATGAAAATTCACAAAGGGTAAACGAATATCCATACCTATGTACGACACATCGACCTGCACGATAACGCGATGCACCGTAATGTAGATAATCCCGACTTTCAGAGACACGAGTTTTATTCAAAGATATGCTTCGATAATATTTTAAGTTACATTTCATACTTTTAAAAAGGCATTTAGTGTGACACATAAGTAAAAGAAGTATCAAGTATCAAGAGACATTGCAACTATTTTCTTGGTGCTGGGTACTTGAAACAATATCGAAAAATAATTGTAACCTTAATTTTTGGAAGTCATAGTTAGAGTTATAAGCCAGCAGACGAAACTCTGGGTTTCGACGACACGGGACTTCCATAACAAACGATTCATCAGAGCCAGAAAAACAAAACATGACAATCTATTTTTGCGCTGTGTCACATATAAACTCCTGAAGTCCCGTTTCGGTAAATTTTTGAGCAATAATTGTTCAGACTAACATATCCCCTCAATCACAGACTGATTTCGAAAAAAGAATGCTAGCAAATATGACGAATAATGGCACTTTGTATCAAGTCTTTATATTGATTTTCAGGATGTATGTTATATTTCACTGTAATATACAAGTAAGGTTCTTTTTTATAGCACCCTCAAGCAGTTGTCGAATAATAATCGCATGATGATATCATCCGGGGGTTAAGTCTCGTGAGGTTAAATTTGAATTTTACAGTCCACGGTTTATATCGTTACTTTCAAGAACCCAGAGGTAAGAAATTTTTGAAGAAAGAAAGAATTTTTAAACCACCCCAAACTATTCGGAACACTTTAGCAGGGAGGAAACAAGGTCGTAGCAAGGACGACCGTACATGGGTAGGGGTTGCAAATATTAGACTTTGAAATCATATTTTACCTTCAAGTAATTTGTAAGCACCGTTGAGGGTGTGTGGAAACGAACATTTTACCATAAGTTTTGCATATAGGTATGTACTTGTGCGTATATTACTCATATGTATGTATGTACATACATACCTACAGTACATACATATACCTACCAATATGTAACGATATAAATGTGCAGACGCCGAATCTGTAAGAACAGCTATGCGATATGGGTGAATAATGAAAATCTCATCACCTACATGACGTATACTTTCAATTGAAAATATGAAGTTCATTATTTCATTCACTTGATCAATTATTCACGTCACTGTTGGAATTTAACTTTTATTGCAGAAATTCATGTGTGCCAAAAACTGCAGGAGAATAAACGGTGGCTTCCTCCTGAGGGACAAGAGGATCACAAAGTAATTTAAATCATCTGAAGTTTCACAGTTAATCAAGACAATATGCTACTGGAGAGATTAGAAATTACCGTGTTGTCTGTCACTAGTTTATTTTTTATATAAAAAAATCTCGTGCTTAGCGATATTTAATGCGCAAAATTAGTTCGTACATACCTGAAATGTGTGGAAGGAAACATTTAAGGGTAAGAAAAAATTGTACTGTTCATATAAAGTGAAAATTTAATATCAAGATTTCAATTTAAATTCAGTTTCCCGCAACCATAATGGAAAAGTGGAGAAATTTCAAATAAATTATCGACAATTGGTGATCCACACCTAATCGAAAATCAGATGTTCACAACCGCGATAATATTTCAGGTGGAATGAAATTTGATCTAATTATTTGATAGTATGAGAATGGTTCGACAAGTAGACAGAATCTTCAAAGGCAGTTAATCTCCACGTCTAAACTTCAGCCGTCTTTGTCCTATGCTGGCTCTACACGCATCGGCAATTACCACCCTTTCAAACTAAGTAAGGGGAAGCCGATTTCTCCATGTAATGAAGGTATCTGGTGAATATATCGGGGTCAGTTGAGCTGCCCTCGTCGAAAATCTCTCATCCGGTTCATCGCCTCTTAATAAGCCTTCGAGACCCAGATTATAGTCAGACAACTTAGCACTTAATCGTGCCTAGTATTTCTATGAAGGTGTGGCAATTTAACAGTTAAACAAAAAACCAAGCAGGTTAATTTGACAAACCTTGATGGATAAGCCCAAAAACTTTTCGTTTCGATTTTTTAAGCCCAAGAAATGATAAGCTTGATTGAAAGAAAAAGAAATTTATTACGAAAGAAAAGTGTTTTTTGTCCTAGGACAAAAAATTGATGTCTATCTGAAATAGTCGGAGGTGATTTTCCGGACTTCAAAACATAGAGATTTTGTGAAAACTCAACATTTTATTTTCGGAATGATTATAATGACTTCTCTTTTTTAAATCGAGAAGGTAATCAAAAATTAACTTCAACCCTGCAGATACCATAAGTTCCAGGGTATTTCAGGCTTAAGATATACGCTACACGATACTGAAGCTGAGTTAAATCCATCATGATGAGAGCTTTAACCCGATAGTTAGGACGTGATTAGATGGAACATTTAAGGTCAAAGGTGATGAGTGACAGACGCGATAGTAAGGAGTTGGAGTACCTACGCTCGTTAAATCTTACACCGTACATAATTGAATATGACAATCCATTACACACACATCCGTTTATGGTTTTTGTTTCAGAATTAATTTATCAGCAAATGGGATAATTGGAATGGGCAAGACGTACTCTCTGGTACGTAAGTGTCATACCAGATTTCCTGAAAGCAGGTTCGTACGATCATTAGCTGTAAGCTGGGATTATGCCCCGTGTCCCACGGGACTTTCTGGCTCTCAGGTACTTTGCCAGCTGTTCCGAACCGCAGATCCTGGACCCCAAATCTGGGTTCGGGATCCTTCCGACGCGGACCTCAATTGGGTAAGCATCGGACTCCTCTTTTGAGCATTTTGTAATTTATAATTGTTTTTTTGGGAAAAATCCAGTGATCAGGTAGGTGTTATACTTTATCAATGAGATTTCAGAACAGGAGTGACGAGACAAATTTTGGCATTTATATAGTGAAAAATTTTAGTAACTGATCCATTTTTTTTTTTGTTTTTTTCTGCAGTGAATTTTTTTTTATTCATAGAAATAGATGGCGAAATCTGGGAACTGAGTTGTGAGTGAATAGTAATGAGATTATAAACATTTGTATACAAATGGTAATGAGGTTGTGCCGTGTGTCACGAAATTCGAAACTTTCGGGATTGAATAAATGGACCCTTGAGCCAGACTGACGATTTGAAATATGGCGTTCCGCATGACTAATAAAGTAGTGAATTTAGAAGAGAAAAACTGGTTTCATTCCGTTAATGGAAACGTTTTCCTGCTCGTCACAGTTATAGTATACGGTTTGTAGTATAGAGATGGAAAGGTTTAAAATTTTTAAAAGGTTTAATATTCAAAATGGTCACAGGCGAGTGTATACCCAGTCAGTGAAAAGGTTTCAAAGCGGACACGAAACGCCTTTTACTCGACTGCCAACAAAGCGAGGTATCGATTGCCAGCGGCAAACTTAAATTGACGTCGCCAAAGTCTTAGCAAAGCTTTAAAAAAATAATGTTGGTCAAACAAAAACTGTAGAATTTTAATGAGAACGTATTGTAACTTTTTTATTCTGTACATATGTAGGTATAAGTATATAGGGGAAGGTAGGACAAAACCGGCCTGTGGGGCAAAACCAACCGTCCAAAGAAAAAAAAAAAAAAAAATAGAAAATAGCATTTTCGTGTCGATGCTGGTCACACAAGACTGTATGCAATTAAGTGATTCCGCTGAAAACGATAGAAAATTAAGAGGGTGAGGTAAAACCGGCCACCGAAAAAAACTGGCCAAATAATGTTTGGGCAGTATTACTATATGCATTGGATATTTTTTCCAACGTTTAAATATTTAGATTAAGATATTGGCCAGCATTGCCAGTCGGATGACCTCGACCGCCATAACCCACGTAATTTGAGGATACTAGTTAATGCAACCGTATATCAAAAATCGAAACGAATTATTTTACTAGATATTAATTTCTTTTTTTCAAGTAGGTGGCATTCCCTCATCCTCCTTTATGGTTCACATTAAAATATCACGACTCGAAGAAAGGAGCCGAGTGTCAAACATGTATGGTGTTGATCAATTCAACTAGCAATCATCTAAATTTCTATGGCATTGGAGACTATTTTGAATTGAGTGAAACAGCTTGTTTAAAGAAATTGAGAATTGTGGACGAGGAGTTTATTGACGAGAATAATAATTGAGTATCAAGCAACTTATTGAAATTGCCTTCTTTTAGTCTCACGGATTTCTATGGTTCACGATAAAGCGCAGATTGCAACCGTTAAAAAGAAATTGTTTTCACTTTATAAGTTTTATCCGTAATCTGTCCTCAATGGAGATTTCGTTTAAGAATTTCCATTTATATCGAGGGCCGACGAAGATGTCGACGATATAATTCACAATTGGAAATCAATTTTTCACATTATAAATTAAAATGTGAAAATGTTAAGGGTTTTACGAAATTCGAAATATTATATTATCGCTCTAACAAAAAATTCAATATACGTCAAAGAATCACGGTGACCCTTTATATTAACCTTCTCACAATTATACAACAAGCCGTGATTATAGGAGTATGAAAAACATTAGAAAATTCTTAATTAATATATTTTCCATCATATGAAAAAGAGCCTGTTTAATTATCCGCTCAGATTCACGTAGCGAATAGCTAGAATACAGTTTTATTGCATCAAACAGACCAAATAGACATTGCCGGTAAAAAACTGTTGTATAGAATATAAAGCCATTCAAAGAGCTATGCAGATATTTAAAGTATCATACTTCTCTTACAAAAAAATCAGGAAACGGGTTGACCTGTGGGCCAACTCGAAAACTTTCCGCTGTGTCAAATACGTTACAATTAATTTATACTGTTGTGTTTATAATAAATTAAAGAAGGTTATAAGTATAATTAGTTTTCTGTATACAAATCTTTTTTTCTTCAATTTCTATTCTTCGAATAACTTTGAAACTACGCGACCGATCGATTCCAAAATCTAATCAGATCTAAGTCTTGATGAATCCTTTCGATCGCCGCAAGAATCATTCAAATCGGTTAATTCGTTCCAAAGGTATCGTACGACAAAAAGAGAATTTTTTTTCGTGCAATATCTATTAAACCAATCGTTCGATTTTGATGAATCTTATGGCGATCGAAAGGGCTATCCAAGATCTAAGTCTGATCAAGTTTTGAGACTAATCGCACGAACAGTTTAGGAGTTATGCGCTAAAAACATGAAAAGAAATTGTTTTTTAATTTTTATTTCTCAAATAACTTTGAAACTACTTGACCGATCGACTCCAAAATCCAATTAGATCTAAGTCTTGATAAACCCTTTCGATCGCCATAAGAACCATTCCATTCGGTCGATTCGTTCTAAAGATATCGTACGACAAAAATTTGTTTACACGAACACACACACGCACACACATACGGACGTCCATCTAAAAATAGTCAGAATAGCTTCCTAGGACTCCGAAACGTCGAGATCTGATGAAAACTCGATTTTCGAAAATCGGACCGAAACCGATAACTTCTCTTTTTTATGTAAATTCTCAATTTTCATTGCGGGAAGTTAAAAAAGGGATAAAGATAAGTGGACAATTTTCTCACATCTCAAAATCGAGACTAAAATCATTCTATCGTGTATTTTGATACGAAACTATATAATTTCTACATATGTCTTTTGATCAGCCAATATATAAAACCAATCAAGTTCCTGTTCTAATAAACAGCGTAGAAATGAAAAAACGAGCAGTGATTTTGGTGAAACTGAGCAATTAGTTCCAAGAAATTTAATTTTAAACCGTACGATACTTATAGGTATACCTATAACCTATACCGAAAGAAAATTCTTGTAAAAGTGCATATAACCAGAGCAAGAGTAAAAGTTGATTTTCAATTAAAAGTTTACAAAGAGTACCTTATATCCCAGGTAGGCAAGTAGGAGGGCTTCAGTAAGGGATACCATCGCCAAGATGACTTGCACCACCCATAATTCGAGAGGCCTTCGTACCCAGACGATCGCGTCCCAGTTGATGGTTGGGTTCTCCTGAAATTCTTCTTCCGTAAGATTTTGTGAGATGAGAAATTCCGATTTGTTTCCTGGCGTGCAACCGTAACTGAAAAATTAACGATTACCTCAATTTACAATCTCATCAATTTGGGTCAGACTCCGCAGAATCCAGTGATACAATTTATCTATCTATTATATTTGGGTTGTAGTACAAGATCATTTCTATCCATCCATGACCATAACAAGTTTTAACTTTTTTCTTTACACAGCGAATTCTTTGTAAAAAGTCAACAATTTGGTGCCTATTGCGCGAACGGGCGTATGAATTTGAAAAACAAAATAAAAAACCATTTTTGTTTGGTCAATGCGGTACAGGGGTGAATCAGTCACTTAGTGAATGTGACATGGCTTCAATCTGTGGCCCCTTGACGTCGCAAATTTAATTTAAAGTCATCGAAACTCGGTTTGAGTATTCCTAACAGATGGCTTTATGTATGTATGTACAATCCGGGATTTCAAAGTTCGAAATCAAAATTAGTTAGATTTTATTTAACAAAAAAAAAAAAAAACAAAAAACAAAAAATTCCACTCCAAAGTCGAAAGTAACAAATTTTTCAGACATTCACGAAGACTTTAAAAATGCACAAACCACATTTTGAAAAACAGGTGTTACAACAAAAAATTATATACATATATCGCATTCACTGAGTGATCGCCTTCATTTCAAGTTGTATGAAACGAAAAGGATTCCACGGTACAAAGAGTTGACCATCGGTTCACTACTTTTAGTCACACCATTGTTCGAAACTCTGTTAAAACACGATCAATAACTGAGTCTGTCTCCGTATGTATTTTCAATGATAAGCCTTTGTGAAGAAGTAGAAATAACGGTAAACTTTACCAATCACAATCCCCCATTGGGTCAGAATAGTAACTTACTGCAAACTGTAGTTACTTTTATCTAATTCACTATAAAAGCGATGCAGGTGAACTAGTTCAAAACTTACCATGACGCGAATGTTGGATCGTTGTCGGTTACAACCCTGAATATGTAAAGAAAGCAGGTAATCAGCTTGAAGAAAAGGTTCGCTAATCGTATCCTCAAGCCTGAAAAAAGAAACAAAAAAACAAGATAACTGTATCAATAATATCCTTCCGATATGGGCTGATATTAGTTCATTGTCAAGCATGCGGAAGACCTGGAATCCAGATAACCTTGCATGGAACCATATTCGCTTACGGAATTTCAAATGCTATTGATTTGCCCTAGGTAACTTACAAGTAGATTCCCACGTAATGATATGCAAGCTTGAGTATGCATTTATGTAACATTGTAACATATACAATGATCATTGGACTGAACGCGATTGCAAAGACGTGTGGCAATTGATAGTATGCAGGGTGATCAAAGACTATGCATAGCTTTGCTTCCCAGTTTCATGCAACCGTTGAACCGCCCACACAAAAGACACCCACACATCCTACTGCAGCTCGCCTTTGTATTGGTTAGGTAAACCAGTACAGTACTGAGATATTTCACGAGCCTTTCAAAGTACTCGGGCTTTTCACTGAAGCGGTATTGCTGCAGTTATGCTATCAGTAAAGTGGTGAATTTTCATCACGGAAGTACACAAAGCTTTCAGCGACTAATTTTACATCAAACTGCAGGCTTTGTGGACAGAAATTTTTATAGCATTTGGAATATGGATCGATGATTGGAGATTTATTTTGCACATTTTTTGACGTAATTTATTCAACTGGATCAGAAATACGTGTGGATATTCGTATGAAAGCGGTCCACTTTTGCGATCTGAAATTTTACATTCAAATGATGGGCTTTTGAAATTGCCATATCTCGTTCAATTTGAGCAGTTGCTTCTCTAAGAAAAACGAAAATCGACTTTCAATTTTGGAGTGACAATCTATAATTTGATAATACTTGATATACTGATTCCAGTACCGTGAAAGACCCGTCTTTACCGCCTTTCTTTCTTTTAACATGAATATATCGGAAACTAGGATCGATAAAGCGAGCTTTGTCCATATGGACGTCCACATTATCAAGTAATATAGCTATTTGCGTAGCATACGTTTAGTCGATAAACGGATAAACTTTGGTTATTTTATTTTTTGTGCTTCTAATCGGAGCCTAATATTCCGAAACGTCAAAAGACTGGGTAAAGACAAATGTTAGTGGGGTGAATTTAGACGCATGCTACTCGGCCCTAGTCAAACAGCCCGGAGCTTTACACTCCAAAAACCAAGGTCCTGTCTCTCTTGACGTGAACAACGAACCGGGAAAGGGGCATAGCGGTTGCGCGACTCGAATATTTATCCATCAGTTTGGCTTGCCGACTATACTCCCTAAACTCCGTTGAAGCAATGACCAAAGGTTGAACGGATCAGAGATCTAAAGGTCCAGATCCAAACGACCAAAGTACACACAGTGCACAGCAAAGGGTCACAGAGGTAAATTGATTTCGGTATTAAGTATCTGTCATTGTCAGGCATTGCATTTCGGTTTTACACATAGGTATAATAGAACAGGGTATTTGAAAACAAATCGACATTTTATTTATTTTACTCCCACTACTCTGAACGTTTGTTTTTGGGCACAAAATTAATCCGCCCACATGATGAGTTCTTTATCTCAACTCTACGAAGGGGCGTGAGCGATTTTTTAGGGTTATTCGCGGGGCTTATCACTTTTGAAGTCAGGTGTAGACTGGTGACTGAAGTACCATGAAATTTGTGCATTTTTGTGAAATATTTTGAAGTTTGTAAAACCCCGTGAAGTCTCATGAAAATCCATGAAGTCCCTCGAAATCTTATTGAATCCCATGAAATTCCGTGAAGTCCCATGAAGTTTTATGAATGTCCAGATGAATCTTATGACACCTTAAAATCATTCTTTGTCTGTTAAGTCTTCTTTAAAATCCGTGAAATCCAATGAAATCCAATAAAGTTCCATAAAGTTCCATCAAGTCTTATGAACTCCGGGACAAATCTTATGAAATCCCATGAAATCTTTCAAAAACGCATGAAATCTTTATGATCCAGTGTACGAAATTTTTTTAAGTGATTATCCCCTCGTTTTTTGCAACCTGCACTTTTCCTTACATTCAACATTTCTGAAACTCACTCGAGAAGCGTTTTTTGGGTCGCTCATTCCGGATCCAAAGTCACAAACAGAATACAGAAACTCAAAATAGTGGGTCCATTATGGTGGAACGAAATTATTAGAAGTAGATTAATGTACTACATAAGCATTAATCCTTGATGGGTTTTGGGCTCGCATATTTTGAATCTAAAGTCAAGATACAAAAATTCAAATTTGCTGAATAAAATTGTAGAAAGTAGACTGACTAACACGAAAATTGCTGCTTTTAGTGTCCATCAATGTAAATTTAATAATTTTTTTAATTTACATTTCAATTTCGCAGCTTCGAAGACTTTCGATTGCCAATTTTGATCCAAAGCTATGTACTATTTACAATTTTGGTACGCCATATGAGAAGCACAATTTCAGATTTCTGCATTTCGACTTCAAATTTAGAATGAATGATCTAACAAGCCCTTTCTGAATAAGTTCCAGAAAGATTGGACGTCAGGAAAAGTGTATGCTTCAAAAAGTTAAATAAACATAGAAAGATGGCTTACGCTATATCTTCCAGTTGAGATATTGAGCTCATTATGTGGGAGGATTTGATTCACGTGAAAAACTAACGTTAAGAATGGCGGGAGTGGTGGGAGTTGACAAAATGAGATGTCTATTTTTTCGAGAAACCCTAATATAAACTTGCAAAAGACACTACGATCTATCAGCTTGAAGTAATACATGATCTGCACAACCGAGAGCCCGTTTTTTTTTTTTATCGAGATCAAGGCCTCAGCCACTTTAGAACCACTTTGTCAGTTGATTAGTGACGATGAGTATCTATGATATGGAAATTGCAATTGATATTCGCTTGTGTAACGCGACCCACAATATCAATTGACAAATGTCAATACTAAAACCTATAACTATTGCAAGACCAACCGAGCTAGCATGCTTGGTCAAGCAGAGAAGACTCGTGATAGTCACTGTTCAGAATTAGCCCCGGATCAATGCTTTATTGAAACTGATAATGGGTTACTTTATTTGCGTGAAATCTATTTTCGGTAACGATTGAACCTACGTGCGCTAGTTGCTCGGACTTACTCAAGCCAGGGTCAGACTTTGCGGTAAACTAAAGGCACATTTATGTCTGAAAATTATCGTCAAATTTATCAATTAACACTTCATTAGCTGTAGCCTATACACCGTATCTCATTGAGCATCAGAGCGGCAAAAGAACCATGAAAAAAAAAAAATAGAAATAAAAATCTGCATATACAATGAACCATAGTATCTGTTGGCCACTTCAGTTCTGATCAGGTGAGTATATATACTTGAACCCATGTAAGCATCAGAGTTGACAGTTTTTGAAGATCTATTTAGTCTATTGACGAATGAATACGGAATTCTCCACTGGATACCAGTCGAGCTAATTATAACGCATCAGTTCATGGTGTAATTATTCTGCATGATAAATTCAGCGACGAACAAGTGACGGGAATTGAACAGTAATGTTTTTCACAACAAATATATATTATTCGATCGAAACTACGTCAGTGTAGAATATTCCCTCGACATTTGACGAAGTGTTTTTTTTTTTTTATTTTTTATTTTTTTTTAACGATTCGACCTGCGCACTACGAAAACCAAATCTCTTTCTTCGGTATAGATGTATGTGGACATTGGAGAAGGATGATGAGGTAAGATGTAATAATCTAGTAGCCGATTACTCCATACGAGGGTGTGATGAAGTATTTGAAGAAATTTCACCGCGGGTGTAGTAATCTGTGCAAAATTTCTACGCGTTAGCTAAAAAAGTAGTCTGTGGTCCGGATTGAGGGTCGTTGAAGGAAGTAAGCCTCTGCCATGACTTTACGAGCGCGAAAAGTTATTATACGAGTCTTATCCGAGATACTGGGATTTCTGGTGCAGGGTATCCGTCGCTTAGGTAACGGAAGTGGGTATTATCAGAGACCTTTTACGATGCCCTCGTAAAAAGACGATCGCTGTCTATTCCATTTCATTTCGTTCCATTTCATTCTCCTTTTCATTTTCACCCTCTTCGACTCTACCCGGATCCAGCGTCACTGTTCAACTCAAGTTAGAAAGATACTCGTAAGTCACATGTGGTATTTCGAGTTACGAATACTCCGAAGTGATTGCCTAATCACAGCAACGCAATGCTTCTAACGGTAAGTATGTATGTACAACGCCATTCGATCTGATTGGTAATGAAATCCGAAGACCAACTATGGTCATCAAAAAACAAATTATTAATTAGGATTCAATATCTCAACGTAAGAGAGGAGGCAAAATCTTATAGCCAACATTAGTATCGAGTTTGAAAATGTCTGACAATAAATGAGAAGACCTTTATGCTTGTTAGATGGAAAGTTGGAACTACAGATGGAAAAAAATTCGATGTAACGATCGCTTGGCGATCTTAGTAAGATAAAAAAAACTTCATGAGGTTATATGGTTTGCTTGAATTACTTACTCGAGCGTTGGTTCTTTATAAAGTAAAGCTGAAGACGTTCCT
This sequence comes from Macrophya annulata, assembly GCA_963924015.1. NCBI lineage: Eukaryota > Metazoa > Arthropoda > Insecta > Hymenoptera > Tenthredinidae > Macrophya > Macrophya annulata. The sequence continues at coordinate 11,534,422 of OZ001257.1, read as the reverse complement.
TGAATGTATTCTCGTTCACGTAATACTCCACCCGAACTCTGTAACAGAATATGAAAAATGCTTTTATAGAAAAGAAACAGAGACGTATAGATGTATTGAAGACTCTATAAAATCGTAGCATCATTCGTCTATCTCAAACCCCACTTCTACTTTAATAAGGAAACCCTTAGAGTATAATGTCGATCGAAAGATCTAGTAATTGTTTCTTCAAGATATATTGAATTGTCGATCGAATGTATTACGACATCATCATTACTGCACCTTTCCACTTAAACTCATGGTGATTAATGAATTCAAATTGAACTCATTGTACAAGTTCCGATTCCATCAATTATCTTTACTGGGGATTTAAGCGCGTGTTAATAAATCCACTGTAGACGCGTCTGGAAGAATTTTTTGTAGTTAGTCTTCAATTTAAGCCAGCGAACGGCGTTATTTTTGTTAACAAAAAAATATTCGTTGATAAAAAAAATAAAAAAATAAAAAAATAACGTAAAAGCTGGCATTCATCGTACATCCCAACGAGGTTGTATGTTCTGACTTTTTAAAATTCATCTCTAGTTTTAGTCAAGTAGGCAATGAAAGCCACTAGCATATAGTCAGGTTTATCTGTAAATATCTGTGGATCTGTGGGCATCTGTGGATTCAATCGAATTTCAAGCTTACTTTATATTTTAACGTAATTCTCATGCAGACTAGGGTGTACCAGAAAAAAAGTAATTTTTTTTTCTTTTATTTTTTTTTTTTTTCAGCTTCAACCGCAAAAAGCTTTAGAATGACGTGAAATAATGAACCTCCCAACAGGGCAGCATTGTCATTATGGTCTAATTGGTGCTGTGATCGACAATAAGGTCTTTTATTTGATCAACGCGCAAAAACCTTACGTCGTGTACTACTAATGTTCATATAACTTGACTAGAACAATTAGTAGTACCTACAAAAGTCTGTCTTAGTACTGGGTTCTTTTTTAGGTCGCTCATTCTGAATCCGAATTAAAGATTCGAATCAACCTTCAATCAAATATTCAAGATGATGAATTGTATGATTATTTAGAATTTGGGATTTTGGATTTCAAATTCAGAATTAGTCACGAAAAGTAACCGAATTTAATGAAAACGCTGCATTTTTGGAAGGTCCATTACATTCGACGTAATTTAGGAAATTTTTGAATTAGTAGATCGAAAAAAAATAACACACAAATTTTGATTTATTTCGGCACACCCTAATGGAGACTGTAATAATTGTCCACAAATATTCAATTAGTTTCTTGATGAAACTGTATAATGAGTACCTCGTGGAATCGAGTTATTCAGATATCAATTATAACTACTGCATTTTAATGACGATTTACGTATGTAGGTATTACATACCTATAACGTCTAATGTATATACATATATGATATATATGTATCTATAATATGCGTACATATTATCCGAGATATTTATAGTCGGAGGAATTGAATCGCGTTGGCGTATCCGAGAATAGCACGACCTCGTGACGTCATAGCTTGAACGAACCCCAACTTTGACGCCGACCCCGATGTGGTCGCAGACAAGGGACGAACTATACATATTTATATATATATATATATATTTATTAGAGTGTCTCAAAAAAACCGACTATTTTTTTTTTTTCAAAGAACATTGAAAAATCGTCAGAGTATCTCTAGAAAACGACCCTGTAAAAATATGAGCTCTTAATATTAATATTTAGAGGTGGCGTTTTGTAATTTTCTATTTCCCATTTAAATAACATGGGAAAATTTTTTTTCAAACTTTGGAATTTTGTAACGTGATAACAAGCTACTTCATTAGTATGACAAAACCAGCTCTTATAGAAAATTTGATGCTCTACAAAAAAGGTCTGATTGACATTTTGCGTAAGTCCAGCCGTTTCAAAAATATCGAGCCTCAAACTTCAGACTGTTTAAAATTATGCCTTTTTTTTAATATATATATACATTTTTTTATAATATATATACATTTTATATATTGATTATATTTATATGCATATATTTATTCTTAAGTTGATAATTTTGGGTTTTTAATACATATAAATTGATTTTTTTGTATTTACGAAAAAAAAAAAGACATAATTTTAAACAGTCTGAAGTTTGAGGCTCGATATTTTTGAAACGGCTGGACTTACGCAAAATGTCAATCAGACCTTTTTTGTAGAGCATCAAATTTTCTATAAGAGCTGGTTTTGTCATACTAATGAAGTAGCTCGTTATCACGTTACAAAATTCCAAAGTTTGAAAAAAAAATTTCCCATGTTATTTAAATGGGAAATAGAAAATTACAAAACGCCACCTCTAAATATTAATATTAAGAGCTCATATTTTTACAGGGTCGTTTTCTAGAGATACTCTGACGATTTTTCAATGTTCTTTGAAAAAAAAAAATAGTCGGTTTTTTTGAGACACTCTAATATTTATAGTATATATAGGCAATGATCGAAGCAAACCCTTCTAACAAAATACTAAAAAACCATACTTATGTAGAGGAGGGAGGGGCAAAATGGGATACTTAGGGAAATAGTTAGTTTTTGAGGACTCAAATACACTAAATCTTCTTTTTTGGATTTGTAAACTATTTTTGATTTTTTCAAAAACAAAATTTTTCCCCAACAATAAAAAAAATTTTTTTGAAAATTCAAAATCATGCTCAATAATATTTATAAAAGTCATTTTTGACTATTTGAAAAACATGTTGAAAAACAAATTTTTTTAAGGGTACCCCGTTTTGCCCCTTCTCCCGTTTACCTATATGTATGTAGGGGAGATCCGGGCAAAACGAGCACCAAATCGGAAAATCGGAATTGGGGGCAAAACGAGCACTTTCTCAACATTCTTAAAAACGGCTGATTTCAATTTCCTAACGTCCCTCGCGTAAAAAAAATTATAAAAATGGGGATGATGGACGAAAATTGAGCAGGGGGGCAAAACGGGAACCTCGGCTAAATATGAGAATTGGGGGCAAAACAGGGACCAAGTCGTAAAAGAAAATAAATATTGTATTAATCAATTTTTTTAAACTTTCTGGACAAATTTTAAGAAAAATTCTGATTCGATTCGAATCGAAAAAAATTTATGTACAAATTGACTTATTTTTAGCACTTTCTATTTGTAAGTACCGGCAGAAAACTAACACAAGTCGTTTTTAAAAAAGGTAAAACAGTGCCCGTCTCACCGTCAATTCTAATTTTTCGTTTTGGTACCCGTATTGCCCGCATCTTCCCTGTATCAGAGATTTTCTGCAGACTGCATAGAGCAATAAAAAAATTCTAGAGAAATTCTTCATTCGGTATCTACAAGAAGTGCAAGTTTCATAGGCAAACGTTTTCCATATACTTTACATGCAGATATCATAGATTGTATGAAGTATAATACGGCAAACGCTGTAAAGTATAAGTATCGATAAAGTTAGTGGGACAGGTGTTCGGAACAGGTATAGATATGAACAATTCAAATCCACATTAGAGTTAAACCGCAGAGTGAAGAAGAATCGCTTGTAACGTGTTTGAATAATTCGTTATCTCGTCAAGGCGATAGGCTGTGAAGTTAGGTGTATTGGTATCGCCATGGGAAATTGGAAGAATACCAATTTTCGTGAACGTGTGGTAAATGATATTGCTTTCTCTAAATTTCAGATGTTCGTTTCGTGATGAATTAAAGCCTTGAGATTCTCACCCTGTTCAGTGCAAATGTATAATACGAATATCGTATTCTGTGATTTTCATCGATTCAGATATATTTTTAGTTCGAACAAATGTAAAGATTTTTTCCACAACGCAATCTATATGGGACAACTTACCCCGACCACAATTGTTTTAAAAAATTTGAGAATACCTATTCAGATTTACTTTGGAATAACCACAAATTTTCTCTAGGTGGGCAATGGATGCATCTACAATGCCTCATCTCTAAATTTCAAAAATTTTCACCCAACAAAATTTAAAAAATCAGAGAGTAAAAAGTATGACAACCCATCCCGGTCTCCCCTAACTCTTGTATTGCCGATATTAGAACAAAAAGGAAAGAAAATACAAAACGGTATTGCGTTCATATATTTTCTTTAACATTTTACGTTCGGTCTGACTATCTGCAGTTACAGACCAACGCTTCGCACTAATTACTGTAAAACATCATGATAACTACTATTCTCTCCGCTCGAAGGTGTGCTAAGTGTGATTAGAAGCGTGTGGTCAGACCTAGTTGAATATACGCACGGCAGCACGCAATGGATGAATGTAGTGAAGTATAAAACCAGCATCGACGAAGGCGTGGCAAAACACCGGCATTTTCAATTCGAGAAAAAAAAATATATAAATATACAAGGTCGTGAATTATTTATTGAAATATGAAAAAATTACTTCAGCGTATATTTTTCAAATTGAAATACTATGTACCCTGAAAGTACCACCTGTCGATACTGATAACACGGCCCAGAACTGGAACAGCGTCGATCATCGATGTTGAGCGTTGGGCCAGCATTGAACAACGTAAAATCTCCCAGCGTTATTAATACGACCCACTACTGGGCCAGCATCGGCAGCCCAGTGTTGTCACCAGTCTCTGAGACGGTATGAGGTTTCTCTCTGAATACATTTCAAGGGCTAAAAACCGGAAGAGGGTAAGTCCATCGCGTGATTGGCTTTCGATATATATTTTTGAGAGAACTTGAGACAATGACTCATTGTCAGTACCAACCCACGCTCCTGGCCCACTGTTTATTCGCAATATTAGCCCAATTCTGGCTACCAGGGTCGGCACAGTCTAATCATTCCAACTATTTACCAGTATTGATCCAATACTGGGATAAACGACTGTGCCGGGATCGCCACGGTTGGCAACGGTACTGGTCCTACACTGGGCCTTTAGTTAAACTCTATACCTGGTTAGATACGATTGTTTCGAGGTAAACTCCCGTGCGATGTAACTACGAGTAGTTTGTTGTCGAAGTTGTTGAGGAAATTAATACTGTCACAAGGGCCGCTTTTATCAAGGATTCTCGGAGGACGCTGCCAATTAGTTTCACCTAATTAGACGTCCTAGCGAGCATCCTAGAGATTGTAACGCATTTAAGATAAACTTATTTCTAGGATATTAATTGCCAAGATAAAACCAAGCTACGTTCGATGTATATATGTTTATTATTAAATTAGTTATAGTAGAACAATATAATAAGTGGAATAGACGGATCAGTGATTTTAGTGAATCTGAGTGAGAAAAAAGCAGGTATAAATAGTGCCCATAGGTAAATATCTTTCCACGAAGATGGATTGCTTTAATTTTCATATTCGAATTTTGGTTTGGACCTTACAAACAGAGAAAAATTCAATTTACACCTGTTTACACTTTAAAATGCATCGAATTTCGTTTACATTATGGAACGAATGAAAATTTTCCAACATCTATAATCTGTAAGAGAGAATATAACGACGTAGAATATTTATGTCAGCTATAGAATTCAGTAAATGAATAACGAAACGAATGGAAGAGTGATTTTTGAGATAAGATTTAAGCATCTCACGATAACTTCAACTGTACATTTTTATATTTTATATAGAACGAATCTGACGTTAGATTTTTCTTTAGGTGAGCCTTTATTAGATTTCAAGAACCCGAACAAAAAACTTTCTACTTATCAATTTGGTAAAAAGGATCTGCGAGCTCGGCGAGAATGCGCTCAGAACTTTCGCCTACTATATACTACGACCCTGGAGAACACAGGGAGACAAAGTACTTACCTACTTGTCGTGGACCCCCACTGACCGGCATTCATCATCCCCTGACAAATACCAATTAAACAGATATTTCGATCTCGCTGTCTGCAGCTGTTGGGTCCAAGTTGTTCACGAGCTCTCTACTGTTCCACTTGGTAGAAGATCTTAATTCTAATCTGTATGCTAATTAGCTTTGATCATGATCACTAAGACGGCTCACATACCACTGAGAATTAACGTTGGATGGATCATAGTTCTGCTTTGTCAAATATATAACAGTGAAACTTACCATTTATTTGTCCACTTATATATCTTTGCGAATTTTCGCCGAGTTAGGAAAGAATGGGAAGACGCTGGAGACTTTAGTAACAAATTAATATCTTCCTAAATAATTTGGATTGATCCGCATTAACGATTAACTAACGTTAACTCAATGTTGATACATACTAGCCGGCATTGCGCCAAAGAATAATTTATCTATAATATATTATAAAATATTATCAGAGTTAAATTCAACATTGCCTATTTAAGGAGGTTGGCTAGTCAAAAATTAATAATTTTTGTTAAATTTATCAGGGGATAGTCAAGACATTGGGTATTCGTATGATTATTATATTTGTGATTTAAGGATGCCCCTAAAAATTCAATAAAACAAAAAAAAAAAAATACCAAAATCATAAAGAAACGATAAGATATCGATTTTTCATTTGAAATCGCTTTCAAATAGTGAAAAATCTAGTAGATTGATTCAATTTCATTCTTCGATAGCTTATTTTGTTCAGACAAGTATTTTTCACAAATTCACCGTAACAAATTATTTTTATTGTCAATAGGCAATTCTATATCGTTATTTGTTGATCGGAATCGACCGGGGTCAAATCTTGTAAAATTGAATATTTAACGTCACCAACGCGATGAAAAAAAGTGACCCAGTGGTATTGTGGAGAATACTTTTCTGAAAATAAAAAACCATCGAAGAGTGAAATCGAACCAATCTACTAGATTTTTCACTATTTGAAAGCTATTTAAAATAAAAAATCGATATCTTACAGTTTGTTCATAATTTTGGTATATCTTTTTTTTAATTGAATTTTCAGGGACATCCTCAGATCACAAATATAATAATCATACGAATACCAAATGTCTTGACTATTCCCTGATAAATTTAACAAAAAGTATTGATTTTTGACTAGCCAACCACCTTAACCTAATCAATGCTGAATGTGTGTACTCCCAAATCAATTTCTTAATATTAGTTTGACATAGATTTTTTAAAAATCCATGAAAATCTCATGAAATTTGGATCTGGCCAGCATCACCCCGACTTCCTCAAATGAAAAATTTGATACTTTTGGCACTGATGTACAGAACATCTTTAATAAACTGTAAAATATCCAATTTACGATTAGAAACGTGTGGCAAGACGAGTTTGTTTTAATCATTGCTCGCGTGGTAGGATTTTTTTATTTATTTATTTATTTTTATTTTTTTTATCCAACCAGGAAGATATTGGCTCTAGGAGGTGACAGATTTACGAACAGCAAAGGCCGTTCTTCCAACCTTGCAGTTTCGAAATCCGCGGACACTGGTCTTCGTTAGTGGCTCACCGTTGACTAAGAGCCGCTTTTCTACCAGCTGCCAACCTTTCGACGAGGGTTCAGCCTAGCCGAGATGAGTTTATCGACCTTGAATTGCTGGTCTTTTTGGTAGATAGAGTTCGAGCCGCAATTTTTTGCTGTTTCAAACAGATAGTTATTTGTCTGACCAAAAAAAGTAAACGATTCTTTACCAAAATTGTGTTTTCTTTTATCCCCGAAAAATTCACCCAAAATAGTTGTCTCCTATCTTTTCGATAAAGTTTTCACTTCGACTAACTCATCATCCATTCCAGACAAAGATATCCCTTTCACTCGTTCCAGATGTCTAATGCCATGTTTACAAATCTTAGAGCTCCCCAGGGACCGAAACACACGCTCGTACATACGTGGAGGAATTGACAAAATTAATTAAGCCTTGATAGAAGGGCAAATTAACTTATAGATTAAATTTCCTTATGGTATAGAAGCAGGTTGAAGTCTCCTTTGACTCTGTAGTTTTACGTCTGGCACGTATAGGTGCATGCTTTTATAAAAGAGAAAATTTCTCTTACGATATTTTTCAGCTCCACGATACGGTATAGCAAAGCGATCAAAAGCTTTGATCTAAGATTTCCTAATTTTCCTACGATATTTCCTACGGCCATTCTGCAAGAAAGCTCACGTCATATCAAGATTGGCTTATACTTCTGAGAAATACCACCCTTGTAACTTCGGGCAGATACATACATACATACATACATACATACATACATACCTATGTATATATCTACCTATCAATATATGAGCGAAAGAAACGATATGTGGATGTGTATAGATTGATTCGAGCATCGATATCGGGCATCGAATAAACAGGTATAGAGATGGCTCCAGAAAGAACAAAGAAAATTAAATTTATTTCTTCTCTTTCTTCTATCGTTTACACGTATCACCGAATCTCTCAACCGTTAGAAGAAATTATTTTTCTCTATATATCACTTTTACGCGAAAAAGAATACGTACCATTTCACTTGACGTAACACACGAAACTGTTATCGCGGGTATACGTATACGAAACGCGATGAACTAAAATATATTCATTCTACCTAGTCGATTTCAAATCGGCACTATCGACATGCAATATCCATGTACTTTCAACGATAAACGCGTAGATACCAAAAATATCTTGTGCCAAATCGTTTCCATTATTTCTAGCTCTTTCAGGTTTGACACACATACTGAAAGTTATATGATACAAAAAGTAAAAAAAGTAGAGTTAAAAAATTCATAATATAATTTAGGGGAAATTTATTGATCGAAAAATTTATCACTGTACAGTTTCATGAGATTTTTCAATTATACAACATACGATTTTTGTAGAGAAGCTACACCGTGACAAAGTCCAGAAATAAATATATACAAAAACAAAAAAATTTTATGACAAATACAAACTCGTTTTTCAAAAACAAACGATTCTAATGTATTTCGAAAATCGAAAATGTTATAAGAATAGTTTGAAGCTATTCCTCGAGGGTCTGAAGCCTAATTGGAAGTAGTTTACCCTTGATAGTTGTTTAATAGGTACATAGTGCAGGTTGTTGGCATACTCCTTGAGTAAGGTCACTACAGGTAGAGATTTGGTTTCACCCTTATCTCAACGTCAGCTGTTGGCAAAAGTTTTCAAAGATTTAAGCTAAACTTGAACATTCAATTGCCGGGAACTTTGAATTGAAACTCTGCGTAAAGGTGTCGGGAACTTGTGCACAAACGAATAAAATTTCACAATGTCAAAATAAGAGATTCAAGATTTTCACTCTCTCTTACGAAAACACTCAAGAATGTTGGAAAGATTCGGGTTCTTGAAATGTAATTTTCTAATAAACGAATATTACGATTAGTTGCAATTTTAAGGGTGGTTCTAACCCTAAAAACGCAGAAAATGAGGGTTCATTGATGATTTTTTTTTATCTTCTAAACAAGGAACTGCTGAACTTTGCAGGCCACTTATCCTATTAATAAATTCTATCCGCACATATTCTGAAATTTCGAGATTTTTTTTCTTAATGTCAACAGATTTAGAGGAGTCGCATGAAGAAATATCTGAACAAATGATATCTCTGAGATGGCAAAGTGAACCCAGTGACGATCCAATGAATTGAGATTATTATATAAAAAAAATTGACTTCCAAAATGGTCCAAATATTTTTGGAATTATTGAATAAAAGGATATTTATTCGTGAAATAAATCACTTTTTGTAGTCCTCACTTAAGATTCTAGGGGCATTTAAATACCAATAACGGATTCAGCCATCAAACTCTTAGTCCAAGCACCGAAGACTCCAGGAGTGACTAATTAACGAACAAACTAGGTAGATACATACATATGTTCAACTTCTGACCTGAACTTTAATTAATGCAATCTTTCTCTTATACAAGGGTCGCTCTACTTTGGCTGCTATGTATAGCCCGCGGAAGCACCACAGCGCAGTAATTAAAAAAATGATACTTGAGCAAGTACTTGCCTACTCGGATGTTATGGACCATGGAAATGAGTCATTCATGCATCATGAATTGTGAGAGAATTTATCCGCTTTAATTCCCAACCGGCAATCTTGCCTATTATATCATTTTATACTTTGAAAAAAAGTAGTAGCACCTACAGTTACCACAAATGAATAAAACTAAGTAAAAATTCTACGTCAAAGGTCAACACATTAATATTCTACACGTCGATTATGCTTTTAATTGTTTTCACTTCTATTCAAAATGAAATTTAGAACATCTCGAAATTCTACCTTGAACTCAAAACCACAATCACAAAAGCACAATAGCTATTACGCTACCATGTACGGTATTATGATTACAACGAATTTCTATTCATTGGAAAATCATATAACAACTGCAATAAACATGGCTAATTTAATCCTGTATACATAGTATTATTATTTTATTATCATCTTTTGTTAATATAAATTATAAATATAATTTTTCAAAAACCATCACTGTATAATTATTCTACGTAAAGCCCCATTTACATCACGATAAAAAATATAACCCTTATCTATAATATTTTAGAGCTTCTATTGTTGGTATATTTATTTTAACGATCAATATATGTACGCCAATAAACGGGATGTTATTATCAGCATAAAATTCACCATGACGCGTAATGGCTAATACATTACTTTCATTAATCACATAACTATTATTATATCGTGTTATAGAGATGCAGCAGACCAGCACTACCTACATTCATCAATAATTTACAAGGTATGACCTGCTACTCAGAAATGTATTCATGAAATTCTGTAATAATTACGAAATTAAACTATAACCAGCTGTTTGTGTCGATTAGGTTAAATATCCATGTTCATTGTTCAGCCTTTTACCACTTCTTCCCATGTAAGAGCTACCAGGCTTCAACGACAGGGCCAGGCTAGGGTCAGTCCTAAACAATCGAACCACGGCTGTTGGCCGTAGCTTGGGTCAGTCCTGGATGACCGAGCTTCAGCTATTTAAATTTTGGTCTAAGCTTGGGCGAACCCTTACTATCAACTTGTATGCCAAGCCTGGGACGAAGTGATCATCCCAGATTCAAACCAAGGTTGCGCCAAGACTGGTTTGCAAGCTTGGGCTAAGATTAACAAGTTTTGGCACGGGCCTGGGCCTATGTTGGGCCCATCGTCACTTCCTATATGGGATTCATGATTTTCTTCTCTCTTGAGAAATCTTGAGAAGGTTAGTTATTATAATTTATAGAAAAATAATATACATAGATACCTTTAAATGAGATTTATTACTTCCTACAGTTTTGCAGCAAGGAATCATTTATCAAACACCAAAGTCGGAAGTGTACTGCAGATTAGTAGTACATACAAGTACATTAATGTAATACAATTTCAGTAGTATATGTGTACTACAAAAGTCTGGCTGGGCTGTATGTAGGTAAAAATTTTAATTATAAAACAGGATGACTAACGCGTTAGGGTTTCATACTTTTTATTATATATGTATACATATAGGATATACATACGGCTACATAATGCATATTTTATTTGCAAACATTTACAGTTTACTTATTTATATACACTCTCAGAAACGTTGAGTTTAAATAAAAAAATTTCTAACAATATTGCAACTGTTTAAAGAGAATTTTATTGCCTACAGACTACAGGGCATAAATGAGGCACGGATTAATATCGCGTGTTTTAACATCACATTATTCTACCGTATAGGTATAGGTATATACATAATAAATTCATATTAATAATTAAATACCAGTCTTAATGTTTTACGGCATATAGATATATACGTAACCGCAGATAGATAACGTTTTGATCCAATATGAATTCCCTCGGATAATTTATAAATATTACACCAATGTAATTTATTGCAAAAACTACCCTCTTCCAATGCGGGGGGGAAAAAACAATCACTTCAATCAAATTTACGATATCGCATACAACACCCAAACACCCATCTAAAAATCATCGGAGATAATTCTCTGGACTCCAAAACGTGGAAATCTAGTGAAAACTCAATTTTCCATATTGGAAAATTACATGTAGTAAAAAATAAATTTTGTAGAATAAATATTTCTATGAAAAGTTGTAAGAAAAACACCCTTCAATGAGCATAGATTACAGAGGTTTCAAAACTGACTAGGGGATGAGGTTGAGTGAGTCATCATTGAATGGAAAATTTTTGGAATTTACAGGGTAACAAGGGCGGAAGGATAGGACCCTCGTCACTGAATCGGCCTACATTGAGGTATGTAACTAGCTTGTGGGATACGGTTTGAAGAGGTACCACAGTAATAATTGTCGACCGAATCGTTCGAGCATTTGGGCAATCGTCCACTTCGGTAGACCGTATCTAATTCTTGGCATTATTCATGAGATTTAGTTGTCCTCGATTTGAGTAGGTGATAACTATGGCTACGTTCAGTCAGCTCAGTTCGAGGGATTTCAAACAATTATGTATTGGAGTAGAATGAAACCTGTCCTTTCGAAAGAGGATGGTTAATCCTCTCTTTGTCATTTTTCAGTACGTACGCTATTCGAATTGAAAATAATAAAAAGAATTACCTAGGTGGGAATTGAAAATTATTCTGCCTCCGAAAGTTCTTTGTTTTAGGTGAAAATCCAAGGGAAATGAAAACGGCGTTGATATTTAAATCAAGCTTCAAGCTTCTTCGGTAGAATCTGTGTATTATACAATCAAGACTTCTCTTGTTTCGAGAAAATCCTCTTCCAAATCTCTAATGCCGAAATACGATATCCGCGATTAAGAAAAAGAAAGATAAAAAAAAAAAAATAAAAAAGAACTTTTCAATAGGAAAATATTCAAACTCAAGTTCCCAGCGAGTAGTAAGAGTCAAGGATTACTCGAACAGTCCTCAACTCCAACAGGATCCTGTCTCTATTCGGTGGTCTGTGCAGTTCAAGAGTATCCTGCAGTGGGTATCTGAATATGTCCACCTTTGTCCAGCGAGAAAATCATACAGTGGCATCGAGAGGAGGACATGATCCGGCAGATCTTATTTCCCAGGAGTCTCATGATCCGATCAGCCACGTGTTCGCTTTTGAAATTTTCTTTTTAACATCAACGTTGAGAAAAGTCCAATAACCCCCTGAGGACCATTCGCCTTATTTGTGGCTCATATATAGACGACGAAAAATTTAAGGAGTTAGCAAAAACTGACAAGATAAGATAAAGATCAATATATATGCGAAAAGAGAGACAGAAATTAAAAAAACATCATGTACAGCTGTAAGGAATCAATTATTTTGCATTAAGAATCAATTTTCATGAAAGATCAGACTAATCATGCAATTATTGATTAAGGAAAGAGCTCGGTTAAATTTGGACTAAAACCATTTTTCGTTTTAAAAATTGCAAAAATAAAAATCCATTCAAAAATTATCTGCGAAAAGTTCTTTGTGTTAAGGAAATTGGTAAGTCAAAAGTCAATACTTTTTGTTAATTTTATCAGGACATAGTCAAGACATTAGGTATTCGTAGGATTATTATATTTGTGATCTGAGGATGTCCCTAAGAATTCAATTAAAAAAAAAAAAGAAAATTCCAAAATTGTGAAGAAACGGTAAGATATCAAATTGGAATTTTTCGTTCCAGTTTCAGATGTGTCAAAGGAAAACTGATCGCGTTTTTATGTTCAAAACAAAAAATTACTTGTTAAAAATAAGTTGAAAAATTTTTATAAATTTTTGTTGAATTCTCACTCCTAATGCTTTTCGATTAATATACAGTCGCAGAGTTGTGAGTAATCGAATAAATTGAAGAACTGAAAATTTCTAAACTTAGTCAATTGTAGTAAAAATCATCAGTCTTGTTTTTTTTTTCAGTTTTTCTTTTATATTTTTTGGAGCTCTTTTTTCGGTGATAATCGCATTCCAAGCCGCCTCTTTAAATCCCCATCTCTCGTTATTTCACAGGTGGATTCAAAAAGCTCGCATCAAAACCTTCGGATTCAATTTTTCGTTGATTAAAATATATGTTTAAAATTCGTGAATTTATGGTTGAAAGAATACAATTCAACGTAAAATTATTTCAACTTATATACGTAGAACGCATTTGGTTTCTTTTCACCTTCTTTTGATAAAATGTTTCTTTTGAGGTATGTCAAAGTATGAAAATGATGGATGAAACTTCTGCAATTTGAATTCGATTACCTCCCCCTTTATATATTATCAAACATTTTACAACTTATCGAAGAACTTTTTATTCCGTATGTTAAATACTCGAATATTTAAAATCAACGAGACAGTTATTAAATTTTTTTAATTATTTATCATGATTCGAATGAATTTGACTTATTTTCATGAATTTGGGAAACAAACCGGCTTTCTTTAGCCTCTACTACGAAAGAAGAAATAAATAAAATAAAAAAATAAAAATACCGACTACAAACGTACTTTTTCCGATTATATCTTTTTCAAAAGCTTTCTTTTGAACTGTGTCGTTTCCAATTTCAATCAAGTATCTCTTGTTGGCGATGACATTTGCTTTCGTACTAAGCCAAGACCGACTGCTTTCACTAAGCTTTAGGTCAAAGTTTTCAAGTCGCTTGTCGTAGTGGATCAAAAGGAAAAAGATTTGCGAGAAATCAAATTCTTTTCACATTTGCATCTTGACTCCTTACACGTTGAATCGATTAAGGAGAGACGCCGGTAAGACAACTGGAATTGTATAAAATTGGTACCTAAATAAATTAAATTCTAGCACTTCGAGAATCCTAAATGAAGATATCTGATATTCAAGTGGGATCGTTATACGAGTTAAGGTTAGTTTTAACAGTCGTTAAGCTTCTACGATGATACTGATTCTTTTTATGAGACACGATTTTCAATAGGTTAAATTTCCAAGTGAGAAGCTCTTTGGTTAATTTTTTGATCGCAGTGAATCTCGCGAAACCAAAATCATGAAATTTGGAACATAATTTCATTGTGTAGCTTTCAGTATCATAAAAAGCTTGGAAGCTCATCAAACTGACTTGAATTAGTGTAATGGAAATGATTGAATATCAAGTTTTGCTAATTTGTATTATTTTTAACTTGTTTTGAAAGAAAGGAAAGTTTTTACAATCACCCCGAAAATGAACATTCGAATCTTCACCAGATCTGAACATTTTGAGATCCAAAAAATCTTGAATTTACGATATCTCGAGAACTGATCAACGGATTTCAACAATTTAGATCTCAATCGACAGCATCTCCTCCATTTCAAATCCGTTCAAATTTCGAAATTATTCGATACAGTAGTTTTTGTGTAAAAAAAAAGACACATATTACCTTTTCGGTTATGTAACACATTCCGTCTTCTATTAACAAAACCTTTTACCAATAGAAAGCTGTTTTATGTACTTAAAAAATCGGAATAGGAAGTTCTAGGACTCATATATTCGTTTATATATTATTTTTGTACAATTTCAGTCGTTTCACTGCCATCCCCCCTTAATCAATACTAGTACATGTTAATTACGAGTGCTTATACATATATTTCATTAATTACATACGCGTCGATATACTAATTAGTAACACGGCAAATATAGCCAACTAGTATAAATCCATGAGATATCTGTAGATTCCCATATACGTAGAGTTGTAACTGTTGCAGCGACTGATGGCATACGATTTTCACAGTAAAATATCGATAGGGATATTTTTCGGTCTTCGTACTAAATCAATTTCTTTTTTTTATTTTGTTTTTTTAATTTTTTTTTGTTTGGCTGATTGAACGCCAACGGCATTACGCTTTGAGGATTTGTTCACGCGAGGATAGCAGCTCTGACTTGTCTGACGGAGATTCTACCTTCAAGGATTTGCGAAAAGTAATCGTACGAGTTTAATCATAAACGGGGTGCTATGGAGCCTTCAACTCTTATTTATTGCCCAAAAAGAAGAAGAAAAAACTAAAAAAAAGAAAAAAAAAAATCTGCTCCATGGACTAAATCCGAGCCATGAGTCTCTCTTAAAACATTTCTACACTACGCAAAAAATTTCCACGAAAACCGACGCGTTCATTATACCGAGGTAAAATGAAGCACTAAAAATTTATCCTGAAAAAACGGTACCTACATGGCCATATTTACATCGAACAAATAGTGTACGGGGGTATTAATTCACCGTCTATTTATTCACTTGCAACTCTATATGAGTAGAATATTTCGAACCACGTATTTTGCGCAGATTCGGCAGGAGTGTGGATAGTGATACAAAAACATGAAATTTCGACCTTTCGGGTGACCAGAAATGAACAAAAAGTTAAGCCAAATGAATCTTAATTAATTGATGTTATTTATAAACTATTTAGTCTGTATAATTTTCGTTAAATCTCGTTGAAAAAATCTTTGAAATTGTTCCTACATGTAAAATCGTTTCTAAAATCAAAGAAAAATAAATGTATCATACGAACGAAAAATTATTTTTATTCTAACACAAAAACTACTGGATCGATTCATATCGAAATTTGTACAAATTTAGGTTGGAGTAAATCCTATGGATTGAGTCCAAAATCATCAAAATCTGATGATCGGTTCCTAAGATATCATCAATTGAAAATAAGACCTAAAAATTTTGTTCTTTGAATAACTCGATAACTACTGGACCAATAAAATGGAAAAACCTAGTAATTTCTAAGTTAAAAAGAACCGCATCGATTGATGCAAGGAAGTATATAATCCGTTCATTCTCTCTCGAGATATCCTCGCAGAAAAAATTGATATCCATCTGAAAATGGTCGGAGGTGATTCTCCGGAGTTAAAAATTTGGAGATATGAAAAAAATTAATTTTTGAGATGATTATAATAGCCACCCTTTCTTTCGAAACGGAAGCTTAAAAGAAAAAAAAAAAAAAACGATAACTACTCAGAAGTATAATCCTCTGCACTCGAAATGTTATTTGTTTTCCAGATTCATGTCCATTTATAAACTCATCGAAAATTCTTCATCATGCTCACGTTGAAAAAACTTTGTAGATTTTATGTAAAATCATTTAAAAAAAAAATATTATTTGCATGTGTATTATCAACATTGAATGGTCATTAGCAGTTAGCCACTGAAAATTTTTCTCACATGTGACAACCTTTGAAAAATCAAATCTTTAAGATTACAAAACCTTTGTACATAAGTTTTTTACCTATATACAGACAAAGAGGAAACAAATGTAGGTAATTTTGGAATTACAAAAATTTTTATTGCGGACCGTACGTGAGGATTGAGGTAAACTACCATTACAAATGGTCTCCGTGATTAGGTAGCGGTATAAGGGTTGATGTAAAATTCCAATTAGTCCAGCTCCGTTCTAGGTTGCAATTAAGAAAGTGATCAGATTACCGTGTACACCAAAAAGGTTGTAACCTTAAATAACAACGAAGCATGCAAATAGCTGACGGTTATATCGACTCTGATAACTGCTGAATCGACGAATATCTCCCTACCGTGTAGCACAATGATTTTATCCTGTTGTTTAAATCAGCTAAAAAACCGGCCATCTCTCCGCTTGAAAGAAGGGGTCAGGCTCTAAATTAAAAATAATTGATCTCCCGTTCATCCACTTCCGACATTTTGATTATCATTAATCTATAGTTCCTGATTATAAACGGAATGAACTTTCGACCTCCCTGACTAAACGATACCATTTCTGAATCGTGATCAGAGTCAGATGTGATCAACAGAGCTGGATATCAGCTGGAAGTAACTTTGAACAGCTGATCAAATCGTCTTATGTCAAGTACCTAGCAAGGTACAGATTTTGGCACAACGGGTTTGCAATCTCAACTGCACGGGATATCTTGACTGTGATTCAGCCAGCCAATCTCAGCGCTGGACAGCAGCAATCGATCACTCTAATTGGTGGCTTACCTCGGGCCCCGAGACCCTGAAGTCGGTATAGAGGCATGAATGGGGCTACGCGGCTAATTGGTAGGTAACGGTGCCGTTACGCAGGGGCTACCGTGGAATACTAAATCGCCAGGGTGAATCATGGGCTACGATATGGGGTATCTTAACTTCCTTGGGTTTGTACAGCCTTGTTTTATGTGATACTGAATCAGTTCTAACCAAGTTCTGGCCACTGGACCCATTACAGGCTCCAACATATGCAGACAAATTCATTATTAAATTATCCTTCAGATTCAAATTCAAACTAAACCCAAAAAACACAAAAAGTTTTACCCTATCTCTGGAATTTAACCGTCGAAAGTGACTGTAACTGTTTCATACATCTCAGTCACATTCCAGACACATTCCGGTCGCGTTTTACGAAACTGACATGGCGAGATCTAACCATTGTTTCGTGATCTTTAATTTCCCATATTTTACTCATTATCAAACTCAAAACATCGCAGCAAACCCGCATGTCTAGCAAAGAAACATTTCTTATACTGAAACACAAAAGGCTGTATACGAGTATCTATTTACCGTTGATTTAACTCCATTCGAGCGCGTCTTATACTCCGGGCGGTATATTTCTACTTCCGAGAGCCCCTAGCACCTAGCGGCTAGCATGGAACTACTCCATGAGTTGCACGACCCTTTTGAAATGTTTCTGCAATATTTCTGTTATGTATGTTGAAATATAATTACAGAAGTTTATGCTTCCGCAAGGTAACTGTTTGCAACGGCTCATGATATTAACAATCTTAATATATAAGTGAAAAGTAAGTTTTCAAAAATTGAAAAACACCACAAAAATAAAATCTGGTTAAAGTATTATTAAAATAACGGAATATTATTCAAAACAGCATATCCAAAGCTTCCAATTTTACTAGAATAGAATATATAGCAGCTATTTCGACCCGTGTGTAGGTGAGCCGGTTCCAAGAGGGTGGCTGTCAGCTCAGCTGTTAATTTGACAGGTTGCCACCCCACATCCGTACAGTGGATGGACAAGTGGACATTCGGAGTTAATTCATTGAACGTACAGAGGCACTATTCGGCCATTTGATCCTCGTTCACGATCTCGCTAGGTTCATCTATGACTGCAGATCTACACAATAAACAACGGTTCATAAGGCTTGAATGAACCCAAATAGAAAGCCAAATATCATACTGCGCCGAAAGAGATAGAGAGTTTCAATTCTCTGCATCAATTTATACTCAAGTTCTCTGTTACATGTAAAATACTAATTAAGCATTTAGATGTAACTTATGGTGACTGTAGTGAAGGGAAGTTTGAGTTTAGGATTTGTTTTGCATATACTATTATACAAATTTTGTTAAAATTCGTGAGTATATAAGCTCAATGAAATTACTTAGGCAGTAGAGCTGTTACATATTTACGTGAATGCGGTCGAGGGTGTAACCCCAATGACAATAGTGGTAATTTATAAAAGGGATTGTGAGTAGTAGGCTCGTGTATAAACTACGACTGAATTTTGTAGAGATTTGTGAAAAATAAATGTTCAACCGTAAATAGGATGGTAGGTATATGGAAATAATAATTTACCAACTTTGGAAAGGGATGCAGTGAACGATATCAACAAGTACGAGTACGTTATTATCCATCCCCTCGCACGTTCAGTAACATGTTTCGGAACTTCTGCAGGGCTTTCATTATGACTATCTGCTTTCCAGCTCGACTAACACATAACGTTAAGTCAATATCCGATCGTGTAATTACTTTGGAAATTTAGTAGCCAACTTATATTATGGAGCTACTGCATTTTGTAGACAAATTCATCGAATGATCTCAGAAATTTCTTGAAAAAATATCTAAAATTTACAAAATTTTATCTCCAAATAATCGCCATGAAAAATTACCAAACCTCGTTTGATTCGAAGAAATTCAATTTAAATTTTTGAATTTTATAATTACATGAGATTTTATAAGGAACCGAAAAGTTCCGTGAAAAATCCTCGATTTTCTCAAAATCGTTTCATTTATGGTTTTGGAAGGTTTTCAACCCAGGATTTTTGTATTCTTTTTTTTTTTCATTGCGGGCTTTTCAATGTTTCGTAGTAATTGTAAAAAAAAATCTTTTAGACAATTGCAGGTATAAGTCTATATGTATAACAATAATTACTACACTCGGATTCCTCGGTGGTTATTTGAAAGAAAAATTCATCCGTAGAATGTACACTATGTAAGAGGAATATACGTATTGTTCGGTCTGAGCCGTCAACTCCTCTGATCCCACTGAAAAGTCCCAGGGATTTGTTGCGCTCAGTCAAGGATGGAGTGAGACTAAAACTAGCGAACAAACTCCTGTACAACGTCAACGTTTTCCGTTTTCAAGAATATCTAGGTCGTCGAGTCGCAATCGCAAGTATAACTCGCAGTTAGGTTGCTGTGATTTTCTCTTTGACGCCCACAGACTGAAGTCTGAAGACTTGTAAGTCCTAACTTCCAAGGTAAACAGAAAGCTTTAGAGACTCGTCTGCAAACCTATCTACAAGCTGAAAACTTCTACCCTTCAAAAATTTCTCGGCTATATATACAAAAAGCAATAAATAAAATACTTAATTGAAAACTTCCACCATTAGATACCAAATGATCGAATTATATGAATGAGAGATTTTACGAATTCAGAGTTGAAAAAAACTCAAGCAATCAAATCTATTCATAAATCACGATCTGTGTAGGGGAGAAGGAGGCAAAATGGACACCTCAACGAAAAATAAAAATTGAGGGTAAAATGGGCACCGTTTCAAGATTCTTAAATACTTAAGTTTCAGTTCTCTGACGTTACTTACTCACAGAAAGTGCGAAAAATAAGTCAAATTGTTCCTGTGCTGGGGCGGATGATATTTGCCCATAATTCTTATATCTAGCAGAGTTTCTCGTTTTGCCCCCCCCCCCCCCCCCCCCCCCCCCCCCCCCCCGCTCCCATACGATACTTTGCGTTGGTTTCTTTGGTACCAGAATTTCGCTCCACGGTTATCCGTTATTTATCGTATCTGTATCATAGCTGAAAATTCCGCAATTCTGTTTTTTCTTTATTCATTTATTTATTTTTATTTTAGAACGAAGTTTGGAATGGAAGTACATATAGAAAAGAAGAAGAAATCTACGATATTCAAGTATCTCCTTGGAACGATACAAACTCGTAAACCGGAAGATTGCCGGAGGTAAATAGTGACGTACAAAGTTCAGAAATTTTTGTCTTGTATCTGAAGTATATCTTGCTGTATAAGGAATAAGAATATAAACTGAAACTGGATGGTGGAGTCAGCTTTTCGATTATTTAAGCGGAGTTCCAACCCTAAAAATACAAAAAAAAAAAAGATCTTATCTCTCTCTTCCAAAAATTTCCTCACAAAATGGCGTCCATACATGTACACAAGAATTAAATATTTCTTAGTAAAATGACCGCCATTTGAAAAACAAAATTTTTTACGTAATAATTTTAATTCGGTAAATAGCTACTAGCATCTTTAACAACTCCTGTAAATTTCAGACTGATCGGATGAACCGTCTCAAGGATATCATTAAAGTTCCCTGGTCAATTTTGTTCATATTTCTTCATGCTACTCTTTGATCTGTGCTTACATTAAAAAAAATCTGGACATCAGTCAACCCTGAAACTTACCGCTGTGTTAAGTACGTTACAATTAACTGATACTATTGTGTTTATAATAAATTAAAGAAGGTTATAAGTATAATTAGTTTTCCCTATACAAATCTTTTTTTCTTCAATTTCTATTCTTCAAATAACTTTGAAACTACTCGACCGATCGATTCCAAAATCTAATCAGATCTAAGTCTTGATGAACCCTTTCGATCGCCGCAACAATCATTCAAATCGGTTAATTCGTTCCAAAGGTACCGTACGACAAAAAGAGAAATTTTTGTCCTGCAATATCTTTTAAACCAATCGTTCGATTTTGATGAATCTTGCGGCGATCAAAAGGGCTATCCAAGACCTAAGTCTGATTAAGTTTTGAGACTAATTGCACGAACAGTTTAGGAGTTATGCGCTTAAAACATGAAAAAAATTGTTTTTTAATTTGAATTTTTCAAATAACTGTGAAACTACTCGACCGATCAACTCCAAAATCTAATCTAATCGAAGTCTTGATAAAGCCTTTGGATCGCCATAAGAATAATTCCGATCGGTCGATTCGTTCTAAAGATATCGTACCGCAAAAATTTGTTTACAAACACACACACACGGACGTCTATCCAAAAATAGTCAGAACAGCTTCCTAGGACCCCAAAACGTCGAGATCTGATGGAAACTCGATTTTCGAAAATCGGACCGAAACCAATAACTTCCCTTTTTTTTTTTTAAATTTTCAATTTTCATTGTGGGAAGTTAAAAAATCATCAGAAATTCAGAATATGGGTTCGAAGAATTGATGAATTACATGTGTTGGTCGCAAGTTTTAGTAGTCGATAAAGAAGGTAAAAAAAAAAAACAAAACTGTTCAGAAAGTAAATTTTGAACGAGGTTGCGACGCAGCTATGTCCATCGCTACTTTAACTGAGGCTTCAACTTCGCCTCGTAGTTAGAATCACGGGAGACTGGGACACGGGATCAAATATTTACCCATCACTTGACTCGACGGTCGTCGGCTGCGTTTAAAGGAGGTAAAAAGTGAGGGTGGTTGAAAAAAAATAAGAAGAAAAAATAAAAAATAAAATAAAAGAAAAAAAAAAAAACCTAAGAGAAAGAAAAACTTGAGAATTAAGGAGTTTCTTAGTTAGCGAAAACTTGACGATCTTTTAATTATTATACGGCTTTGTTAGAGCTTCGAAGAAATCCAACAGGCCGGATGAAGTTTTAAATATTATACAGGCATCTCGTCGATGGTGAACAACGCGAAGTAAAGCTATGATTATTTTTTATTTATTCACTTTTATCTATTCAATTACTATATTTAAAAAATTTTGTACCAACAAGTTTCAATCTATCTGACCTTTCAACCGGAATTCGGAAATTTGCAAATTTTTATTCTATCTTTTTTCTGTTTTATTGTTCTCTTACTTTTACGCTGCAATTCCGGTTCAAGTTAATAATTACCCGAAATTATAAAATGTTGAACAAAAGTTTATTCGGTTAAACGTTTATATCCTATTAAATATTCAACTAAAACTCGACACTCTTTTTTTGACCCGAATATTAAAATGTAATCTTGCTAGATACTCCAGATAAATATATCTAGATAACTACAGCCCCCTCTCGTCTGAACTCAAGAATTGACAGCGCTGATTTCTGTATTCGTTTATTGATGGCCCTGCTGAAGAATCGAGCAATAAATTCACGAGACAAAAATTACCGATAAATTTCAGGCGTTCGTAACAAATTTTCAAAGTAATACCAAGATTTTTGAATTTTTATATTCGAAAGGTGGATAAATAAAAAGCTTACTGCGAAAGATTACAAGTTGATCTATTGAAATTCCCGAAAAATAAATTTCTTGGCAGATACGACCTTCTGACTTTGCTTTTACGAAAAAATTACGAAAGCTTAAGCCAGAAGGTTGTATCCGCCATTTTTGTATCTTCTTTTCCTTGTAATAGTTCTGAAATTGATGGAAGCGCGTAAATCTGCTGAAATTTGCAGGCAAAAAAATTTGAAAATAAAAAGATGTTGAATTTTGAAAAATTTCAACCGAAATTTCATTTTTCGTTATTCGCTTTGAAAATGATGAAAACATGTGGATTCATTAGAATTCAGAATAAACAAATTTTGGCTGAAAATTTTTTAATATTTCATCACCTATTATTTTCCAATACATTTTTTTTTCTCGACTTTCAATGCATCTGTACGTGTTTTCCATTGATTTCATGGCGAATCCAAGAAAAATAAGTGGCTCATACGACCTTCTGACTTTCATTTTACGAAAAAATTAGGAAAATTGAAGAAAGAAGGTCGTATCCGCCAAATAAAATTTTCTTGTGAATTTCAATGGAAATACGCGTTTCCATAAATTTCAAGATGATTACAAGAAGAAAAAATAGCGGATCGATCTTCTGACTGTAATTTCCTCGATTTTTCCTTGACAATAAAACCAGAGAGTCGTATGTGTTCGGCACATACGACCTTCTGCTTTTAATTTTCCAATTTTCCAATTTTAATTAATTCACATTGTCGATTCTAAAGCGAATTCCAAAAAAAAAAAAAAATTATACGATCTTCTGGCACTAAAATCGCATTTTTGGCGTTTACAACCTAATGGCCTTAATGACGCGATATAATATTTATTAAAAATTAAACAGGTTATTAATTTTATTTTTATTTTTTTTATCCAAAAGTTTCGTGGGCAAGAGTTGTCACTATTGCAAAAATACAATATAGAATTTATCTAAGATCTAGAAATATAATTGGTTACGAACCTCCTTAACACACACATATATCTAAAATCAACCAAGTATTGACGTTGCGAACTGTCAAGCCAGACATAATCGTAATTGTTTGCTTTGTACCTTGATGCGATTCTAGCACGACATATTTGCCAGACGTTGTTCTATACCTAACCGTGGTCTGGTGCTGAATCATGACATGACTCAGTCACTCCTATTTTCAACCGCAATTTAGCCAATTGATTTCGTTTACTCAGATTCGCGCCTGGTTGTCACTCGTCATAGATGTTCAAGTGGTTTCGACGTCTGGATGGATTGCCGATTTAGGTTAACACTTGTTTGATGATAATTTTCCAACATATACATACACCTACATGTGCATATAATTTGCCAAACCATCCTGCAGTATTCTCAATGACTCTGAATTCCAACCGCAAAATTATCGCAAATAGCGATATCACATTGATCAGCAGTCTCTTCAATACGTTTTTATATATTATAGAGTCTATGCCACTGCAGATAATTGACGTTACTGTAAATGACAAATCCATACTACAGCTCGAGCTCGATATATGGAGGTGATAATTTTTTAATGAAAAGATAATTAAAACAACTAGGAAAACAATTGAATTTAAAATAAATGTCATATGTCATCGTCACGTTTATATATATATATATATATATATATATATATATATATATATATATATATATATATATATATATATATATATATATATATATATATATATATATATATATATATATATATATATATATATATATATATATATATATATATTCAGCTATTTAAATATAAAATAGAACTAAATACTACTGCAGCATCAAATTATCGATGGCAATCTAATGGCATTTTTGTTCCTAAAAAACTATTGAAAATTGATCCTGGAATTCTTCAGTGAATCAATTCGTTTTAGATTTCGAAAATAAACACGCTTTTTGGGTATAGAACAAGCTATAAGCACGTCGAGCAGTCTATCGATTCGAAGTCTTGTAACTCTGTAAATTTTTACTGTTACGTCAGAATATTTTAAATGTAGGCTATTCTTGAAATATGAATTTTTAAGAAAATGTAAAATAAAAAAAGTACGATTTCTTTCACCTGACTGATGGGGTCCCTCCCTTCCTTAATCACTTTGGAAACATATTTTGATTTTTGTTTTTATTTCGTCAAATCATTATGATTCACTTTGAAGAAATATCTAATTATCAAAAATTATCTATAATCTGGATTAATTCTATTGAAGAAAATCTGGCTATCACTTAACCTACAGATCGAATGGTTCATAAAAGATTCTCAAAATTTGGAGGGAACGATTGCAGTAGTTTATTAAAATTTAAAACAATTCTTAATCATGTAAATTTAAAATAATTTCTAATCCAACGACAAAAAAATTATGAGAATGTTCGATTTCTACTAGTATTTTTTCTTTATTTTGCTTTTTTAATTTTTGTTTTCTATTTTTGATTTTCATAGAGAAAATCTTTCGTCAAAATTTTGTCAATAATTAGAAATTTGAACTACGCGAATCTAAGTATTACAGAATTAAAGTTTTCCAATTCAAAAATTCGGTTGGTTAAATTTTGGATAAAATATAGCCTGTAGACACGTCGTTAATAAAATAATTACGCTTGTGCATAATCGGGATAGAAAAATTCGCAGTTACCCCCATGTTGTCGTATGCAACGAATGAAAATTATTAACACTGATTTTCATCCAATTCTATCGCAAGTACGTTTTTTTTTTTGTGTGTCCTCTCCTGTCTTTCTTTTAGGTTCCTTTTTTTTTTCATTGCTGTTTTTTATTTTCTTATCCACCTCAATTTCATTATTCGTAATGGAAAAACTCCTTTTGTTGTATATATATACCCGCAGCTAAATAAAAAGATATAAAATACGTAGAAGCAGAAATACATAAATATTATATAAAAATTATACATACCTAGATATAATTAATTAATTAATTAATATTTTTTGTTTCGACTAACGTGACTAATTATAAATGAAGGTGCGTACATAATTTTTATCACATGTTCTAATTAATAAATAATATATGTATATGCTTATTATATAAATACCTTGGAATTCTATCGTAGCTATCCCAGCTAGTGAGACAATTGTAGCTACTGTATCTGCTTGACGAAGCCATGCCTATTAATGACGATGAAGAGGATCTATTCACAGGATCCTTTTATAATTTGTATGGTATATAAGGGCACCGTGATAGTAATATATTTAGTATATGTATATATATATATATATATATATATATATATATATATATATATATATATATATATATATATATATATATATATATATATATATATATATATATATATATATATATATATATATATATATATATATATATATATATATATATAAATAGAAACTTATGTCACGAAATTTAAATCAAAATTCGCTATTCCGAATGAAATTACGTAACTTTCTATGTAGGTATATATGTATAGGTATAAATGTATATTATGGTATGTAACACACTTGACATTTACTACCTCATAGAAATTTCTGTCCACGATTGCTCCCCGTTGATTATATAATATTATAATATATGACATTGAACGAACGGTATCAAATTTTTTTTTCTTATTTTTATTTTATTTTTTATTTAAATTATTTAATATCATGTGTGTATATATATATGCAGGGTCCACGGAAAAAAAGGGGGGATTGTCAAAATTTCTGATTTCTCAGGAATTGAAAATAATATGTTAAATCTATTATTACTCAATCAAAGTCGAACAAATAAAAAAAGTAAAAATATTTATATTTTCATAGACAATTCAATCCTAAATAACATTCATAAGAAATTTTTAACATTCAGTAAATAATGGTATATTAAATAATTAAAAAACAAAACAAAATCAATAATTTACAGGGAAAAAAGGAGGAATGTTAAAAAAAAAAAAAAATCAATTTTTTCACTGTATTTTTAATTTTTTTTTAATAGTTTCAAGAGATACAGTATCATCATCTTCCAAATCTGACTATTTTCATTTTTTTCCTTTTAACTGGTGACGATAATTTCGGAAGCCCAGAAAAAAAAGTTTACGTTCTTTCTTTACAAAATTATAATTCAAAATGTTATTGTAATGTAGCGATAGTTCAATAACTAGATTGCATGTGTTAATTTTACGTGACTCTTGTTTTTATCGAAAAATTTCTTTAGACCTACCCCTTTTTCCTGGGCATACTGTTTTTTTTTTTTTTTTTTTTTTTTTTTTTTTTTTTTTATCTGATATTAACAGCATGTAGAGCACTCTTCAAAATACAGGAAACTATTTTTTATTCAAAAAGTTGAAAAATCGACAATCCTCCTTTTTCCCGTGGACCCTTCATATATAATGTTTAGTTCTATTCAAATAAGTTATTTATTTAAAAATACTTCATTCAAAGTATAAATATACGATATTAATTATAAATATATTAGAATATTAAAAATGATTTTTTCATACTATACTTTTATATGTAGTATATGTATATATATATATATATATATATATATATATATATATATATATATATATATATAAATTTATGTAGATTTATACATACATATATTTATAATCGTATAATTTTACGTAATTTTAAAATATTTAAAGAAAGTTTTTTTTTTTTTATTATTTTTTTTTAATAAAAAAATATAAATTATGCTAACATTATAATTATGTATAGGTATATATAGATATATATATATATATATATGTTTAAATTGGTTTCAAATTCTAAGCCACTATATCTTGGACCACGTACACTATTATTTTATTTTTATTTTTATTTATTTATTTATTTTTATTTTTTCTTCCTTCTTTTGGACCACTTTAATTAAAAATCTAATTTAAATACTTTTTTTTTTTCAAATGCTAAATTACAGTTTTTTTATTTTTATTTTTATTTTATTTATTCAATTTTATTCATCTCTTTATTCACTGTGCGAATTTTATGTGTGTATATATATATATCTGTATATGTTCGATAAAGTATCGATGGTGCGCGCGCGTTTTTTATGCGTAGTTTAAAGTGTTCTTCTTGTTTTTTTTTTTGCTTTATATTTATTATTTATGTTAAAAATAAGCTACGATTTTTGGACCCACCAACCAGCACTTAATTATATATTTTAGGCAGAATATTACAATTCAATATCCTCTTATACGTTATAGATAAAATTTATATGTATGTTATTATTATGTGTTTACGAATATTATACAATATTTCATTGCAATCATTATGAATTGAAAGAAAAATCCAAAAAAAAAAATAAAAATAAAAAAAATAAAAAAATATTAATATGTATATATTGCTTTTGTGTATCACCACAATGTTCCGATATTTTCATTCGTTTTCAGCAGCTGATATTTATTATAATAAAAACTTATTATAACGAGCTTCAGTATAAACTTTCATGTTTCATATTATTTTCTTACAATTTTTCATTGGCTTTTATATACGATATTTGTCTTTCGCTATATTTTCGTAATATTATATACGTATAACATACTGATATTTTAATTTTTTATTTTCTTTGTTTTTGTTTTCTTATTATATATATTTTATTTTATTTATTTTATTATTTTTTGGTTCTCTTTATTTTCTACCTTATTATCGTTCATTTTAATAATTGATACGAAATTGTTGAATAAAAAGAAGAAAAAAAAAACAAACAAACTAACTAACTAACAATTATCAATCTACATAATTTATATACCCATATATTTGTGCATAAAGTGTATGAAGAAGCAAATTGTTAAGATTTTTGGTCAAAGTTGAAAATATCCAGTAAAAATGATTCCTTTAAGCTGCATTAAAATTTTTCATCTCTCGATTATTTCTATATTATTATTATTATTATTATTATTATTATTATTATTACAAGATATTTGGGTTAACACTTGAATAAAGAAACAATAAAAGAAAAAAGAAAAAACAACAAATTCAATCAAATTAATTGTAACTATTCAACAATCGATACATCACAGTCGTATTCCGAAGACCACAAAAAAAAAACGGTAAAAAAAAGACGTTAAATAAATATAAAGAGTTTAGGTAAAATATAGGAGAATAAAAACAAATATCAATAAAAATTTTCTACAGAGTCATCAATTTGTTTATTTTATTTTATTTTTATTATTCTTGTTATTATTATTATTATTATTATTATTATTATTATATTTATTTTTGAATTTATCTAAATAATCTGTGAGATTGATCCCCCTGTTTTTGTTTTTTCTTTTCTTTTTTCTTTGTTTATTCAAAATCACGGTGCAGGTACGCGAATATATATATCATACAGTTGCAAAGTATGAATATATATAATATTAAAGATATTTAGTTTGTTAAATAACGTTGTGAATTTTATGAATGAAAAAATTTATATATATATATATATATATAATTTTACGACAAAAATAATGATAATAATATAATATCATCATTCGATATCCCCAACGTGTTATTATTTATATTAACGTTATTTTGATTTTTTTTTTTTTTTGTTTCCTTATTTCATCTTATTTTATTTTAATTCAATTTATTACATTTTCTTATTTTTTGTTTTTTTCAAATATAGTTGCCGAGTTTCATATATCTTTCAATATACCGCATATACATATATGTATATAATTTCACAAAAACCGATATAAATAATATGATTTTTTCTTTTCTTTTCTGTTTTTTTGTTCTTCTTTCTTTTGCTTTCTTTTCTTTTCAATTTAATTTCGAAATATTGTAGAAAAATTATCAGTTTTTTTATTTTTTAGTTTTACTTTAATCGTCTTCCGGCTATTCGGATCGTTTGAGTTAATCACAATTAACTGATATTATATATTGCAATTTATAGAAATTGTCTTTACCGCTTGGGCACCGTCGGACACTCGTGTTCGAGGCAGCGACACTTCCTCTTTAAGAATGGCATTTTCATTTTTTAATTATTTTCTTATTACCCCTTTTACGAACCGATTTTATATACAAAAAATTATTCCCACATTTATTATTATTATTGTTATTATTATTATTATTATTGTTGTTATTGTTATTATTGTTATTATTATCTCATCCGATTAATTAATTCCTCAATTTTAATTTCGTTTGTCTGATTATTTTTAATATTTTACTTTTTTTGTTTTGTTTTTTCTGTGTATTGTTTTATTTTTGTTCTGTCAGAATTTTGGACCGTTTTGTTTCTTTTGTGTTTTGCTTTTTATTTTTAAATTTCTATTTCTACTGATTTATTCCCTGTTACATATTTTTCACAAAAAACCGTTGGATTTATATTATTTTTTTATTTACGCGCCCCCCTCCGGGAGGAAAGAAACACACGAGAGAGACGGGAAAAAGCACCGACGCTCGCTCGTCTAGGTGCAGATTCGAAGCACGAGGTGCTTGGCGCGAGTCTCAGCGCCGACTAGCGGATGAAGCCTAAACTTCCGGCGTAACAGAATTGCGGAGAACGGCGCATCCTGCGCAAGCTCCAAAAAGGAGGGTTCCTTGATTATGAGATGAATAAACAATACGCTTGATTAAAACGAATAAATAGAGCTTTAGTATATACACTTATATACATATACGAGGATATATATATATATATATGTATACATATATAAGAAACGTGTGCAGCTTGCAAGGATCAACCTCAACCCATACCCTGTGCTTTAAACATTTCCCAGTTTTGATTACCTCGTTATTCCTGCGGTTCAAATATTTCGCATTAAGTCATATACAGAGAAATTTTTTCGAATAATTTAAACTCTCGGAATGTCCCTTCGTTAATTAAGGGGAGTTTACCAATAATTATCTTAAAGAAAATTGAGATAAATATTTGAATTATGAAAAAGAGATTATTTACTTGTATATTGGCGAAATGAGTATTTTGTCCGTGAAGCTTGTTAGGGATTTATTTTTGGAAATTTTAACGATATACGAATGTTAATTTTAGGGTTATTCTTAAATATATAGTGTTTCGTTATCGTTGACCGCAACGACACCACGAATACCGGACGAAAATAATTATACTTGAATTTATTCGCTTAATGAATCTTGTTTCGTTTCCGTAGCGTGTCATGAAGCTGTGTTAACGTTCTAACATCTTTATATATATACCCATAAACACTCTGGAGTCACGGATATGGTCAGCAGACACTATACATTAGAGGTCAAAACCTAAGGACCTAAAAATTTTGGGTTTTAACTAGTGGAAGGTATTTCTTATCGTTTTCTTTTCGCAAGCTCACTATTCGGTATTATCATCAGGCCAGTCGCGGATAGCGAAGCTATAGTCAAACTATCGATCAGCAAAAGCTCAACGTATGTTTGTATGTATGTATGTACCTATGTATGTACCTACTACAAGATACCTAACTTGTTGCATGGTGTATGAATTATCATTGCTTATAAAATACGCGGTTTTAAATCAAAGCAGATAACCACACGAAAAAATTCACGGATTTTTGCAATCTCAAAAAATGGCGTAGGTACTATGAATGAAAAGCTTAATTAAAAGAGAAAGAAATGTATAATTATTACAAGTGAAGAATTGATTTTTTCTTTCTTTTGACTTCCCGCTTTAGCAAGAGGAAAGTTATTGTAATCACCCCGAAAATGAAAAGTTGAGTTTTTACCAGATCTCCACGTTTCAAGGTCAAGAGAATCAACTCCGAACATTCTCAGATGAACATCTGTTATGTATGGATGGATGGAAGTGTGTGAGCACTTTTTTTGTCCGACGATATCTCGATAACGAATCATCAGATTTTTATGAATTTGGTATCAATCGATGCGGATTCTCCAAACTTAGAACTGATTAGATTCTGGATGTGATCGGTTTAGTAGTTTCCAATATATTCAAAGAACAAATTTTCCAAAAAAATAATTTAATCGACGATATCTCGCGACAGAATCGTCGGATTCGAACAAAAATTGGTATCTCAAGGTTTTTTGGATCGCTGATCACGAATACAAGGTCAGCTTTCTTCAACTCCTATCATCTGAAAATTGCCTACCCATAATCATTTTAAGAAATCTCTATACATGTGTTTCTTTTTTTTTCAACTTGAAAGATTTCCGCGGGAAGTTTTAGGTCGGCCCATTGTGGTCAGTCGATTTACTTGTTTATTTTTCTTGTTCAAAAATGGAAACTACTTATTTCAAAAATTTAACCAGATTTAAATTGGAGCAAATTTTATCGATTGAGGCTAAAATCGTTAAGATCCATCGGTCAGCTCTTGAAATATGGTCAATTGAGATTTTTTTGTTTCAATATTATATCTTTGAATAACTCGAAAACTGCACAAACGATCAAAACCAAAAGCTGGTCAGTTTTAAGGTACGAAAAAAAAAATCGCATCGAATGATACAAACAAGGTCAAAAACCGTTGATTCGTTCTCGAGATGTCAAGCAACAGAAATCAGGAAACCGGTTGACCTATGGGCCAACCCTAAAACTTCCCGCTGTATTAAATATGTTACAATTAATCGATACTATTGTGTTTATAATAAATTAAAGAAGGTTATAAGTATAATTAGTTTTCCGTATACAAATCTTTTTTTCTTCAATTTCTATTCTTCGAATAACTTTGAAACTACTCGACCGATCGATTCCAAAATCTAATCAGATCTAAGTCTTGATGAACCCTTTCGATAGCCGCAAGAATCATTCAAATCGATTAATTCGTTCCGAAGGTATCGTACGAAAAAAAGAGAAATTTTTTTCGTGCAATATCTTTTAAACCAATCGTTCGATTTTGATGAATCTTACGGCGATCGTAAGGGCTATCCAAGAGCTAAGTCTGATCAAGTTTTGAGACTAATCGCACGAACAGTTTAGGAGTTATGCGCCAAAAACATGAAAAAAAATTGTTTTGTAATTTTTATTTTTCAAATAACTTTGAAACTACTCGACCGATCGACTCCAAAATCTAATCAGATCTAAATATTGATAAGCCCTTTCGATCGCCATAAGAACCATTCCAATCGGTCGATTCGTTCTAAAGATATCATACGACAAAAATTTGTTTACACACACACACACACATACAGACGTCCATCCAAAAATAGTCAGAATAGCTTCGCAGAACCCCAAAACGTCAAGATCTGATGAAAACTCGATTTTCGAAAATCGGACCGAAACCAATAACTTCCCTTTTTTATGAATATTTTCAATTTTCATTGCGGGAAGTTAAAAAGAAATTGATGTTTATATCTGAAAATAATTGAAGATGATTCTCTGTACTTCAAAACGTAAATATATGGTGAAAAAGTCAACTTTTCATTTACAGGGTGGTAATTTTAATAACTTTCCATTCTTTAAAACGGAAAGTTAAAAAACTAAGCACAGCTTTGTGCTTTCATTATTTCGATAGCGACAGAAAGAAAGAGAACATTATAATGGACGGTACAAAACCACATCCAATGCACTCTGTCCATTCAAGACTCGCCACTACAGTGCTGGTATATATGTATTTCATGATAAAATTCCATTGATCATAAAAACAGGATGTCATTTGTAGGGGGCTTTCGTCGATTGTGGAATTGACCGTGTGACGGAGTGTCTGACCTATATTCCCCTTCTTGCGGAATCCTTTTTTTTTTTCTTTTTTCTAATCAATTCACTCAAAGTTTGTATAATTCATCGTGAATAAAAACTGACAAACATGAATTCACCCACCATCAAGCTTCTTATATATGTTATATATATATATAAATTCAATTAATCTTCAATTTTAAGTCTGCAGGGTATCATGTGCTATGCTATACACGTACGTGAAGTTATATATCAATTCCTGACCTAAGAATCTACCTCATTAAGTCTCTCGCCAATTACTGCGACAATAGTCCATATAAAAGTCTTCGTTACATCATCATGTACTTTTCTGAAAAAATGTTCATATTACAGAAACTTACGTTCAAAATCCAATACAGCAAATAATCAAACCTCCATCCCGGGTTTACCGCAGATCTTACGTTATTAAACTCCGTCCAATTAGTGGTTGGTGAATTCTAAAACAGTGGATCTAGACCGCAATACAACCATGAATGTGTATTGATAATGAATCGAAACAAAAGTGGTAATATAGCGCGCAGTAATACATCATATTATACGATATAATGTCTGGCCCCCTTTAGTTTACCTATACACTAGTAAATCGTCGAATGAATACGTGGTTGTACATACATACCTAGGTATGACGTGTACACCAATACCAATCTAAACACTGATTTATACTCCGTACATTTTCTATGCCGATATATGAACTGATCGACGTATAGGTATGTAAGGTATAGAGGACGCGGGTACGTTATACCTATATAGGTATACATATATACATACATACGTACATGAATACAGGTATACGATATGACCGGACAATAAACTTACGACGGTCGATAAAATTTAATCACTACACAAGTCTGATAGCCCTATCCTTCGCCCTCTGCACCCCTCCAGGGCACCCTTATCCACGAGCCACAGTACGGGGTCGCTTATAAGCGGAGTTCGTCTGTGAGATCACTTTTCCAGACACGTGCCAGGTGCTGGTGACGGTGACACCCTCCGACTTGAGCTACGTAGTTGAAAGCCTCGTTCGGTCCTGAAGGGACGAGTACCTTATACCGGATTTCCGGGATAACAAACTCCATTTTCAAGATGACGTTGGTACTTTGTCCTTACGGTGTAATAAGGAGCTTTTGCTACAAGGCGCGAAATATATCTGTCAATCATTAAATTCGTTCAGATTTTATTTATTGTTAATTATTTTACCTGATTTTTTTTGCTTTTTTTCTTTTTTTTTTATGATAAACGAATCTTGAACACAGGGTAGATTCTAAGAGGTGGTCAACTCGGTTTGGTTATTGACACGTTTATAACTTCGCGTTGCGTTGCTCGGTGGTATAAATGTAATATGGGTATCGGAACAAAATACTTTTCGATCTTATCTTAGTCGCGGACTATGTGCGTGACAGACGTCGTTCCAAGTCCCTTGATCGCGTTCATATCGTTTTGAAATGCACGCGACGTACCCCGCAGTAGATCAACAATGAGATGAAAATCGAACTCTGTTACACGCATATTCAGGGGAGAGCTGTGGGCAAAACAGGCCCACATAAAGAAGTAAGGTTACAAATGGAGATTTGAATCGATAGATCTTTCAATTTTTGCCGAAAATCGATAGCCTAATTGATGATGAGTGTTGAACGTCCTTACTTCGAAGGTCTGAAAGTTACGGGCAAAGTGGGCCCGCCGATAATTACTCGTACTTTTTCTAAATTCTCAAAAGTAATAAATTTCTCTATTTAGTTGCCTTATAAAAAACTCTGAACATCAAATCAAGTATTTATTATAAGAACTAGGAGAGAGACGGACAAAGTGGGCGCCTCTGAAAATTTCTCGATCTTTGAAAAAAATTAAAAGACGTTATAAATGACCAAATCTACGAAATTTTTAGCTAAAAATAATTGCCTGTCTGTTGATAGGCGTTGACATCCTTAGTTCAAATGTCCGATATAAATCGCTTCTTTAAAATTTTCTGGGGGTCCACTTTGCCCGTCTCTCCCCTGGTTTTTGCAATATACACTTAATTTGATGGTTAAAGTTTCTAAGGTAAGTAAATAAAGAAATTTATTTTGTTTTTAAATTTTGAAAAAATACGACAAATTTTTTTTTGGGGTGGGGGGCCACTGTGCCCGATAGAGCCCGCTTTGCCTGTCTCTCACCTATAGGTGTTAGAAAAAAAAGACAACTTTTTTTTGTTTTTGTTTTTGTTTCTACGCGTCTAAAAGCAAAAAGACTACAAGGTTTTCCAATCTTTCTATTACGTGACCCCAAAGGAGTAAATTTGCATGGTCTTGACTGGAAATTGCATATTATTTAGTAGAGATATCAAAGCTCCAAACCATCGCCCATTTTGGATTATCAAAACTAATTATTTCAAAAGATATTCACGTCTTTACTCAAGAGGCCAGCATTCCTCTATCCTACGCTGGGTAATACATTTCAACATACATTTTCCTTCCAACTGACTCACGATATTTTTTATGAGTTTGGTAAAAAAATAAAAATTTATATTTAACTACATTACAATACGTTAAGCCCATATATCTACCGAGTCTGGACGATGTTCTCAAGGGATCTATTCGAGGGTATTAAATAAAGCAATCTATTCACGTATAGGTAGATACGAGTATAACGTCCTTGTAAAGAATTTTTTTTTTTTTTGTTTTTATTTAATCGAAACATCATTCCTGTTTTTGGTTCATATTTTTTTTTCTTTTACTAACCTTTAATATCTCAGCCCGCACAATATTGCGAAAGTTATTAAAAATTATTATGGAGCAAAGGGAGTAAATAAACCGTTTATACGTATATATATATATATATACGCATGCAGAGTCAAGGTAAAAATAAATAAAAAAAAAAAAAATAATAATAATCAATGATAACGTTGATGTTCCGGTTCTCCAAGCGTCTGAAGCTAATCAACAAGGCGTATTAAAACGACGCTATATCTGTATGGATTATCGCAAGATTGCAATATCTCTGAATCGTTTGAATTAGCTGAAATAGCTGCATTTGAACGAAAATCTAATTTCATAAACGGTTTCGTTACAGCTGAATCTGATGAAATATTCATAAGACATTCGAATGCTTTAATCGTTTCGTTTATTTAAGAAGCCTTTTCATGGTAAATGGGACACTTTTTTAATAATCGGACCCCAAATTCGATTTGGCAAAGATTTTAGGGTGAAAGAAAGAAGAAAAATATATATATATATCTTTGATGGAATTTAAATTTTCTAACCGCAATTATTATCTGAGAATATTTCGATTCGATTCGTACTTTGAAGCAAGCATGTCATGTTTTCGTATAAAGCTTTTACGCAGTTTGTAAAAAGGATAAAATAAAAAGAAGACGAAGTAGAAGTGATGAAAAAGGTGCATCAACGATCGAAACCTCTTCCCTTGCAGCACTTTACAATTTTATTTATCGACTGAACCCACAAGCAAGGTTTCGATAAACTTCTAAGTCAGTAAAGTGTCAAATCGTTGTCGCTTCTATTTGACTCCTCTCTTCAAGTCTCTGACATTTCAAGGCGACAGTGAAGAGGTTGAAATCCGAAACCCTCTCAGATAACAAACGGCGAAATGCCATGGGTCACATTCAGAGAACGTAATTGTGATTGATTCCGTAACTCTGGGACAGAAAATGACAATTGATGACTTACGTGTGTCCCTTTTATTTATTATGGTTCGAAATTAGTCTAAATGATTTTTTTTCCACGTGGTATTACCGATTACTGAATACCTTAAAGAGTTAACTTGACAAGATTAAAACTGCCTTCCCTGATTCTAGGGATATTTAAATAACGTTATTCACATCGGACCACAAGATGCAAATTTTTGATCTTCGAGTTCTAACTCCGGTCTGCATCTCCGGTGAAATAAATTGAATCTGTCGCAAGGAAATGGTAAACGTGCCGTAGATTCAGCATGAGATAAACAGAACCAGCAGCTTCCTTATTTCAACGCTATTTCTTATCAAATAATTGACTTGTCTTTACTTCACTGAATAGTTTAATCAATTATTTATCTATTATTTAATAAAAACATCTCGGGAAACTAATGCCCATGTACATTTAACCGGTATAAGAAACGCTTGTCATCTCAATTGGGGATTACATTTCCCTATAAGTTTCCTAACTTCTCGTTTTAAAGAAAGGGAAATACGCCGAGCGAGTATGTGTGTTATCGATTCTGCAAATGCAGAACGGATTTCATCCTTCTTTGCATCAATCGATGCAGTTTTTTTTTGTCTCAGAACTGACTAGATTTTGGATTTCATCAGTCCAGTAGTTCTCAAATTATTCAAAGAACAAAATTTTGAAACAAAAATTTTTCATTCATAATAAATCGATAACTGATCAACCGATCTTTACGATTTTGGTCCCGATCGAAAGGATTTGCGCGAACTTAAGTCTAGTTAAATTCCTGAATTAATCGATCCAGTAGTTTTTCATTTGGAACCAAAAAAACAAAATAAAGTCACTTCGTTTTCTTTTATAATTAAGCTTTTCACTCACATAGGATAGAATTTTTTGAGCTTGAAATATCAGAACATGAAGTTCTAGGACTGACCCATCGAGGCCAGCCGACAAATTTGATGTTTTTGCCAAATTTTACGGTACAGATATAACAGGGTAAAGTTTTAGCTACCTGTTACCGTAGTTACAGTCTACTGTCGGGAGTTGATTAACGCTATTAGTATCGCGACTGGTACGTCAGTTCCGGAGTTCCTAGTTGCAGACATGAGCGCGGCATGTAGTGAGGTAAAAGCTTTAGTTATATGCGTTTGAAATTCGCGTAGAAATTTCGCCTGGAGTCATAGTCGGAGCCGGAGCCAGAGCATCACGAGTTCATTATTTGGTTAAAATAATTAGTATAAGTTGATACAGTGATTCAAAGTTCGTGATATATATGACATTCGCAGAGATACTTCCGCTGCATCAGAGTACATATCCATTCGCAATCGAGAAAGAAGTGGAGTATAATATAGTATAAAGATTATTTTTGAAATCTTTAATATTTCAACTGGAATTACGGTTTACTGAAGTTTAACACTGTTACGCTTAACAACATTTCGACTTCACTTCCACTGCATTAAGTTACCGAGGCACTGGGAAAGGAGTTTTTTACTCTTTCCTTTCCTTTTTTAGCCTTCCAGCAAATTATAGGGTAAATGTAATAGGGGTGGAACGCTCTCGTAGTTGGCGGTAAAACCACTACGATGGTACGATGGCACCACCGTCCGTCCTGGTAAACTTACTTTGAGTTCACCGCCGAGAGGCGCCACATATTCAAATATGCGTGACGCGGTAAAATTATTATCCGAAAATCGTAATTCTACTCTTTATAATGAACCTCGAAATCCCTCTTACTTGTAAGACTGGAAATGAATCTATTCAATTTAATCAAACGCTAAAAAACAAAAAAAAAAAAAAAATTACAATAAATCGATTTTAAACATTTTCAAAGATAAAAAAGAACAAATTTTTCTCGATAAAAAATCTCCGGAAAGAAAATAACGTGTCTTTTAATTAACCATCCGTAATCACACTGGAAGTCGAACTCACCCAACGTCATTTTCAAATGACTGTCGTACAAAAAGTATCTATTCGATTTTTTTTTTTCGAAAAAATTATCGAATATATTTCGAACATTGTAAAATATGTAGCATCAGTCAATTTGGAAAAAATCAAATACCAACATGTCTGAAAAAAATTTCGTGAAGATGTGAATGTGCAAAAAATGTAACTATTCGGTAAAATATTCATAACTTTTTCATTTTTCAAGTTATTTTCAAAATATTTTAGAGAGATACTCACAAGATATGGTCGTTTGATAAAAAAAATAATAACGAAATAGTAGGAGTTTCAAAAAAGGTATTTATTCCACCCAAAATCAGATATTTAGCCCAAAGTTGCAAGCTGGGTCGGATCGACCCATGGTGACTGCGGAGGGATAAATTACGTTAAAAGTTTTCATAGAGCAAGAATAAACATGTCAAAGGAATAAAAAAAATTATACAAAATAAGGAGTAAGAATATACTACCCCCGTGCTATCCTTTAAGCTTGCAGTAGTGCAGGGAGCTTGTGAAAAATTTAAAAACGTGGTTAATTTATGGGGTGTAATACCATGGTACGTTGCTTGCAATGGTGTCGGTGGTGCAGTACGTACGTAGATACGAAGCATGGCCGTAAAAGTTGAAAACGATTGTATGTATACATATACCTACCCATCGTGACATTCTCTTACAACTATGTATAGCGAAACTCAACTATTTTACGAGACTGCTGCGTGTTTTGTAAAAGCTCTGCAGATATAGGATCACACGATTCTACCATGCACGTAAATTGGACTGAAATTGGAAATAGTGTAGCTCTTTGTTTCTTTTTTCCAACCTTTCACCTTTGATCATATACAGGTATATGTATATGTATAGGTGTATGTATACTTGACCCAAAACTCGTGTTGCCAGTGCTTTCTCGCTCGGTTGAAAACTATAACAATTAGTCGAAAGCTCCGATTGTGTAATTTGAATCCTGTTGTAGAATTGCACTGATAATAACTGCTCTCAATTATGTGGGACAATTTTATTACATTTTTGGTCCATGATTTTGGACCCGGACTAAATAATTTATTGACGTTTTTGAATACACTATTTTGGATTTATTTAGGTGAATGATGATAGTTTATCACTCCTCAAAATTTAGATAAGAGGTTTCTTTGATTAACGGATAGGCATGGTCCAATACCACCACAATTCTCTGACTCTTAACCAATTCAGTTCAACTAATTGTATAAGGGGAATGCAAATTGGGGTAACGTTACCCGGCTATTAAACAAGCATTGATCATGACCCGGAAGTTCGAATAACAGCTGAGTTCACGTATTCCGATTTGTTTAATTTTGTACAATATTAACTTTTCAAAATTATACCAATACCATATAACGATGGATAAAAATTAATGACCATTCTTTTTTTGTTTTTTTTTTTTTTTCATGAGAAAGTGATAATTTCGTATTTCGTTTTTTTTAGAAAAAAGTTTCAGGTACTGCAGACATTAGTTGATTAAAAATTCATATATTCAGCCCGTTATACTAATAGATAGTTTTTTGTTTTCCCTTTGGGATATGAAGATTGTTATACGTTTGCGTGATGAAAATTATCTAAGTTTTGGGATAATCTTTATAACAAGAAGAAATTGGTAACGGTAAACCGCACAATTATTTGAAACTTGAATTTTCTGAGCCTACAAACTTCGACGACCTTGATTATTCCTGCTGTAGGACCAAAAGGGTAAAGAGCTAATACCTCTATAACTTCACCGCACTGAGAATAGCCTCGCATCTTGGCCCAAACCTAAACCTAAACCTGTAGTCTATTAATTACCTCCTTAGCTTGATTAATCTCATTCATTATACAGAACAGCGTAAGTTTCTCAAAGTCAGTTGTGAATAGAGTAGTAAAATAAAAACCGGAAGCTGCTCTAACAAGCCTCGGAGAAAGATACCTAGTCAAATCTAATTGGACGTGATGTAATAATGCGGAAAAATTATACAAGCGCGGTATGTATATCTATTAAAGTATCTAAGAAAATGGGAATGGATATATCACGTTTTCTAATCTATTCATTCTAAACGCTATAGTCTTTTACACAAAACAAATCTTTCCACAAAGTGAACTCTATACATGAACTCGAAAAGGTTGGGCAAGCCACTTTTCTCAGGGTTATTTCGCTAATTATTGGTCAGGTTTTGTACGTACCTGAAATTTTTAGATTTTGTTGTCCCTGTTCATAATGTGTGCCTTTTACAGCCTTCAAAGGGGCTAAGATTTTTTGATTTTTATATTATGAAGTGCTACAAATGAATTTTTGTGTTTTTTGAGTATTTTTAACAGGGAGTTTCTCAAAGTGGGAATAATATCAGGAAAAAAAATTGTATTTCCGTATAGCTTGAATCTTCGATTTTTTATCCGCTCTTTCAACGTGACACTTTCTATGAAATATATTGACAAGGCAACTTGGGGATCCGATTCCTTCAATCCAAAACTAATTGTTTTCTTTTTTACTTTTCATCACCTACGGTGATATAAGAAGAGTATTGGTTTTGGTTGAAAAGTGACTTTTGCTAATTTTAACGAATCTTCACGTTTTCGACCCTCTAGAATCCAAAACAGTTTTTTAGAAAGATGTCGGTCTGTCTGTCAGTCTGTTCGACAAACTCGCGCGGTGATCTCGGAAACGGTTCGATGAAAGAATCTGAAATTCACAGGACTTTACAACCAAATGATGGGCATGAAAA
The DNA here is from genome assembly GCA_963924015.1 of Macrophya annulata. Taxonomy (NCBI): domain Eukaryota; kingdom Metazoa; phylum Arthropoda; class Insecta; order Hymenoptera; family Tenthredinidae; genus Macrophya; species Macrophya annulata. The sequence goes on along the minus strand of OZ001257.1, from coordinate 11,492,453 downwards.
ATTGCCATGTCTCGTTTAATTTGAACTTCCGGTTCTACCGGAAATAAATCGATTTTCGCTGTTTTACGGACAAACCTATACTTTTTTCTCTGTATTACCTTTCTAAATGAAAGAATATATTGTTACGAGTTGAGAATTTCATATATATATAGGGCATTCCTTGCCAATGACACCAAAAAAATTGTAAATATACCCGGATCGAATTAGAATGAATGTACTGCATAAAATTATTGTTTGTCAATATATAGGGCGTTCCTTACCAATGACAAGATCAAATTGTGAATGTACCCAAATCGAATTGGGATGAAACGCACTGTATGAAATTGTTGTTTGTCAATATATAGGGCATTTTTTTTTATGTGAAATTTTCAATTTTGATCTTTTCTTCGGATTTCATTACTTTTTTATACTTTTTCTTCCCCTGAGAAACCCATCCTTTTTTTTCTTTTTGATGAAAAGTACTCCGAAAAACTGCTTTTTCGGCTTGTTTTCTTTTGTTCTTTCAACATTGTAATTTAATTTCAAATAACAATTTTTAAAAAAATACTGAAAGACAAAAAATGTAAAATAAGAGACAAAAATTAGTTCTGGATTGAAAGAATTGAATCTCTAAGCTGCCCTTTGAATATGCTTGAAAAGGACCATATTGAGAAATGGAACCAAGAGATATGAGATAAGCTATGCGGAAGAAGGTAAAGTACGATTTTTTTTACGTCTTGTGCCATTTTAAGGTATTTCCGATGACATGAGCTCACTCAGACTACGCACAATCGAAAGAACTAAGATTGATTTCTTTTCATCTCACCTAGAAGCACACAATTTCGTAAAAAATGGAAAAATCACAAAAATTCATCTTTCGTGCTTCATAATGTGAAAAAAAAAAAAATCGAAAAAGTAAAGTTTTGTTTAATCCTTTTGAAGGCTCCACAAGATATAAGAGAATTGGGACAGCAAAATCTAAAAATTGAAGGCCCAAAACCGGGTCAATAATTGGCAAAATCACGTCTACGTTTGCTTGACATCTTAAAGACTATACATTTTTTCTGATATCAGATCTTTTCAAAACTCTTCAAAAAGGGGTTTTTTGAGCCGTTTATATCTGAAGTCAAGATATGGAAATTGAAAATTTTGTAAAGTAGACATTCTTGCATCAAAATTGGCAATCGGAAGATTTTCAAGACGCTAATATCAAATTTAAATTAAAGAAATTACCAATTTTACATTGATGGACACTGAGAACACTGAGTAGCAATTTTCATGCGACTCAGCCTATTACTTTCTACAGGTTCAATCCACCGTTTTGAATTGTCGTATTCTGACTGCAGATTGGAAATAAAAGAGCCATAACGGACCCACTACGTTGAATTTATGTATTCTGATTTTAAACCCGGGATAAGTAACCCAAAAAACCTCTTTTGAGTAAGTTTCAAAAAAGTAGCATATGTATGTATGTGGGAGGATTAGTTTTGTGTCAAAAACTAATTTTTAGAGTGTTGGGAGTATAAAGAACCGCAAAAAAATATCTATTTTTTTTTTTTCAAAATACTCTACAATTTTTTTATCTACATGTACAAATTAAAAGATAATCTATAAAAATGCAGATGATACGTCGAGTATGTATATACCTACACATGATAACATAGAAACATGCCGTAGAAAGTAATATCAAATAAAAAAAATAGTAACGAAAATGAAAAAAATTCAGAAATAATAAACCTATAAATTACCTTGGAATTTGAAACGCAATTTCATCAAGAGAGTCACTCGGCTGAAGAGGTGTCCGTTCAAAAAGATTACTGGGCCCACGATGCACTTTATTGCAACTCTGCATCGAGCCGGCAGTTGGTTGAGGTTGATCTGCACAGCTGGCCCCTCGCTGCCCGATGCTCTGATTGCTGCCACTACCTCCACCTCGTCGTTGTCGTTTTTTACGAGCTTCTTCTGCCTGTCGGCGAAGATTGTGCAGACGGAAGAAGAACACCGACATTTCTATTTCAGAGCGAAAGCGCTTCCGGTAAGTTGGGAAAATTTGCAGTTCCTATTTATTTATTTATTTTTTATTAATTATTTTTCAAACTATACGACGTATATGTATTTATATATAGTTTTTGATTTGCTTTTTGATTTCTTTTCATATACATATGTATATTTATCGGTTTCTTTTTTATTGCAATTAAACACCAAACATATAACTTCAATTAAAAACAATTATTCCATTATAAATACATAGGTTATTTCACTGCGAATGAATTGGCAGTCATATCATGCATTATTAATTGTACAACTTTGTATATCTTTAAACGCGTGCGTAGAGTATAAAACAAAAATTTTGTAGATAAAATACAAACAAAAAAATAAAAAATATTTCATTATACCTAATTATACAGGGGGGGGGGGAAAAAACTACAAATGGCAGAGAAACAAGCAAGGCACTTATTTTTAGTCATGCAGATATCTATGTACAGAAATTAATTAAGTTGAAAGGCTTTTTACTACTTTCAAGCTCGTTATCACATAGAATTATTCTCTAAGCATTACGAGGTATTGTTTTGTGCATTATTCAAAATGATATATAAAATTCGTGAAATGTCATACGATTCTTGAAGAAAAGAAAAAAAATAAAAAAAATCGTCCTTCTCATTTCACGACTTGCAATAAATCCCTTAGACTAATAAAAAAATTTAGGAATGACGATTCGCGGATAGAATTTCCGATCGTAAAATTCGATTGATTATCAGAACTGACTGATTTTAATCGCACCGTTAACGACTGTCTTTATTATAGCTCTAATTTATATCAGTTAACAATTATTGTTGACCGTCTCGATCGAATTCATTGAGGAAAATCATATTTCAACTATTTCATTTCTAGGTATGAACCAATGCTGCAGGAATGAGGAAACCTCTGGAATACAAATCCTGTGAATAACATCAGTCTGAATGAAAATAGGATTGACCCTGATTTTAGGACGGAAGTATGTAGGTACGTCTTATATATGATTCCGTCTCGAAGGAAGGAGCAACGATCAAGCCTCGTTACGGTAATAGAATAAAAAAGAAATAAAATACAAAAAATAAATAAATAAATAAATAAATAAGGAAAAGAGAAAAGAAGAATAAAAAGAAACGGAATAACACGAAAGAATAAACAATAAAGTGGATACGTCGGTGGGAAAAAGCTTTCCGTCCGATTGATAGATTTCCTCGTGTCAGTGGTAGGGGATTGACCAAAGAAAAATGGACACTGCATTATCCCCCTATGCCTGCAGGATGTACGTCATATCGAGGATAAACTTATCTGATTGAAGCTATATATGGGGCATTCTATGTTATTTCGACTTGGGTCTGACCCTTGACTTGTCGGATTGGGCCCGCGATTTTTTATATGATTGGTCTCACTTTGAAAGGCACTTAGTGTTTTTTTTTTTTCAGATTTTTTCAAATCGATTTGAGTTATTTACAATTTTTAAAAACGACCATATTGATTGACACTATTGAAAAATCTGAAAAAATTCTAAAAAATTGTGTGTCAGTTATCAAAATTTTTAAACTTAGAATCAAAATGTGGAGATTTTTCCTTTTTACTATTTTCAAGATTCTTCCGAAAAAATACGTTAAAAAAATTGAAAGCAGGAGTTGTTTTTCTGTGGATAGTTGATGAAACATTTTCATATGTCACACCGGATTTTTGAAAACATTTTCAAAATTTTTGAAAACATTTTCAAAATTTTAAAAAATTTTTTCAGTTAAAAAAAACAAATAAAAATTGCCAATGGTAAAATGGTTCCGAAAAAATTTGAAAATATTTTCAAAAAGCCGGTGTGACATATGAAAATGTTTCGGCAGCCATCCATAGTAAAATATCTCCCGCTTCTAATTTTGATGACGTTTTTTTTTCGGAAAAAGCTTGAAAACAGTAAGAAAGAAAAATCTCTCCATTTCGGCTCTAAGCTTTAAAATTCTGATATCTGACGCACAATTTTTGAGAATTTTTTCAGATTTTTAAATTGTGTCGATCAATATGGTCGTTTTAAAAAAAATGTATAAAATTCAAATCGATTAGAAAAAATCTAAAAAAAAAACAACTAAGTGCCTTTCAAAGTGAGACTAATCATATAAAAAATCGCGGACATAATCCGAGAGGCGAAAAGTCAGACCCAAATCAAAATGACATGGAATGCCCCATATGTATACAGAAGGTTATACCTTCCTATACCTACGTCAGGGCATAAGAATGTAATGAAGTTATTCTCTGCAAGCTCCGCAAACTTGTCTCTTATAACGGTAAAAGCGAAGCTATAGTCTCTTATTCGCTCTTCGACAAATGAGATCAAGCAAGATAAAATTTATTGTCATAAAAAGTTTCTGCGTAACTTTGACTATAACGTATGAGTCTGTGACGTCTGTGAATTTATTTATCATTGATCAAATTTTTTATGACTAATTAATATTTTCTGTAACAATTCACGTTTAGGAATAAATCCACCGTTTTGTGATTGTTTTTTACTTTACGTTAGCCGAGACATAGATCGGATTACTGTAGCTCAAACCGCAACGGTATAAACTATAATTCATTCAAACGAACTCATTCAATTACCAAATCGAATCTGAAAATTGAAATGGATATTGTCAATTACGGTGTGGTTAACACTGACATTGAGCTCGTTGCTTTATTAATAATAGCTGGTCTGTTCGTACCCAGAATTAGAAACCGTCTGACCACATCGAACCAATCGTATTAGAGCTTTGGCTCGTAATCGACGACTCAAAAATTTCCAGATATTATGTATCAATAGAAACAAATGTAATTATCGTTGATTGATGTCTCGATGGGTGAAATTTCGTGGGAAAAAAATATATTTTGCTGCAGTTTTGCGGTATGAGAATTATAAGGAGGTTAAGGCTAGTCAAAAATCAATACTTTTTGTTAAATTTATCAGGGGATGATCAAGACATTGGATATTCGTATGATTATTATATTTGTGATGTTAGGATGCCCCCAAAAAATTCAATTAAAACAAAAATACCAAAATTATGAACGAACGGTAAGATATCGATTTTTCATTTTAGATCGCTTTCAAATAGTGAAAAATCTAGTAGATTGGTTCGATTTCACTCTTCGATGGTTTTTTATGTTCAGAAAAGTATTCTCCACAATGCCACTGGGTCACTTTTTTTTCATCGCGTTGGTGACGTTGAATATTCAATTTTACAAGATTGGACCCCGATCGATTCCGATCAACAAATAACGATATAGAATTGCCTATTGACAATAAAAATAATTTGTTACAGTGAATTTATGGAAAATAATTGTCTGAACAAAATAAGCCATCGAAGAGTGAAATCGAACCAATCTACTAGATTTTTCACTATTTGAAAGCGATTTAAAATGAAATATCGATATCTTACCGTTTCTTCATAATTTTGGTATTTCTTTTTTATTTATTAAATTTTTAGGGACGTCCTCAGATCAAAAATATAACAATCATACGAATACCCAATGTCTTGACTACCCCCTGATAAATTTAACAAAAAGTATTGATTTTTGACTAGTCAACCTCCTTAATTGAAAAAACGGTCAATACTTGAGCGTCTTGAGGAGAAACTGCAGGAAGGGGCTCTATAGAAACTCATCTCTCGACGGGCAGAGCTAATTTTTAAGCAGAACTTTCCATTTATTTCTATACTTTGTTATTTTTCAATCTTAAGCTGTAACAAGCCGTCTCTCGAGAGCTTCTCGCAATCAGTCACCAGCAGCTGTCCCTTTTAACTTCGTAGACGTTGCGACACCTCCGAGATACGCCACGAGGCTATCAAGCTCGAGCCTAATTACTAACTGATTAAAGGTACTATATATATATATTTTTTGTCCAGAAATCGATTCTCGATGTCTTCAGGAATGAAAATGAAATTCAGTCACGTTGATAGACATTTTTTAACTAGTTTTCAGGTAATACCTATTATGTAAAGTAAGCATTAAGTTCGAAGAGAGGTCACGACTAGTTAATAACTTCAATACATCTCGTAACTAGTATTTTCTTTAATGGTATACTTGAAACTTTATTGAAAAATAATTGCAACTTCAATTTTCAAAAGTTGTACTAGTTAAAGTTACGAGAGCGCAATTAGTGAGACTCTGCATTTCGACGGTACGCGAGACTTTCAAAGCAAACGATTCATCAAACCCAAAATACCAAAACGCCCAAATATTGTCCATGAATATGCTTTTCGAGTTACTGATCGACAAATTTTTGCGAAGAGCCAAGAAGAAATCGAGTTTGTTAAAATTTCTTATGACTCGATAGTCAAACACGATAAAGAACAAAAGCCCTGCAAATTTTAAGATCCTAGATCAACTGATTCCGGAGGAATCGTATATGGACAAGGTCGAAATATCGATTTCGGAAAAAACGGTTGAGACGTTCATTTCTTTCCAAGAGCTTGTTGCGCTTTTTAGTATCAACAGAAAATTATCAGATTTTATTCTCGCGCCATACAATGGACTTTTTTAATCTCTCACCAACTTCTCAGCTTCTTTTCGATTCATCCTTTTTTTGAATTTTTGATTACGTGATCACTTACTTACAGAAGTTTCATTAAAAATAATCGCAAAATAAATAATCGCAAAAGATGCGGCTTGACGAAAAATAGGAAAAAAACAAACTAGAAATTGACGAAGAACAATTTTTTAGACACCCTTAACACCATCAACGATTGACATAATTGTTATAATTTTACCCACCACTTGTTAGGGAATAATAAGAGAAATGGGCCGGGTCCTAAGACATTTTCTTTCACCCCGATTGTGAAGATAACATCTTTGGACTTATCGTAGCATCTACACCACCTACTTCTGTTTGGTATCAGCGATTTAATGGCGAGATGTGCAGACGTCGTTTCACCGAGATTCTCATATAAAGAGAAAAGGGAAGTTTAACCGAATCCCATTTCCCGAAAAACAGCCACTGTTCTGGGGCCATCTTCACCCCAAATCTCATGATCTTCGATATCGCAAAGTACCTATCTCATCTGATCACTTTGATCTCGTGTTAAACTAAAGACCAGCTCCCTTACTCTTTTCGAAAATAAATTGGACGACAGTTTATTGTAAATAAATACACGCCTTTTTAGGCAAAAATCCTCGTAAATGAGGCGCCTTGTGCGTTTGCCATCGTTAAAAACATCGGGTGGTGAAAATAATTTTAAAATCACTTAGGAAGCAGGTTTTGTCACCCAGTAAAACGATTCCAAGTACTTTCAAGAACGGATTGATGTATGTATGTGCGTGTGCACGGTTATTTTTTATTTTTTTATTATTTTTCTTTTTTCTGTAAATACGATATCAGACGAACCACTTAACCCATTTGGCAAAAATTTGAACAGAAAATTGTCTACGCCTAGACCAATGTTTTACTAACTTTGTCAGACCATTTCCACATCTGGTTTTAGAATGACGGACGTTCAAATTTTTCGAAAACCTGTAACTTCAACATTTTTAACTTCCCACTATGAAAATTGAAAATTTTTAAGAAAATAAAGGGAAGTTATTGCTTTCGGTCCAATTTTTGAAAATCGAGTTTTCATCAGGTCTCGACGTTTTGGAATCCTAGGAAACTATTCTGACTATTTTTGGATGAACGTCCGTATACAATTTTTGTCGTACGATATCTTGAAAACGAATAGACCGATTGGTATGTGCCCGGTGAAATTTCGCTGCTTATAAAATTTTGCCGGGTCACTTATTCCGGTTGATATCAAAGCTTACACATCAAAAACGCAAAAAGCATCAACATACCCCCATTCTACACGCAATGCTGAACATTTCGATCTGAAAATTTTGTTGTCTTGTGCAACAATGGGGCGGAGATATATAAAATGGTTTTACCAACGCCGAATAACTTTTATTCGTTAATTAAACTTCATTCACTGAAAACAAACGACTATTTAACATTGAATTTTTGAATGTTATTCGACGATTAAAGTTATTCAATGAATAAAAAGTTATTCATCGTTGGTGAAACCGGCCATAAATTGTCGATTGTCAACAGCTGAGAGACACGCCGTACTTTTGTTCCCAAAACGCCTCGCAGATGGCGCCACACTTGAATCATCGTGCGGGTGAAGGTTGTGTTTTGAAATATATTGCCAGTGCTGTCAGCAAGTCTTTTGTCTGCCTCGCACTCCAGGATTGTTCACCAGCTCTGTCTCGCCCTCTCTATATTTCACGATAATTTACGCGCAGAGCCATCTGTCGGGCGTTTCGGGTACCCCAAGAACATTGTGTACCTCAGCTCTGTTGACAATTGACAATTTAGACTATTTAAAGCTATTCTAGGATCTTACACATCTCGGCCCAATTGTTGCGTAAAACAAAACAATTTTTAGATGGAAATGTTCGGCATTGCGTGTAGAATGGGGATATATTGCTGCTTTTCGCGTTTTTGACGCATAGGTTTTAATATCAACCAGAATAAGTGACATGCCCACACTTGACGAACAATAGAAATTAATTTTTCTCTACTTCGATTAATTCCGAATACTGGATCGATCTTATTCATCGTTAATCATCGAATAAAACCATTGTATATCATTTTTGACCAGAGTTTCAGAGTTCAGAGTTTTTTCCGGTTTTATTTTTTGGCCGGTAAAGCAGGACTATGGCATCCTCTTAATCGTGCGCGTTAGTACCTTGCAGAAAAAAGCTTTACATTGTTTTTATTCTTGGACCGCTTGTTTGTTTCCAGGTATACGCCGATTAACATGTCACGAACGTGTTACCGATCTCATTGTGTGTTGGTTATAAAAAACAGAATGGAACTTTGCGACAAAGAAATTTCGAAATTGGAAGTGGATGTAGAAGTTACTGTTTCAGACCCCCCAGTCGTTGGTGAATCGGATTCGCACCAGTGACCCGAACGTTCTATATATTATATAGATGAATACCAGTCTATATAACTGACAGAAGTATATGTATGTACATACATACATATGTACGTGTATATGTATACATGGGTACAGGAACTGTATGTTGAGATCAAAGCAACGAACCCCTGTCACCCCTATATGTATAGCTGCGGTCAAAATTCTTTTGACAAAGTTATCCAAGTTCTTTTTTGATATTCGGGTCAAGTGTGACCGGGTGAGTGTGTACATAAATTCATGGATATATGTATGTATGTGTGTACATATGTGTATCTATATACGCCTCTACTGCCACTTTTGTCAATCCTTTTGACTTCTAACCAATTTCAGAAAATCCAGTCCTCAATATCCCACAATCGGACTACACTTCACACTTTAAAGAAACCCGAAGTCAAACGCAGGGAAAATTGAAAAATGGGGAAAACAAATTTCTTATTTTTCTGAAGAAATGAACTGACAAATATAAAATCTAAATTTGATTTCGGTCTGAATTAACCGATGAAGGGTTTATTAGACTTTCATACTTCTTATTCTAGTCAAGACGAGTGAACATCCTACTCAGACTTTAATGAGAACGCTTTCCTTTCGGGAGATGAATTATTCGACGTAATTACAGAGATTTTTGCGGTGTTAATTCGAATATGAAATGTTCATTTGTTTTGGCCTAAGATTTTCAAAGCTTTGATACCAAATGTCGATTTATTTTTAAATTTCATTTAATAACCGTAATATACCGACTATTTTATCTTCTAACTTATTGACTGGTAATTGAATATCAATAAGCAGCTTTTCTCTCTAATGCATCAGCCGGTAGAATGTACGTAGTACGTACACATAACCACGGTGGGTAGGTACTTAGATTACCATGCGCATACTTAATGAACTACGTTTGTCTGCGTAGAACGCTACGCTTTAACGGATGATAACTAAATTACTGGTAGAGTGTCAGCTCTTAGGAGGAAGCAGAGCGTGTAGTATGAAGAGGGTGAAAATTTTGATTTTTTCTTCTTTTTTATCTTCGTCTTTTAATGTTGAGAAATTGGTGGGTAGGTACCTACCTACATTGAATTATAAGAAAAAAATCAAATTGGTGGTCGAAATATTCGCGCTCAGTACCGTCAAAGAATTAGCAAAGACTTCATCAATTGGTTTTGGTAATCCCTGAATAATTGAAAAGCAGTCCAATCAGTAGAAACGAATTTGATCATTGGGAATCACCGCGCAGTATCTCCGATGAAAAATATTCCATAATTAAATATTAGAAGGTATTAAATTAAGATTCTTCAGAATTTTTAATTATTTATTCTAAAGTTGACTTACTCTGTTGATACATTATTGAATGTCTGTTTCACAGTTCCGGGCACAGCTGCCACTCGCCTAGCATGTGGTTACCTGGATATAATCCAGAATCTATAATCTAGAATCTGGATTTTCGATGTATTCTATTCATCGTTCGTATTGGTTTCCGCAGATATTCGCCCCAGCGAGAATCGTGGATTTACACCTACGTGTGCGTGTGTAGATAAACACCTGCCTCCATCTTGTATGGGTGATTTAATTAAGGTTGCATAATGCCGCAATAGAACAGCCCAGATTGTCACCAGCCACCTTGTTCTATACCCGAGTTGTTCGTTAAATAATGCCTTGCTGGGACACGAACACAACCACACACTGGCACATGTGGATTCACGCACATGACCGATATTCATTGCCTACACGCTAAGTCAGGCAGGACCTAAAATCACCAGAGCTTTAAACGGGAATTGTTATGAACTGTGACGATGGAAGAATCCTGTTAGAAAATGGTTGACGTAAAAATGTACTGTTTAAATTTTCTTGGAGTGAAAATCGCGCCGGGCTAAACCAATCGAGTGAAATCTCGATCCAAGTAGAGTGAAAATTGTGCGCCACTTAAGGGGAGAATAAAACGATTTCAGTATTTTACATATTTCGACAGTATGATCCTTGAAGGATATTTTCTTCTCAATTTTTATCTTTTATTTTTAGAAATTCGTGAAATTGAAAACATGAGAGCGAAAAACGTGGACGTGGTACACAGCCGGTCCATGCCGATCAGTCTGAATCCTATGCCCTGAATCCTATGGGGTCCTTTTAGCCGTTAACAATAAAATATGGACGTTTTGCAGCCGCTGCGGGAAGTGAAAATATTTTGCAAACCTGATTCTTTGGTTTAGGCAGTTTTTGACTGTTATGACAGAAATACTGTATTAACCGAATCTTTAAGCACGATGTTTTTGAAACTACAATTTTTCCTGATTCCACTGCGATATCTCGAGAACTGTGAAAAATATTAACTTAGAATTTTAACTGGAATTGAAAAACATCACATCGTATCAATTGAACTCAAAATTAGGTAGAAATTTTCAGTTTTAATTTTATGATAAAAAATAACTCAAATATGTCGAAGTGTTTCATTTTTTTGGACGACATTTTGTTAATTTTCTTTCAATGTTTAATTTTTTTAGCTTCAATCAATAACTGCAAGGAGGTCTTAAGAAGCACAAATATCGCTGAAGATAAGCAAAATCTTTATTCGTTCTTTTGGAATCTTGGAAAAAACAGAATTTTTTACTGCATCTGCATCATAATGTATTTGCAACACCATTATAACTGATCCCAGAACAATTTTCACAGCGTTTTTTTGTTTTGTTTTATAATATTATAACAAATACCCCAAAATGGTATTACTGTGTATTTCTATAATCTTCATCCTTTGAACAATCAAAGTTGCAGAAATTTTATACCATCGAAACCTTTCTGGTTCCCTTAAAGCGACCAGAGTAAAATGTCACTCCAAGGAAATTCAGTGAGATATCCCCCTCGATGCGGGGATTATCCAATTTTATATTTTCTTATACTCTCGGAACCCTTTTACAGTTTTATTATTTTTCTTTCTCAACCCTTCCACGGTTTTTCTTCATCGATCGGACGATGCTTTGGCACAACTATTCTACAAGGCTTCGAGGTTTATTGCGGTTGACCATAGACCAGATCTAACCTCACGGCTAAGGGTGGCTCTCCGGAGAGCCCTGGCTAAGACAAATAGCAGGTAGAGCAAGTCTCGCTGTCCGTTGCTCTGACGGACGATCCACCATGGTTGTACAGTACACATCCTTCCATCCTTCTATCCTTCTATCCTTTCATGATTTTCTCAGTCTATCACTGTACTATCCTTTCTACCTCTCTTCTTCACCACCCTTAACACGTTACCGTATTCCTACAGCAGCTAGTACGCAACCGCAAATTCTTCACCAATTTGGTAAACGGCTTTCATGATTTATACAGAGTTGAATAATAGATTTGTAAATTATTTTTCACTCATCATATCAGAATGAAAAAGTTTTCGAAAAATCTATGCGAAATGTAGGATCTACAATTACAACCTTTGATGAATTTTTGTGTGCTGATGTGTCTTTGAAACTTTTACGATTACAATTCGATAGTATTTCCTTCATTTACATAATCACTTTGATTTAATAATTTTTTATTTCAAGTTATATTTGAAGAGAAGATGGAAAATGAATTAATACATAATTTAAAAAATTGAGAATGGACTTTTTTTTGGTTGCTTATACTTTTCTCTGATCAACGATCTAAGTCTTTCATTAAAAGGAATTAATTACTAACAGAGTTTTGGGAGAAATAATGAAACAATTTGTAATTTTCGATATATGAGATAAAAATGTTGAGTCAATATTGCATCAAGCAAATAATAGAACAAACAATAGGACAAATATGTATAACTGTAATGAAGAAATGACGACGTTCAATCAAATCAATAAAATCGGCAAATAAAATCGAGTACATACCTAAAGGTAAATAGCCATATCGTATTGATTGATGTCTATCTGAATTTTATAGTTGAAAGAATGTTTATCGTAAAAATCACGAAAGGAGTTAATATAAAATATATCTAAATGATATTATAGAAATAAAACGATGGCATGTCAAGCTGTCGTAATTGATTAAATTATAACGAGAGTAACCAATGGTGACGATACGTATAACGATGGTTGTCTTGTAGGTCATACTGTCGTCTATTTTTGAAAATGTCAAACTGTGATCGGCGCTATAAACCAAGTTTTAGCTTGGGTTCGATGTTAAATTTTAATATAGCATTTATCACGTATTATGCAAATATTATTACCGTTACTATATCGAACGTGTACGCCTTCATCTTCCATCCGAACCACGATCTCCGATTTCTGATATATTCAGCTCATATTCAAAAAATTCGGGTGGATCAAGCGTTTTTTATGCATAACGCAACGGGTGACGTTAATCGACGACCTCTTGGGAATAGAAGATGAATTCCAATGACACTGTGGTCGTATGTACGAGCTGTCTTGTCAGAAAATACGGGATGTTTAAGGAGGTTGGCTATACCTAGTCAAAAATCAATACTTTTTGTTATATTTATCAGAAGATAGTCAGGACATTGAATATTCGTATGATTATTATATTTGTGATGTTAGGATGTCCCCAAAAAATGCAATTAAAAAATAAAAAAATACCAAAATTATGAACAAACGGTAAGATATCGATTTTTCATTTTGAATTGCTTTCAAATAGTGAAAAATCTAGTAGATTGGTTCGATTTCACTCTTCGATGGTTTTTTATGTTCAGAGAAGTATTCTCCACAATACCACTGGGTCACTTTTTTTTCATCGCGTTGGTGACGTTGAATATTCAATTTTACAAGATTGGACCCCGATCGATTCCGATCAACAAATATCGATATAGAATTGCCTATTGACAATAAAAATAAGTTGTTACAGTAAATTTGTGAAAAATACTTGTCTGAACAAAATAAGCCATCGAAGAGTGAAATCGAACCAATCTACTAGATTTTTCACTATTTGAAAGCGATTTGAAATGAAAAATCGATATCTTACCGTTTCTTCATAATTTTGGTATTTTCTTTTTTTTATTGAATTTTTAGGGACGTCTTCAGATCACAAATATAATAATCATACGAATACCCAATGTTCTGACTGTCCCGTGATAAATTCAACAGAAAGTATTGATTTTTAACTAGCCAACCTCCCTAATTATATGTATCGTCAATTCTATCGTACCTGCAGTTTCGGAGTCTTCATTTCAGGCAATTTCTATTTATCACAAATATTTTTTCTGCTATATTTTTTACCTTTTTTTCAATACGCTGCAGCCACCCCCAGCAAAAAAGTGTGGAGAGAAAAAGTTTTATATCTTTGAGAGAAATTATCAAAGCTCAAAAATTTCAACGGGATCAATTAAGTTACTACTAAAAAACTTCCGAAAATGCTATAGTCCACTTAAAAAAATAAAGAATTCATTTTTTTTTCATCATTGATTAATAAGAAAGGGCAAAAATTCGAAATTTTCAACACGTATGAAACTCTGGTCAGATTTCGAGCCAGTAAAGTTATTAAAAAAAAAAAAAAACTGAACGTTATTCGACAGCTCATACCTTCATCTTCAAAATGATAAGTCAAGAAAATTTTTACGACCATTTTTCATGAAGTTATAGTCATTTGAGTAATAAAAAAAGTAGCAATTTTTTCTCGATCGCTCATATCTCGAGAACTAAAAATGATACAAAAAAATTCCCCGGTGGGAGAAGATGTATATTTACATGCAGAATATATATTTAAGATGGGATTTGGATTTTGAGATGTGATAATTTCTCTCAAAGATATAAAACTTTTTCTATCTACACTTTTTTTGCTGGGGGGTGGGAAAAGCATGTGGAGGGGAGTGAACATATATAAATTCAGAAATCCTACAATTCTGCTCCGAGCAAGTGGAAAAATACAAAATTATTACGCATCTTCTTCGTTATTATTCTTCTTCTCCTTCTTTTTTTCCATTAGTAAAAAATTCCGTGGATAAAACTGTTGCTGATTTTAAGTAATATTTCTTGTTATTCAAAGTCAGTATAATTTCTGAAACTATATAAACGAACTATGATGAATAATTCCTATTTTCTTTTCGTTAAAGTTTTTAAAAAAATTTCTACCCATAAAATTTTCCCAGATATATTTCTTATATAAATGCGATTATTTTTACTGTAAAAATTTAATCTGAGAGATTTGGATTACGTTTTTATTTTCCTTGATAATTATTCTATCAGTATAAATTAATTTTTAATTAGATATTATTACCCGACACTTGCTAATTCATTCCATCATTTCTTTTTTTTTCGTTTTTTTTCTTTTGTCTTTCTTGCGGATAATAGCCAGAGAGAAAAAGTGTGAAAGAATATATCCGATGCATGTGGTTTAAGCTTTGACACGGATAATATTTTCGAAAAAATGTAACAGTTGAAAGAGGGTGAAAAACCTACTACGATATATTCAAAGCATTACCGGAGGGAAGTAGCTTTTTGTAATATACGATCAAGATAAATTTTTTGTTCGTATTTGCGTAAAAATTTCCTGTATCATTTCTTTCTGGTATCATTTCGCACTCATCCATCTCACAGTAAGGAATCCGTTTTTCCGAAACGTTGGTGTAGATCTCCTTGCCTCGGCGTGGGATGATTTTTCATTTCATCTCACATTGTTTTACGTTGAGAAAAATCCGAGAGAAGGAATCATATAAAGAAGAGCTAGAAATTTAGGTAACTTTAAATTCCAAGACGAAGAATCATTCCAAGCGAAGAGATATATTTTATAAAGATAATTCGGCCGACGGATGATCTCATGAAAAGGACGATACATTATTAAAGGATATTTCATTCACTGACCTAATTCATTTGATCATCCGGCAGTTTTACTTGGAATTGGCAAGACCCTGAGCAAGGTTAATCTCCCCATCAACTCCGATCGACTTTGGCGAGCGGTCAGACGGCCTGACCGCCATTGATATAGCCTACCTATCCCTCGTCTCTTTCAGGGTGAAGGATTTATAACATAGTAGAAATGCTGGGTCTTGTGTAGACGTTCATAACGTAGAGGATGTGCACAGACTACTGTTGTGAAAACAAAAAAAAAAAAAAAAGATATAACGAAACAACAAAAAAGGGAAAAGAAACGTTGCAAAATTATCAATTATTCGCGGTAATTAGGTACGAAGATGAGAAACGAAGAAATTACAATAAAAAAAAAAAACAAGCCGGAAAAACAGTTTTTCGGGGTACTTTTCATCAAAAAGAAAAAATGGATACGTTTGTGAGGGGAAGAAAAAGTATCAAAAAGTAATAAAAACTCGAAATAAGAGATTGAAATTAAAAATCTTAAACAAAAAAAAAAAACGGCCTAGGTATTGACAAGCAACAATTTCAAGCAGTGCAAGTATCTGTCCTGTTCGCTTGCCTACTTCACATTTTTGATGCTGCAGATAAAAGAAATTAGAAGAATTACAATGCAGATGCATACCGAACTTCTTTTTTGTTATCCATTATCTGCGTTTAGTGCATAACATAATATGTCGATCACGGTGGCAAAAAATTTCTTAAAAATGTGTTTCTGCAGTGACGTAAAGTTGTATTCCAAATTTTATTAAATTTAAAAAAAATAAATAAAAAATGTTGAAGTTAGCTTCCGCCGTTTTGAAACGGAGAGTAAGAGTGGGTTGAAAAGCTAATTGGAACGTCGACTCGATAAGAACAGTACCTACTCCGTCAAATTTTCAGTCAAATTAGTTCGTCTGGAATTCTGCTAACAAAAAATTCGCACACAGACGCATGTGATTGAAAATTATGAAATAATTTCCAAAAATTTATTTGAATGGCAGATTAAGTCGTATTCCAAAGTTCGTTGGGTTATTTTAAAAACTGTCGAAGTTTAGATTTTTCGAAAAATTTTAACGACTGTCGTTTTCAAACCAGACTTGGAAATTGTCTGACAAAGTTGATAGTAGATGTAAACAATTTTCGGTCAAAAATTTCCGCCAAATCGGTCAAGTCGTTCATCTGATATCGTGTTTACAAAAAAAAAAAAAAAAAAAGCCATACACACATATTTTGAAAATAGATGCAAGCGTTTTTTTGTTTTCGGTTGACAAAACATATTTCCTATGTGAATTTACAATTTCATTCTTAATCCATCGTTTTTCGAGATAGCAAACATACATATGTACAAGGCAGAACTTTTACGAACGATCGTGTTGTCTAAAAATGAGGTAGATAAATAAATTGGACTATAACGAGTTTCATAACATCATCGTGAGTTTCTAGTTATTCAAACGTCACCCTTTTCGTTAGACTGAACGAATGTTAAAAGTAGAAATGTTTCAATTATGCTCATCATTTTTCAAAATTAAGGTATGAGAAAGAGAGAAGCAAAACGGGCACCTCGACGAAAACTATAAATTGAGGATAAAACAGGCATCGTTTTAAGTTTTAAGAGACCAAAGAAATATACTGAGAAATACTTTGAACATGTTAGAACAAGCAGCAAAAATTTGGTACATCAAAATTCGAACGGCAACATGTTAAAAAAAAAATAAAAAATCGTAAATCAGTCTACGCGCAAGAAAAAAAAAAACTTTTGTACTAAAAAAAAAATCATAACTTTTTGAATTTCCAATATTTTTAAGTGAAATTATAATCGCGATAATCATGAGATGTGGTACTTTTACGAAACAAAAAATAGTGCTATAGTGTGTGATCCAAAAAAGGTATTTATTTTGGGAAAAAAAAAAACGATATTTACTTTCAAAGTTCAAACTCGGATCATTTTAACCCACGGTAACCACCGCAATTACATCTCGATCGATCAAAGACGAAATTGCTATCTAGATTTTCGATCTATAATATATCAGTTGATGTTGATTGACTATGTACACAGCCCTACCTACTCAGATAAAATTATTTCAGGTATAAAAGTGCTTTCAAAATCAGTACCACTTTTCCGAATCAGAAAAAGCTCTGTTGTTTGAACTTAATACCGTTTTAACTAATTTTTATAAATATTCATATGAAAATTGCCACCGAATACCAAACCGACTCAATGCTCGAAGTAAAATTAGATTTCGTGATGGAATAAACCCGCGATGAATGGTTCGTGGATTAATTCGTGCTATGTATTTAATTTTTATTTCAATCTGAACAGATCCTCGTGAAATCGATTTTTATAGATCAACGAAAGGAAGCTGGCAATTCCCATTGTCCTGTCGGCATGCGGAGAATAGAAATAGAAATGATTTAATCTAACGATAATTGGTGAATTAATTGCTTGTCGGTAAAAGATAGTCAGAGTATACAGAGAAGGGATTTCTTTCTCACACATCATTAATTTTATTTATACTTTGGATATGGACTTACCAACAATTTGTTTACAGATTTAGATGATTGACATACTTGCGAGGTGGGTCTGCAAGGACGCTAACGAGCAGGTAAACATTATGGCAAGTAATTAAGTCGGAAATTGTTTTGTATAAAATGAGTAAATTTAATGAAGAAGTTAATTGAAAAATAGAAAATACCACCGGAAATCTGTACGCGATATTTTATAATAGTGGTAAAATAATGATATCACAAAAAGAAGAGAATCGAAGAAGACTGCTTTCCATCGAAGAATACGAAAACTGCATTATTTTCATTTGGCAATAATTCATCAGTCCTATAAAGTCCGCAATTGCTATTTCATTTAACGAACTGCAGAATTCTTGATCTCACTAAACTCTGAAAAGTTAATGGACCTGTGCATTTTTCATGAATCTCGATGAGTTATGGAGTAACTTTGAATTTAGAATATGCAAACTTGAATGCTCTCCAACTAACTTGCCAATTATGATTCCACATCTCAAGTCAATATACAAAAACTTCAAATATCGGGTTCAATTGGGGCACTGAAACTGTAAAACGTAGACAGCTTTGTATCAAAATTAGTAACCGAAAGTTCTTGGAGTCAGTATACAGGGTGAACCACTTAAGCTGGCAAACGCGAATAACTCGAAAATCAAGTATTTTCGAGAAAAATGTTTCAGACAAAAGTTTTATCATCTTCAAAACGAAATTTAGAGGCCATAATTTTTGTCAGATTGGCGGAGGAGTTCACGGTAATATGAAGGTGAACTTCGGTTTTTTAAATAGAAACCTATATTTTTCATTACGTAATTTCATTTTACTCAAAAATTCAAACGACCTTTGTATGAAACGTTTTTTTGTGAAACACTAATTTTTCATGATATTCAGTTAAACAACTAGCGATTTTTGAACTTTCAAGAATATTTCACCTCTAAACTATCAAGTTTGAAGGAAAATCGCAAGAGGCAAAAAGTGCGTAATTTTATGCAGAGAATTTCCGAAAATAATTGCAGAATTTTTTCATACAACTTTTTACTGCAGTTTCTTTACTTGCGTGAACGAATAAAAAATTGTGATAACAAAATTTTGCAATTATTTAACGAAATTCTTTGCATAAAATTAAGCACTTCTCGTCTCTTGCGATTTTCCTTCAAACTTGATAGGTTAGAGGTGAAATGTTTTCGAAAGTTTAGAAATCGCTAGTTGTTTAGCTGAATATCATGAAAATTTGGTGTTTCACAAAAAAATGTTTTAAACGAAAGTCGTTTAATTTTTTAAGTAGAATAAAATTACGTAATGAAAAATATAGGTTTCTATTTAAAAAACAAACGAAGTTGATCTTCATATGACCGTGAATCCCTCCACCAATCTGAAAAAAATTATAGCCTCTAGATTTCGCTTCAAAGATGATAAAACTTTTGACTGAATCATTTTTCTCGAAAATACTACATTTTCGAGTTCTTCGCGCTTGTCAACTTAAATGGTTCACCCTGTATTTTCGAATCTAAGTTTTAAAAAATTAGCAAATTCACATTTATGGACACTGAAATTTCCAAGTAGTAAGATTCATGTAATTCATTCCATTTTCTCGAATTTCATATTTTGATTTTAGCCACCCCAAAAACTAGTTACCTATCCTGAAATTTTTGGCCAATTTCCCCGCAAGCCAATTTCCATAAGGTTCATAGTGCGGGTTTCTTTCTGTATTCTGACTTTAGATCCGAAATAAGTAACCAAAGAAAACCCTTCTCACCAAGTTCCAAAAAGGTCACATGTAAGAAAAAGTCAAGAGTTCAAAAAGTTTAATAAGCATGAAAAAATGGCCTGCACTATCACCCAGGGGTGAAATACCGAGCTCCATTTTTGGGAAGGATTTGTATCGTGTCAAAAACTACGTGGGATTATAAAAAGAAATGAAATTTCGATTTTATTTTAGATACATTTATACGGTAAAAAGATTAATTAATAGAAATGTAAGATGGAAGAAGAAGAGTGCGCAAATATATGGAAGATGCATTTCACTCATCCTGCAATTTATCCTGCAATTGCGTGCGAATGAGGACTTACTCTATTAGTTTAATCCGAGCTTTTATCCAGAACGAAATTCCCTCAAACTTTTATCACATCCTCAGGATTTTCTTGTCTTAAAAATGAATCAGTTAAGATATTTGTTCACGTTAGAAAGGTTTCTGTTAGCAAAACCTAGATCGTGCTGAAACGTTTCTCTTTTCCACGTTAATCAAACAATTTATACTTTGCTAGATAAAACTTCAGGCCTTTTAAAATTCGGAATAAAAATCCTGTCGGTAATATTCATAAATTTGAAAAATAATAATCATTTTATCTCGTTTATCTGAATAGGAAAGGCAACATTCAAATATGTAATATCGCTCGTTGATGTGAGCCAACCAGAACTAAACATATTGCGACGTTTATATAGCCCTCACATAAAACACTGATGTAGTAATATCTTTTCGACATTTTGCTTTTCAAAAATGAATCATAACTCGAAATTCGCGTATTACGTGCAACAGATGCTCCGCCAAAAAATATATAGCTATCTCGTTCCACTGCTGCTAAAGTTCCGCGTTATATGAGGCGTGTGTAAGAGATATATACCTATATGTCATCTCACGTCAAGTTATACCTACATAAAAAAAAAAAAAAAAAAAAAAAAAAAAACGAAAGAAAAACTTTCCGGAAATCATTTATCACGGAAAGTGATGTCCATTAAGCCACTTTGTACTCGAGTGGGATGACTGCAGGTATTACTTAATCATCACAATTGGATTCATAGTTCAGATAGGGCAAAGTGAGTGAATGTGAACCGGCACGGATTGATGATCCACGGAATTTCTTCCACTGTAATTGATAAAGAAAATTGAAATTTCGTGAATTATTGGTACATATTTGGTCCAACGTAGTGGAACAAAAAATAAAAGAAAATTCTAATCGATTTTGATATTTTAAACAAAAGTTACAGCATTTTTTGCCGATCTAAACGATCTTCAAAACCCATAAGAAAGGTTCTGACAAATTAGCGACGGAGTTATATTTTTATTTTTTTAAATATCTGCTTGGTACCGGAACTAGTGTTTAAATATTTTTCAAATTCTAATTAAGTTATGAACTTATCCCGCATGATTTATCGACTACTTATCAAAAATTATAAGCTGGTTCTATCATGTGATTTATGAATGAATTCAATATCGCTATTGTATTTTGTTAAGAAGCGAATTATTCAGAAAAGAATAGGGTCGGTATGCGAAAAATGATGGCTTACGTTTTCAACGGTTCCGCAGGAAGCCTCGGTAAAATATACTTCTTCGTTCAGCATTACGTATAACTTTTTCCCAAGCGATATATAACCTAGAAAACGTATTAAAACGTACAGGAATTATGGGACAACGGGTAAGTGGTAAATTCCTTAGGGTTTACCAACTGAGATGTGGTTTATTCAGCGCGAATTTTTCTTACGCTTGTTTTATTCTTGTTCCGAAAATTCGTTAAGGTCGATCGAACAGTCTTTCAACTGAACACCAATCGCTCAATGAGACTTCCTCTTTGAAAGGAAATATGAAAGGGGAATTTTGAAAATAGAAAGTAGGTATGCCTACTTCAGATGTTATGAAAAGGCACCCCATACCCACGATAAAAATTCTGAAAGTCGATACCTGTACAGTATCAGTCCCTGAAATCAATTCGAGGTGCAGTTATCGAGCTTTATGTCACAATTGAATTTTAAAATGCTGTCCCTTCCGTACTTTGTTTCTAAATTCCACGATATTGGGACAAAAAGCTCGATACTTTAAGAAGCAACAGCCAAACAAATTACATTAGAATCGCACGAATGGTTACTGAGATATCGGCACTTTTTTAAGGGGATAGATTCACTCTGAAACTGGATATTTTTAAAGGACTGATCGTCCAAATTGTTCTTTAATCAACTCTTTCTCAATTTTTTTTTGTTTGAACAAAAATCAACGCATCAAAAATTTATCTGATTATCGAATGAAGATTTACTTTCTGAACAATTGGGGATCCAAATATCTAATATCAACGCAGCGATCTCAATATTCATGTGCAGAATTTTTCCAAAATTAATTGACTCTATCGAAAGCCGTTTGACATATTGTCACAAATATGTTGGGCGCCAAATTATTATTTAAAGAAAAAAAAAAAATATTCTAATTAAGATAATATACAGTGTATATGTATAATTCTCGAAATATCTAGACTCTATAAGGATCACCGGAGTTAAGATCGACTCGGCTAAGGTGTCAAGTGGCATTTCTTGCGAGGCCTGAAGCATCTCTTCGAACCACCAGGTCCCGCAGGGCCACGTCCAAAGGCTTTGTTCCAAGAGTTAAGAGCTGCGAATATTCCTGACGTAGCGTTTTCCTATTCACCTAACACGTACGTACAGATACATATGTATTGTTAGAATACATGGGTAAGTACATGATCTCGAAACTTCTCATGTACAAGCCCTCCCTAAGGGCAGGGAAGTCGAACTCGGCTGACTGACTGAGTGACTGATCGTGAGTGACTGAATAGCTCGCATGTTTACCTTTTCAAGATTTTTTGAAACTGCGAAATATTTGAAGAGTTGTACTGGGTGGATACTTTGAAAAAACATAAGTCACATGTGTAAGCAAAGCTGTCATAAATTCTACCTTTTATTTGTTACTCTTGCTCTGGTACGAGTGTATATCCTACATGGTATATAATGTATGTATGTACGGAGATTTGGAAATACACCCTGCCTTCCCTAAGGCGTTATTTTTTGCTACGTTACGTGATCCGAGGGAACAACCTGACTTTTACTACTGGAAAGGTGTAAACACGTGTTTACTTGTTTCAGTCGATCGAAGTTTCTAGTTTCAGATAATTATCGCGTCGTCGTCTAACTACTTACAGTTTTCTCCACAGATTACAGCCGAGTGAACTCACTTCGGAACGACACGACGTGAGACGACGTTGGGCTGTTATAGAAGAACTTAGTTTTAGAACTTATTGGACATTTTGAATGAAAAATAAATTCTTATGAAGAATTTTTTGAGCAATGGTATATTAAATTAATAGGAGAAAATATTCTATTGACTTCATTTTTTGAGACATGATTAGAAATTGTTTCAGATTTTATGAACTTCGTCTTACATAGATTAAAGGCTAGCAAAGAAAAAGTGATTGTCGTAGGGTAAAACTTTTTAAAATTTGAACGAACGAATCTAAAATGACGTAATTTCAGAGAAGATTAATAATACATCGAGATAAGATCAGTCTTCTATATCGTTCTGAGCATGCAACACACTTCTTTTCTTAACGTTTACGAAAAAAGTTGTTTAAAATAAAAAATCTTCGTATTTTGTTTGACCAGAAATTACATCGATTTAGAATACTTCCTTAAAATTTTAAGAAGTTTTGAATAACCATACGAAATGTACCCCAAGGCGACCATTTTTTCTTTAGTGCAATCAATACTATGTGTTACGCAAATTTGATAATATCTGAAATCATTTCGAATTATATATAAAAATGCTAGTGATCAGCTGTAAAAAAAAAATAAATAAAGTCAATAGAATCGTGTACAACATGTACCAGTGATTGAACAAAAAAAATGACATCATTTTCATCTAAAATCATGTCTGACCGAAATTTGATAAGACAGCTGTTTTTGAATTCAATATCCATACCAACTCGCACGGAAATGAATTCCGTGGACAATTTCCTGTCGAATACTTTACCCTGAAAAATTGTGTAAAACACTATGAAATTTACTCAAACGATTTTCAACAGCTTTCGGATCATTTCTTATAGAATGTTAAAATTCTTTCAATATTTGAAAATAATCAATAATCTAAAGAAATTAGGCTTTTAGATCTTCAAGATGGGGTAGATTATAAAGTTTTTTTGTGGTATGGGGAGGCTTTCTCATCATGGCGTCATCAATCTTTTTACCAAGACAACAGGCCAATAAGTATAATGCAGTACGTAGGTATGTATGTATGTATGTATGTACATACATACATACCTTCTTCTGTTAATGATAGATATCAACTTGTAGATAATTTGCACAAACTGTGAGTAAACTTTCTTCACTTTGGCTAAACAGTTTGGGAGTGAAAGTTTAGACAGATACCTAAGTACAAGAGTGATAGATAAGTGTAAAGAAAAAAAAGGGATAACCGCAATATGAATTTTTGTTTGATTATTATTATTATTATTATTATTTTTTTTTTGTTACTTATTGGGAGTGTGAATAATTTTCAAAGTGAATTTATTTGGCTGAAAATATGGAGGAAATGAAAAATAGTATTCGAAAGTTCTATACTGATTTCGAAATAAAAATGATGAAGTAGTTTTTAAGTAACGTAGATTTTTTCTGAAACTTTTGTATACAAAAAAGTTTAATAACTTAGCGAAATAAAGTCACAATACAAGAAATATCAAATGAGTGGATCAAAACTCATACTTTCTACTTTGAAATGTTTTTTTGAAACATGCTTCTACTTGTATTTTCTATAAAACTACAAGCGTTTTAAATAAATAGCATTCAAATTACAAAAAACTACTAATTTCAACATAGCCTTTAAAAACCGATCGAAATGATTGCAAAACAATTTTAAAATATCAAAATTAAAGCGTGTTCCTTTCACTTTGAAATATATCGTCGAAAATTTATCTACATTTTTATACTCAGTTAGGTATCGAACTTTTTATTGTTCAAGTTCAAAAATTTGAAAAGGTGATCTTGAAATCTGAAATGAACGATGTATGCAATTAGCTAATATTACAGCCATGAACACGGAAAGACCGTTTAAGTGATGATTCTTAAAACATCGATATTCATTCCTAAAAAAATTAGTAAAGTAGTAACAATCATGATTTTTAGTGATGCTTTATCTTGAACATTAGTAAAGGCTCCTAGCGACGTTTATAAATCATTATCATGCCAACAGTAAAACTGCGGAACTAGTGAGAATATTGTTGGTATCCATTGCTACTAATTCAGGAACTATTACTATTATATTCAAAACTAAGCATTCGGAAGGAATCATTACTACACATAATATCACTGTTTGATATTTGAACTATAAATAAAACTGAATGTGGTATGGTACTTAACACTTTGGCCATTATTAAATTCAGTACTCTACATATTGTTAGGAACTATTCGCATATAAATAGTAAAAAACGCGGTATTGGTATGGGATATGATTTCAATTACTTTTTTGTATCGAACTGTTACTACGTAATATAGGAATTATTTCTGGATTTTTTTTTTTTTATTAGTTTACAAAAAAATCTAAATTCTTCAGAATCCCTAGAAAATTTTTGGAAACTCTGGAAAATACTAAGCCAAAATAGTAACCATTACCAGAACGGTCTCTCCGTGAAGAATATGGTTAGATATTTTAGTGTGAGTCGTATATCTATTATAATCCATGCGATATAAAATACTAACAAATACATGGTAACACTGCAACTTACACTCAATTAACATTTCGTGCAACATGTATATCTGTTTCTTTGTGGCTGTAGAGCGCTAGATAATACCTGCCTGATTTCACTCTGAAGCACTTGAAATAGTAATTAACTTTTAACTTGTATTATTAATTTTCAATGATTGTAATTATTTAGGAATTTGTTTAATTTGTTTAATTTCTTCAATTTAAAATTTTTTATTTTTTTTTTTCTTCAAGCGGAGCACGATCAGGTCTTACTTATCGTTTAGGTGTAAAGATATATATATATTTATACATCGAAGTACTCATATGGTGAGAAATTTTCACGGTATAAATTATCACTGATTTCAAATGGTACAGACTATAAGTATAGTTTATAAATTTTAAAAAATACCTTAGATTCACTATAGTATAATTGACTAATTCATCCCTTTGAAAATGGCCCCTCCGAAGTTCAGGTAAAGTTATAACAAAGTATTATTAATATTTTTTACTTTTATTTATTGATATTTTATTTTGTCTTTTTCATTTAATTTTTGGTCGTTATATGTTAATTATATAGGAAGGCTCAAGAGTGAATTCGATATAATACTCCAATTTTTTACGTGTTCATTTATTTTGATATTTTTCAATAATACGAATACCTGTAGTTGTTAATTTATTCAAAACAGGTATAACATTGTCCACGTACGTATTTTACATTTATATATTACTATTTTTCTTTTCAATTTACATTTTTTGTCACCTTTTTTCTTCAATCTTCCAAACGGTAAATTTATTTCGACATTCTCCTGATCAGCTGTGACTTGTTCTCATTCTATAAACAAATTATTCCACTTCGCAGTTACTAGATATTGACAAGAAACAAAAACACAAAAAATATGGCTTGATAGTAGCAATATTAAATTATATCTTTGTCAAGACCTAGAACTGCAGATATCGTAGCTCGGTCTAAACGGCGAAGATTAAGATCCGACCACGTCGTGAATATATAATTCAGCCAGCCAAAACTAATTTTCGATATAAGAATTCGGCCAATATCACAAAACGGAAATAAACTCAAAGTTAGTTTTTTCTAAAGCAAAAAAAAAAAAACTTTTTCCCGTAAATAATTATATGTAAATAAAATACACGATTTAGTTCTTATGATGTTCTTTTGGATAATTAAAGCTCCGTGCAAGCCAGTGCCTTTTTTGAACGGATAAACTGGCTGGAAGCTAAACTTCTGAGGATAATGTGCAGCTGGTATTTGAATATCGTTTTAACCAAAATTTAGCTACTATATTTCACTAGGATAATTTTCTATCGTAAAAATCGTAGCCAGAACGAGACGAGAATTAACGAAATCGTTGGTTGTTATTCCTGGCTTGGTGAGACCAGAACCAAGAAATGACAAGGGGCACAGGACGTGCAGATCCACTAGCGGGAACTAGAGCAAGGAAGACTGTTTCCCTCGTATAATTCTTTAAGGAGAACAACCCAGTAATTTAGGTACAGAGATTTTATGGTACTACGACACGACAGAATATAATATAACTTGCCGGAATAATTTTGAAAAAGTTTATAATCCCTGAGTGGAATGCGAGGAAAGTTAAAAGCACGCTATTGACCGCGTTCTTGTCTTTACTACAGTTTTACTTACAGATACTTAAGACTGTTCATCGCAATAGTTAAATAATAAAATAAAAATAAAAATTGAGATTGGTCGACTTCTTTCTTTTCTATCTTTTTTATCACAATTCAAAGAAAATGTAATCGTAAAAAATAGAATTCAATATAAATTCGGAAAAAGCATCTTGCGAAATGACCTCCTATTTCATGGGGCGTCATAGAACACATTGCCGGACGTGAGAAATATACGATAGCAGTGGGACCCTGGTTGGCAAAATGCGGAAGAAAACCCGGTTGAAAAGAACAAGAAAAAAAGATGTCGGTCCGAACGACCCTGGGGTATACCTACCTCGAAGAATTCAAAAAAATATGTGGAAATTATGAAACGGGGTGTAAAAAATCTCCACTTGCCTTACGTATGTGAAAATTGTAAAGGATAAAAAAGAAAACACAAAAAAAAAAAAAAAAAGAATCCTTGACACCTTTTTGCGATAAATAGATTTCACAATAAAGCTTTATTCTTAGCTTTTGGAATTCGCTGCTAAATCTAAAACGTATTTTTTTTTTACTGCCTATTGCAGGTCATGAGCTTTTGGCCTGTGAAAGCGTTCCTTACTTTCACGTGATCATAAATCATGAAATACTATCAACCAAAGTTATTGAGACAGAAATATCTAGATAATTTTTTGTTCTTTCAACTAACACAGAGCTGAAGTTTACCCGAACTTTTTACCTCATAAAAAAACGTAATGTTGCAAGGAAAGAGTCCTTTCAAAATTCTGAATATTGTAATGAACAAAAATTTTATGTTACCGTTTCGAGTAGCGGGCGTAAAACTTTTCTGAAACATGTTCGATATTTGGTTTTTAAATTGGCGAGCCAATGCGGGTAAGAATGTATCGTCAAACGATAGAAGCTGGGTTAGGCCAGTGGGATTTTTGAAGATGAGAATATGGTAAGGAAAAAGTTAGCAAGGGCCTGACCTATACATAATGGAACTTGAATAAAGGGAATGGTTCAAAATAGAATGTAAATAAAAAAAGGCAAACCACTCAACCAATCACACACATCGTTGAAAATAAACGAGACAAAGTTTTACCAAACAAGGGTTTACCTTTAGGCAAAATAGCTGCCTCTGTGTCATTGATTTATTTAAAACAGATTCCTCCTTCCAGCATTACCATCACCATTGCCAGAATAACGCTACGAAAGTGAGATCACAATATGACAAAGGGTATTC
Source organism: Macrophya annulata (assembly GCA_963924015.1). Taxonomy (NCBI): domain Eukaryota; kingdom Metazoa; phylum Arthropoda; class Insecta; order Hymenoptera; family Tenthredinidae; genus Macrophya; species Macrophya annulata. Next base: position 11,463,955 of record OZ001257.1, on the reverse strand, counting down.
GACCCTACATGATGTAAAAGTTGATTTTTACAAATGGAGAACTCAATAGGTTGAATCCCTGTAGAAAATTTTTTGATCAACGCTTTTCGATTCGTTCTTTAAAACTTGATTTCCCATGAGCATCTCATTCAGGTTTAATGAGGCAGAAATTTGACAAACGTTTCAATTTTACTCACAAAACAAACATCAACAATCAATTTCAGCGGTTTTATACAAAAATACGAATCACGCTTTCAAAATGGATATTAAATTCAAAGTAGGGTAGTAACTCAAAAGACTCTTTTTTTATACGGGAAGTGAAATTCAACCAGCACATTCTACTCGGTCTGAGTTAAATCACTGACGAAATTTTGCTATTCTTTCTAACATACCCTGCCTAACATTTTTTTTTTTTTTTACACTTATATACCAACCCGCTAATTCACATCTACATAAATACAAAATACATAACTTTGTGAAAATGCATAATGAAAGTTCACTTTGAGAAAGTAGGATAAATTTAAAAAAAAAATTTTATTCATGTTTCAAACTTTACAGAATGTATATCGACGCAATTGCAATCAAATGAAAATAAATCATTGAAGAAATGAAAGAAATTTGAAAGTACAATAACTTTTGGAACAAGAACAAAATTTAAATTCCAACATTTTAACTCCCTCATTATTTCTAAAGAAAACAAAAAGAATCAATTAATGAAATAACTTTCAACATTTGCTGAAACTTCTAGCTGGAAAGGATCCCATGGTAATGTCATGATGTATTGATACCAAAAATAAACTGACAAATGTGTATTATACGTATAATATCCAAACATATGTTTACGGAAGCTTTCCGTCTGAACAAACATATCACGAACTCCCCAACTAGCGATAATCAATTGTCGATAATTGTTATTTTCTATAGACTGATATCTACCCCCTCAATAAGCCCAATTAATTGACTCTGAGAATAGTGGAAAAGCTCAGACTCAAGTTCTTCTTTTGAACTTCAATATATTCATATAATATGCGTCGATGGATCGATTTACCGGTATGCATCCAATATCTACATCTACTGACACAGAGGTCTTGGTATAAGTAAAAATAATGCCTTATTGGAATTTATTGCACGGGTTATATGCCGATTGATATCTGACCCTTGAATTCACTTCGACTTCAAATAAATCATCTACACAATTTTAACATCATTTAACTACTAAAATTTATTCAAATTTATTCTGAGTTTTTATATGTTTCACAATTAAAGCTCAACATCTGGGAACTATACGTGTACGAAATGTCATCCACGAACAAGGTGGTAGAATATTGATTCAATTCTCTGATTATAATCTACAGTGAGAGCTTTTATGACCCAAGACTATTGGCCATGGACTGGGATTGTTAAAGTTGTCTTCACAAACGCACCATTTGACATTTATTTGACGGTTGTCATTTCTATATAACCGCTAGCTCAATTAGCTGGGGATCTAATTAGGTACTTATATTTGTACAAAGAGAAGCTTAAAAACGGAGAGAAAAAGGCAGTATTACATTCAAAGAAATATGAATAAAAATTATGCAGATGCAAAGGGCTGCAGAGTAATGTTAAATTGCCTCTCAAATTGACCTCAATGTCGTTTCAGTTGACACTCAAGTTCTAAAAAGCTTTACAGAATTCTAAATCAGAAATAAAAATTCTGAAAATTTTTTTAGAATCGCAATTAGGAATAGAAAACAATTTTATAACCAAAATTGAATCCGTTATTTTACAATAAAGCTCAAGATAAAATATAGAAAAAATTTTTGCCTTATTGCGATTCATTTTTCGGTAATAATTACGTGAAATTTGGTAAAATAATAAAAAATTGAAAATCATAAATATCAGCAATGAATTTGACTCGAGAGTTTTTCCTCCTTAATGCTGACGCGAAGAAAATGCGTTCAACGTTTTCCGAAAGCACACCGTACGTTGGACGTTCCTTATTCATGAGAAAAATATTGTAAAAAAAGTGTCGAGCTTGTTGAAAATTTCGCGTTAAAAAGAACGGTACAAGATGTTAAATATTCAGAGAGTTGTTTGTCTCGGTTAAAGTAGAGCCGGGGAATACGTGATATTGAAAAATGCTTAAAGTGAATTTGAACCGTCGATTATCGTCGCTGAGACACCTACTATGATGATCGAGCAATAAATATGTAAACGGTGATTCTTCGGATCACATTTCGACTATGATTGTAGAGAACCCCGATGAAGTTTGGTTCTGTTTTGTCACTGGCTGCTTGAGAAACTGGCAATTCAAAGTTTCAAATTTCGAACTACCATCATGCTCTGTGCCTCGATTATCATAGTGCCCATCAGGTACTTACAGACGCTAATTTGGCCCACAACTTACTTAAAGCCCAACTTTCAAATGGCGGCTTAATTAATTTGCGAATTTACACGACTTGAAAGTACAACGGCACATTATGTGCCTTCTGTAATATTAACCGAAATTATAATTGCCTTAATTAAACATAGTCGAAAGTTCGTACGATTTCACTTAACGAGGACTCCGTACATTGTGAACAGGGGTATTTTTTCAACGCTTGGCATGTGTCTGAATTTTATTTAAAACAACCAATTTTGTTGAAGAAGTTTGCCCGAGGGGCTATTCACTGCCAAATCTCGTGACACAGTGATTGCTGATTTCACGTGATTTCAGGATGATTTCAATGATTTCTTGAAGTCGTTGATTTCATGTGATTTCATGGGAATTTTCAAGTGATTTCACGATTTCAAATGATTTCCGTTAAATTTCAGGTGATTTCAAGTGATTTCAACTTTTTGATTTGAGAAAATTGCGTGTCTGTTAAGTATCATTTCTGTCATACGTCCAAAAAAATTTCTTTCCATCTATATACCTTATCTATTCATTCACTGATTTCATAATTCCACCGATTGCATGTGATTTCCTTCAAAATCATCTGAAATCAATAAATCTCAGGATTTCATTGATTTCACTCGACTTCGAATGATTTCATGGGATTTCATGTGATTTCAAGCCTGATTTCATTCCAGAGTGACACAGTAATTTGAGAAGTGAATAGCCCCTCGAGTTTGCCAGTCTTTTGCACCATAATCAAGTTGAAGTTAAAAGTTTTAAGTCTTCGGGTCTCGGAGTTAAATGCAGTCAAAGTAAACTTTTTGATGCTTTAATTTTTGTTGTAAGGAATTGAAAACAGTTTAAAAAATCAGGAAACCTGTTGACCTGGGGGCCAACCCTAAGACTTCCCGCTAAGTTAAATACGTTACAATTAATTAATACTATTGTGTTTATAATATATCAAAGAAGGTTATATGTATAATTAGTTTTCCGTATACAAATTCTTTTTCTTCAATTTCTATTCTTCGAATAACTTTGAAACTACTCGACCGATCGATTCCAAAATCTAATCAGATCTAAGTCTTGATGAACCCTTTCGATAGCCGCAAGAATCATTCAAATCGGTTAATTCGTTCCAAAGGTATCGTACGACAAAAAGAGAAATTTTTGTCGTGCAATATCTTTTAAACCTATCGTTCGATTTTGATGAATCTTGTGGCGATCGAAAGGGCTATCCAAGATATAAGTCTGATTAAGTTTTGAGACTAATCGCACGAACAGTTTAGGAGTTTGTGCTAAAAACATGAAAAAAAATTGGTTTTTAATTTTTATTTTTCAAATAACTTTGAAACTACTCGACCGATCGACTCCAAAATCTAATCAAATCTAAGTCTTGATAAACCCTTTCGATCGCCATAAGAACCATTCCAATCGGTCGATTTGTTCTAAAGATATCGTACCGCAAAAATTTGTTTACACACACACACACGCGCGCATGCGGACGTCCATTCAAAAGTAGTCGGAATGGCTTTCTAGGACCCCAAAACGTCGAGATCTGATGAAAACTCAATTTTTAAAAAATCGGACCGAACCCAATAACTTACCTTTTTTTTGAAATTTTTCAATTTTCATTGTGGAAAATTAAGAAAGCTTCTAAGCTTGGAAATTTGGCAGTTAAAAATTAACCACTCAAGTAACGTTTGCGGGATTACAAAGTCATCAGTTCATCGGACGGGGATTTGTTTCCAGAACTATTGAAGGCCAATTATCTGAAATCGAAGTACCGATTGATCCAAATCGTTGCATTAGGACCCGCTGACTCACAAATTCTAATTTTTAAAGGTTAATAAATTACTGTAATAAAGATTTGCGGGAAAAAAATTGGTCAAACAAGCGTCGACTCCCGGCACCTTCGTTTATATTTCACATTTTTTGTTGGAAATAATTAACGATAATCCCAAGTATATCCATCACAAAGTCGTGGTATTTGAATTCAATCCTGAAAAATTTTCAATTATTAATACTTGAAAAATTTTTCCGGTAAAGAAGCTTACCGAGGATAACATCCCTAATCCAGGACTCTGTTATAAAACTGGAAAATTACCGCACATTGCTTCCCGCGTTCGACTCCACAAGGGAATTCTAATTTTTATTATTTTTATTTTTTTTTCTCGCAGTACAGAATTTTGATACGAAAATACCGAGTCAAATGCGGGTTTGAAAATCCGTTCTGCCTTACATTCTTTTAATGAAAAAATAAAAAAAAATAAAAATAAACACTGAATTAACCAAACCCCAAAATATTAAACAACGGATGTGAAAAAATATTCTAGATAAAAATATCTCGATTTACAATTATACTTTCTTACAATTCCAGCCTCAATTCGCAGCTTAATCTGAGCACGGGGTTAAAATTTCTCAAGCTTTTATCCGCCTAAACTCGACTAAAGTTAATCATAAAAAGGACTGAGTTTTAAAGTACTTTATTGTTATAACTGAGTTCTGAAGTCGCTTTGGAATTGAAAATTGCCAGAGTAGTAAATTTATTTTGGTAAATTCGGGTCTCGTATATTTAAAAATGAAAATATTACGAGCTAACTTTGACAGGAATACATAGGTATCTATATGTATATAAGTATGTAAAAATATATACTTGAAAATATAAATAAACGTTTATCAATAAAATCGTTTCAAATTCTGCATCGAATCACGAGAGCGGAACGTCAATTCCTTTAATCATCCTTATTTTTCGTACGACTGATAAATTCGAATTTAAATAAATGGGGCATCCCATACCACTTCGACCTGGGTCTGATCTTTGACCTCTCGGATTGAGCCTGCCATTTTTTATATGATTGTTCTCACTTTGAAAGACACCCAGTTTTTTTTTTCTATTTTTTAGATTTTTTCAAATCGATTTGAATCCACGCATTTTAAAAATCTGAAAAAATTCTGAAAAATCGTGTGTCAGATATCAAAATTTTTAAGCTTAGAGCCAGAGTAGAGAGATTTTTTCTTCTTACTGTTTTGAAGTTTTTCCGGAAAACAATACGCTAAAAAAATTAGAAGCGGGAGTTATTTTATTTTGGATGGTTGAAACATTTTCGGATGTCAGAGCGGATTTTTGAACTTTTTTTTGAGATTATTCGGAATTTTTTCAGATTAGAAAAAAAAAATTGAAAAAAAACAAAATTGCAAATGGTAAAATGGTTCCAAAGAATTTGTAAAAATTCTCAAAAATCTCGAAAATGTTTCAGCTACCATCCATAATGAAATCATTCCCACTCCTAATTTCTTTAACATTTTTTTTCGGAAAAAGCTTGAAAACAGTAAGAAGCAAAAATCTCCCAATTTCAGCTCTAAGCTTAAAAATTTTGTTTCCTTGACACACGATTTTTCAGAATTTTTTCAGAATTCTAAATTGTGTTAAAATATCTATTCAAAAATAGTTGAAAAATTGATAAATTTGATCTGTATAATTAGAGATTTTGAGAAAAATAATAAAAAGATTTCAGAGTTTGATTGAAAATTAATAAAAATCCAAAAACTTTGTAAAACTTTTCAGTGATTCGTACAGAAAATGTTGAGAATTTTTTTATTGTGTAAAATACTAAAAACTGTTAAGTATATATCAGCATAGTTTTAAAGATAATCGCGGAAGTTTATGAAATTTTTTTACATAGTATTCAAGAGTCTTTCAATTTTCATAATTGAATCAGAAATATATTATCGCCGGGTTATAGTTGAAATAATAAAAAAAAGCTCAAGGGATTTTTGAAACCCGACTGTAATATCAGATAATAAAATTTTAATTTAGGCCGCGGTTGCGGTGAGATTTTTCAATCACATATCCCAAACGCGATATAAGTCGGAAAGATAATACAATATATTTTCAAATATGAGGCTGATAGCCTGAAATCTTGATTTAATGTTGAAAGAGGCGAATAATAAGCCTCGGCTTCAGTGAGCATCGATTGTTATACGTAATACGAAATAAAATAATACATACATAAAAGAGAAACGAGATAGAAGATGAGTTCACGTTCACAAAGATATATTAAAGAAAAAATAAAAGAAGAGAAAAGAAAAAAGGAAAAAATAAATAAAAAGTATATAGTTTGATTGAATCATTTATTTTTCGTTTCTAAATGTATCATCGATTTTACGTCAATGGCATAAGAATTATGGTGAATGAATTATGATTGTTTTTTTCGTTTATTCAAAAGCTGAAAATCTCGGTTTGGAACGATGCGGCTTTGATCAAACTTATTACAAAAAAAATCTTTGAGGATTATTCGAAACAGGCAATTGCACCATGATAATAATTCTCATGGATAATACGAGCTCAGAAGTAAATGGGATAATAAATATCTATAAATTCTGCAGTTAAATGATACGTATAGCTGTAGGCTCGAATGAAATGTTACCATAAATCTCACGATTTTAATAAAATACCTACGTGTGAGAAAAAATATAAAAAAATACAAATATCAAATAAATCGACGTTAAGGAGGTTGGCTGGTCAAAAATCAATACTTTTTATTAATTTTATCAGGGGATGGTCAAGACATTGGGTATTCGTATGATTATTATATTTGTGATCTGAAAATGTCCCCGAAAATTCAATTAAAATAAAAAAAATACCAAAATTTTAAACAAATGGTAAGATATCGATTTTTCATTTTAAATCGCTTTCATATAGTGAAAAATCTAGTAGATTGGTTCGATTTCACGCTTCAATGGTTTTTTATGTTCAGAAAAGTATTCTCCACAATACCACTGGGTCACTTTTTTTCATCCCGTTGGTGACGTTGAATATTCAATTTTACAAGATTGGACCCCGGTCGATTCCGATCGACAAATAACGATATAGAATTGCCGATTGACAATAAAAATAATTTGTTACAGTGAATTTGTGAAAAATACTTGTCTGAACAAAATAAGCCATCGAAGAGTGAAATCGAACCAATCTACTACATTTTTCACTATTTGAAAGCGATTTAAAATAAAAAATCGATATCTTACTGTTTCTTCATAATTTTGGTATTTTATTTTTTAATTGAATTTTTAGGAACATCCTCAGATCAAAAATATAATAATCATATGAATATCCAATGTCTTGACTATCCCCTGATAAATTTAACAAAAAGTATTGATTTTTGACTAGCCAACCTCCTTAAAGATAAATTAAAGAAAATCTTAAATCTGTACACTTCTACCTATATCAAATATGAATTTGAACGTATTTATTCGAGGAGTTATTACTCGGTGATTTATTTTTAATGGTATAATGAATGAGGGAAAAAGTTGGAGAAGGTTAAACCTGGGGTAACAAACGTCGATACTTTCACTGGTAGGAATTATTTTTAGCGTGCTTTTTGACGTAGAAATAAACGCAGGTCTAGGTCTCGCGTGCCAAGCTTGTACGTAGAAAATCAAGGAAATCGAATTAATTGTCACGCATTCACGGTTTGATAGAAATCTGGATTTGTAACTGCAACGTTGACTACAAGGGGGAAAAATATCTCACATAACACGAAGGTTGGAGTTCATGTTCAGAGCTTTGTGGGCAAGGACAGGGAGACAATTATTGCAGTACCTAGCTGGTATTTGAGTTAGTTGAAGTGCTCTGTAAGCACTGTACTATAATGAGAGTTTTCCTGAAACAGAAAACACAGACGAGAATTAAAGTACGAGGGAAATTTTTTCACGAGTAAAATAACTAATTCAAAGAAAAACAAACAGGTAAGTCGGCTGACCTCAATAGCTTAACCCTAGAATTTTCCGCCGAGATTTTACAAGCTTAAAAAATAGTTTTCTATGACTGACGAAATTAACCAAAAGAAACGAGAATGTATTAAGACCGGAAAGGTGATTTTTTCATTTCCGCGAAAACTGATGAATCAATTGATTCAGAAATTTAACCAGGTTTAAGTTGGAGCAAATCCTGTCGATTGAGACCAAACTCGTTCAAATTCGTTGATCAGTTTTTGAGATATGAATATTTAAAAAACATTTTTTTTTTGTTGTAAATATTAGTTTTTGAATAACTCGGAAACTACTAAGCTGAACAAATCCAAAATCTAATCAGTTCTCAGTTGGGAAGAACCGCGTCGATTGATATTAGGAAGGACAAAATCCGTGCATTCATTATCGAGATATACAGGGTGGTCCATTTTAATTGCCCCAGGCGAATATCTCGAAAACTAAGAGAAATACAAGAAAAAGTTTGATACAATACTTGAAGGGTTTCGAGGGGGAAAGATAATGCTGGTATATGTTGACTTGTGGATCCTGCCACCTCCGAGATTTTGCTAGTAACTTTGGATTTTAGATAGGGAACACATATTTTGAATATGAGGAGCTGATAGCGAGAACAAAGACTAATTCAAATACGAAAGAAAAAATTTGTATGAAATAAAAAAAAATTCAAAAATTCAAAAAAAAAAAAAATTAAAATTTTTTTTTAATTATTTAATTTTTTTTTTTCTTCTATCAAATTTTCGCACATATTGAAAAGATTTACTGAAATGATGAAAAATGTTGGACGTTTCCGAAGAATAATTGGGTATGATCAAAACAAATGAGTACAAATATGAACATAAAATTAAATTGAAAATGATTAGATTAAAAATCATTTTCAAAAATATTAGAAAAAGAACATTTGAAACGAAGTATAGAAAAAAAAATTAATAAATCAAAATTTTTTTTATTGTTTTTGAATTTTTGTTTTCATACAAAATGTTTTTTTTTTATTCGTATTTGAATTAGTCTTTGATCTCGCTATCAGCTCCTTATATTCAAAATATGTGTTCCCTATCTAAAATTCAAAATTACTTGCAAAATCTCGAAGTGGCAAAATCCACAAGTCAACACATATCAGCATTATCTTCCCCCCTTGAAACCCTTCAAGTTTTGTATGAAACTTTTTCGTGCATCTCTCTTAGTATTTGAGACATTCGCCTGGGGCGATTAAAATGGACCACCCTGTATATCGTCGAACAAAAATCGGTGAAACTCAATTTTTCGTTTTCCGGGTGATTATAATATTTCTTATGTGACTCTACCCCTTTTCTTTTTTTGCTACAATTAATTTTTGGTCTGCGATTTTCTGGCAGACAATCAATATTGCCACTGTCTGTCTTTCTTAATGAAGAAAGTTAAATTGATTGAATCGCCATCCTTTAAATACTGATAGTTATGCCAAATTACGAAAGATCGTGAAAAGTTTGTCTAATTGGCTACTCGCTTTTGTTAGAAGTAAATTAATTATTGGGCTCGTCCGGAAACTCGAATTAAACTTAAACTTAGTCAATTACTGGTCCGAATACTCTACCATTAAATTTCGAGAATCGATAGGTCAACGACAACCCAAATATGGCAAGATCAAGCTCTCGAATAAATATCGAAGTATTCGAGAATTATATCGAAGTATTATATCGAACTATTCATGCGAAGACCCGTCAGTGCAGTGATGAAAATTTGAAAAATGCATAAATAGTATATTGTGTACTAAGGGCGTAAAGTGGGCTTTTTTTAGACCAAGTGTGGAATTTGCAGTCCGAGTTCAAGGCGAGCGGGCACGAGCCGGAGACGAGTACTACAAACACACGAGGTTAAAAAAGCCCACATGCCCAAAAGTTACTTTTACGTCCGCTGCAGACTTTTTGCGTCCGCTCACAACTTTTTTTGCCCGCTGGTCGGAAAACAGTCAGTTTAGGTCTGCTTTTTGGGCACGAAAAATGCGAAAATCGTGTCTGTGTAAAAAGAGAAAAAATTGTATTCAATATACGAAACGATTTCGTTCCGATAAAAGTCATATACTAATGCGTATCTATGTTGCGGAATTCAATTTACCTGAAAGTACGATTAAAAAAAATTCGTTTTTTAGTATCTGTACAGATTTTTTGGACAAATAGTTTCCCGGATGAAATAAAAAGCAAACAACGTGCTGACCTCGCTTCGAAATAGAGAGTTAGCTATTGGAATTGTGATGGTACGAGTACCTACCGCAGATCAATTTCTATTTCCCGGGACATGGGTGAATCTAATTTCCTCACGTCATGTATTGAGATGTAAAAAAAAAAAAAAAAAAAACCGAGCAGTTTATATCGACGAAAAAATATCCCCGATGACATACTCGTGAGAAAATTATTCGATCCTGTTAATTTGATTCGAGATTTGAACGTTATTTTAGATCAATACGGAAAGAGGTCAACTCACAGCAAAGACTAAATAATTCTTATATCTCAAACCTCTGCATTATTAGTAAACTATTAATAATTTCTAGCTTCGCCGAAAACAGGACAGTCGATAAATGTCACGTGGGATTATGGTCAACGTTGTGCGAAACACACAAATTAAATAAATAAATGAATAAATAAATAAATAAAAATTTACAAGAAGAAACTCCGCGATCCATCATCCACACTGGTCAATATTCACTCACTTTACTTAACTTTAAACATTCTACGTCAAGGTTCAATCCACAATTATGAAAGTATGTGAAAAGAATTGTTCAGCATAGCATTTACGACCCCATTTAATCCTCATTAGCAAACTGCTCTTGATTTTATAGGTAAGTTCCAATTAAACAAGTCTGGCAGTGCAATATGACCACTGGAGTATCGTATCGCCTACGTAATTAGATTAAAATAGTAATTTATTTGGCATGCTTGTAAACAACCCGTTTTTAAGCCAAGAATAATATTTTCAGTACGAGCCAAGGGCGAGCCGACGGTGAGTACTGAAAAATCATTCGAACCGAAAAACGGTTCACAAGTATGCCACATTAGGGTGCTTCGTTTTAGACGAGTTTTTTTTTTTTGGTCCATAAACATATAAAAACGAATTCTCATCAAATATGAGCTCTTAATTTTAATTCTAAGAACTCGCGAAATGAATTTGAAATTTTCCCATTTGATCAACACGTGAATTTTAATTCTTTTTTTTTCAATTATCTATAGCTTCGCAGCATTTCATGATATTTAATCGGTATTAAGTGGAAATGACAGAGAAATCTTTCCTGTTCAAAAGTGTATGTAGCCGATTTATGTTTTGTAACCGGCTTCGCCCGGTAAAACATCTTGACGCCAATTATCTCTCAAAATTTCATGGTTTTTTTAATTTTTCTCGTAAACCACTAACTTTACAACAAAATTGTATCATACTTTTTTTTATAGAAAATTCAATATACTACAAAATAAGTCATGTAAGCCATAACCGTAGAGCTAGTAGTTTTCGAGATAAATCCAATTAAGCATTTCAAAATTTGAAAAATCGCTGTTCTATCCGAGATTTTGGTACTTTTTAATGGTTACAAAAAATAAATTGGCTACGTACACTTTTAAAGAGGAAAGATTTCTCTGTCATTTCCACCTATTGCCGATTAAATATCATGAAATGCCACGAAGCTATAGATAATTGAAAAAAAAAAATTTAAATTTACGTGTTAATCAAATGGGAACATTTCAAATTCATTTCGCGAGTTCTTAGAATTAAAATTCAAAACTCATATTTGGTGAGAATTTGTTTTCATATGTTTAGAACATTATTCCGTAAATGGACTAAAAAAAAAAAAAAAAAACTCGTCTAAAACGAAGCACCCTAATGCCACATACAATATTTTTTGCGGTATTTGGATTTAAAAGTACAAAAATCATAAGTTTGTAGGTTAGCTTTACTGCGCGTGCGTCGTTTAGTACTGCCGTATAAAGACTATAAGGCAGTTTCGAGATGCGCACTTTTAACTGCGCATCGAAACTGCTATAGAAAATCTTTTTGAGGCAGTTATCAAGTTAGCCATATAAAGTGACCCTTTACGGATCGAAAACAGGCGTCGAAAAGCCCTATTTTCATACCAATACCACAAAAAAATGGTATATTAACACATTGTTATTTTTCACGCAATATAAATGTAGAATAATCGCAATTAGCAATCATAAAACAGTTAGACCGTTTAAAGGATCAACGATTCTCTAATCGAGCTTACGATCGGTACGAATATACGAATATATGAAATGACCCTTAAAGCTGGTCAGGAGGTAAATTAATCCAGTTTTATTAGGGTAAAAAAGACCGATACTAACCTGATACAATAAAATCTTATTCTGTTAACGGAACGAGTAAAATAGATACGTTCGAACGGTTGAACGTGAATTGATGATGTTTCGTCGATTGCGCGACAATAATGAAGATCTAATTAAGTCCCTGTACACGGTCGGCCTAATAGCGCGTAATTATTTAGGTTGCGTACTTAACTAAGACAGTGAGAATAAAGACTGGTGAGTATATTTCCACGACTGACACTAATACCTATACTATGGTCTTATTTAAAATTACGAGTGAAGATTTGAGTCAATACGTTCAATCGCATTAGTATGCGTGTCATTCGCTCCTTCAGGATACTTCTCGAACTTGAGATTATAGGCACGATTCAATCGTACGTCCGAAGGCTAGTATATACATATGCATATATACAGGATGGGGAATTTATAGTGACCCAGGGAATTTTCTAAAAAAATTTTTTTTTTTTTAATTTTCAGAACCGCGTTCTGTAGATGAAAAAATAGGAAACTTTTGTCAACTTTTTTTTTTTTTTTTTATTCCAAATTTATCCTAGCTTGAATTTAAATTGAAATTAAAAGTGATGCAGGCAAATGAATAATAATATGATATAATGAAATTTATGAAAAATAATTATTTTTGAAATTTAAATTCGAATTTTTCAAAAAATTAAAACAGAAAAGATACCAGAAAAAATTGTGATTAAAAAAAATAAAAATATAGGTTTTCATTTAAAAAACCAAGGTTGAACTTCAAATGACCTTGATACCTCGACTTTGGAAAAAATTCAAAAACACTATCTTGCGTCCCCTTTGAAATCATGAAACTATTGTTTGAAACATTCTTTCATATCTCGCTTCGGTTGGGAGAAAAACGCCTGGGTCACTACAAATGGGGCCGGAGTGAAATTCCGAAGTTTGAAAGCCTCAAACAGTGAAAAAACCCAATTTCAATATTACCAAATCACAGTTTTCAGAAAGAGTAATTCCCTGAGTGTCTGCATAGTCGATTTCAAAAAGTTCAAATCGGGAAATATATACTGAAGGTTCGAAAGTCCGAAAGCTAAATATGCAAAAGGCCACAATTTCGAAACTTGAGATTCACGCATGAAGCGTCGTGCGCTTCGATTAAATTTTCGGATTCTTGAACTTTCAGAGCTTAATACTTTCTGAGTTTTGAACTGTCTGCATTCCGATCTGTCCAAAATTTATTATTTTGAAAGTAAACGTTTCTGAGTATTCGAAATTGTCTAAGATAAATTAGCCTAGCCCCCTGCATAGTCGATTTCAAAAATTCGAATCGAAAAACACCGAAGGGTAAAAATTCCGAAAGCTAAAAAATCCAAAAGGTAAAAACTGTGAAACTTGGAATTCATACATAGAACGTCGTGGATTACCCCCCTTTCCCCATAAAATTTCGGGATTTGAGCTGTCTGCATTCTAATCTTTTCAAATTTTTATATTCTTCCAGTTCAAAGTTTCTGAAAATTCGAAATCATCTGAGTCGAATTCGTAATTTTGGCCGTTCGAAACTTTGAGAATTCAGTACTTCAACCCAATCTTCAATTCAGGTATCTCTAGCCATATATCGCGTGACTAATGCCATAAGGTCGCAAGTGCCAAAAAAAATTTTTTTTTGCGGATATGCCCAAAAAATTTTATATTGCATCAAAAAGATTTTGCCACTAAAAAAATCAAATTTTTATTTTCGGCACTTACGACCTTATGGCATTAGACACGCGATATATATACATATATATATACGTACAGGGTGGTTCATTTAACTCTGTCACCTGGTTTATCTCGAAAAATTCCGTTCCGATTAAGTATTGCGTATAATGAAACTTTTGGTGTTCAAAGGGGGAAAAAAGTTGGCGTTATTGGATTTTTTAGTGAAGGCTCCGCTGGGGTCAGGGAAAGGTCAACTTTGTTTTTTTAAATAGAAACCCATATTTTTCATTACGTAATTTTGTTCCACTTGAAAATTCAAACGACTTTTGTATGAAATATTATTTTGTTAGACATCAATTTTTCATACTATTCAGCTTAACAACTAGAGATTTTTCAACATTTGAGAAAATTTCACCCCTAAACTATCAAATTTGGAGAAAAATTCCAAGAGATAAAAAGTGTATAATTTCATGCGAAGATTCTTGGAGAATAATTGCAGAATTTTTTTTAAACAATTTTTGATTTTGTTACGCAAATGAAGAAGCTGCAATAAAAAGTTATTGGAAAAAATTCTGCAATTATTCTCCAAGAATCTTTGCATGAAAATCGCACTTTTTATCTCTTACAATTTTTCTCCAAACTTGATAGTTTAGGGGTGAAATTTTCTCAGATGTTAAAAAATCTCTAGTTCTTCAGCTGAATAGCATGAAAAATTGATGTCTAGCAAAAAAATGTTTCATACAAAAGTCGTTTGAGTTTTCAAGTGGAACAAAATTACGTAATAACAAATATGGGTTTCTATTGAAAAAAAAAAATTTGACCTTTCCCTGACCTCAGCGAAGCCTCCACTAAAAAATCCAATAACGCCAACTTCTTTCCCCCCTTTGAACCCTAAAAGTTTTACTATACTCAATACTTAATCGGAGCAGTATTTTTCGAGATAAATCAGGTGACAGAGTTAAATGAACCACCCTGTATATATACATATATTTTATATATAAAATAAACTCATGAGAGGAGTGTTTCACGTATTGCCATCTTGTCAAAAAGATTGGCGAAGCATTGTGTGCGACATGATATAAAGGAAGGTTGCGTGTAGTGTGTATATAAGGTAGGCTAAGGGATGAAAGGCAGTGACGCATTGTGCGAAGATATCGGCAATGGGGATGAAGAATTCATGTATATGGATAATGTACGTATGTACGTGTATATCTATATATAGATAAGAAAGCGTATAATATGTGAATCCTGCAGGGGTTGGAAGAAATTCAGGTCTGTTATCGGTATTGATTCCCGATTCACCTGCTCGTCGATCAATATTTAATCGAATATGTACATAAATAGGTATAGGTATATATATATATATACAACGCGGAAGAGAATTAGAGCCGAATTATTCTCAAATTAATAATTATATTGCGATAGAAGCTTTCGCGACTTGTGTTTGATAAAAGGATTTTTATTATTCTTATAAAAAAAAATTTTTCCTCACTCAAAGGCGAGGACAGATTTCATTTATTTATCCTTATTTCACAAAGTGCGAATATCAAAGTGTCCGACAGCTTTTGACATACTGTAGATATTATAGTCTACAATAAAAGCGGAAAGATCTAAGTAAGAAATAATTTTTAACAAGTAACGTGATTGCCTCAATTATATCAGGAGCTTTCTGCGCTTGATTAAAGACGATGTAAAAACCCCTCAGACAGATTTCCAAATTCAATACTTCGTTATTTATATGAAACTGTGTATTTAAGTTACAACTAACGGTTAACTATATCGACACTATTCATATAATCAAGATAGCAATCAAGCTGGGGATCGTTATTTAGACAATTGTAGCTTTAAAGCTTCCTTAATTAGTTACATGCTAATTGGTAATGAAAATGGATCTCGAATTGAAAGCAAAACAAGCAGTTAAGTAAGAACGGGCTAGTCTTATAACTTCCCATTAAAAAAAAAAAATGGTATTTTATGAGTGAAAATCTCGATTGAAAAAAAGAAGGGATCGATTATTTCCAAAATTTGACCAAACTTAAGTTAAAGCAGCTCGATTGAGATAAAAATTGTTACAATCCGTTTATCAGTTCTTGAAATGTCATAAATCAAAAAAGAAAATTTCCTTCAAAATTCTGGTTGTAAGATTCAAAATCTAATCAGTTTTAAGTTAAGAAAATTCGGATCGATTGATACAAGGGAGGATAAAATTTGTGCATTCATTATCGAGATTATTATCGTAAAAACAAAAAGATTCACGTCCATCTAAAAATTGTCAGAAGTGTTTGTTTTTTTTTGCCACAAAACGTCGAGATCTGGTGAAGGCTTAACTTTTAATTTTTTTAATGATTACAATAACTTTCTTAACTTTCACAGAATTCCCAAAAAAAGAATAAAGTTGCATAAAAGATAACCAACAAGTTGTTTTTCGTTTATCGACCAACTTCGTTTATCGAAATAAAGTAAGATCATTTATATTTTGTTTATTGTATTCTCTTGTCTTTTGTTTATCTCAATCACGGTATATGGAGTGTATTTCACCCTCGAGATAACTGGCAATTAGTTGATTTTCTGAGAAATACTAAACGCGGAGCGTGGGTAGCTAATTTACATGATCATTTACTCGCGTAAAGATAAATGTCAGAAGATAAATTGCCTGTATATATATATATACCTAATATAATATAAGTTTGGCAAAATTCCACCTGTTGAATTCTTAGGTAAGTATAAATACGAATCCCGGGTTTAATTTGCGCTGAAAATTCATTGGAATGCAAAAAATTTTTGTTTTTAAATAAATATTAAGTATAATATAACGCAGACCTGATTTCATACCCTATATACAATTGCAATTCATAAACTCGTTAAAATTTTTCAATCTCTAAATTTCAATTCGTTAATATAAATGGCATGTGGAAAATTGAATGTAAAAAAATCCTACCACCAAAAAAACAACGAAGATCAATTAATCAGGAGGGCAGTGAAGATATAAGCTTAGCAAACAGATAGGTCAACGCAGGTCAATGGAGGCCACCAAAGGCTGAACTGAACTGCAATTTGATTTCAGTACAAGTAATTGCAAATGGGATATTTTGGTGCATGGTATTCAATTTCAAATACATACCAGAGTATGTCGGTAGGTAGGTAGGTATACGGAGTTTCGCGAATTTGAAGCTTGAATTCACCAGAGAAACTTCAGAGAAGGAAAAAGCTTTAAAGAAATAAAAGAAAAAAGAAAAAAAAAAAAAACGAATCCCGTGTCATCGAAAATATTTGATCAAAAAGTTAGGCATCGTAGATAGCGAAATAAAAACAGGAAGAGAAAAAAGAAAGTGAAAGCATTCGATACTGTGAAAATATATCATCGAATCCGAGAATCTATTCATAATTGATTCTGGTTTTTTGTAGTTTTGTTTATCATTTTTGGGCGTTAAGTAGATCTGTGAATTTTCAAATGATATACAAATTGCAGTACAGACTAACGTCCACGAGGCTATCACTTTCTAATTAGTTTTCAAAGTTACAAATCTAAATTTGTAATTATATACGACCGATGCCAGAGTTCACAATTAGCTCAAAAGGAACAAGGTTCAAAGCGGTACTCTAAGGGATTTCCTGCAGTGGTCAACCGCATTTAGGAAATTGTTAATGAAATTTGGTTTCAATATCAATTAATATTGTGGCCTATACAGATGACTTTACCAAAACCGTAGAATAATTTTTACCAAACGATAAAAGCACAGACTGATAATTTTAAAAAAGCTTTATAAGTCTCTTTAAATTAAAACCACAAATGAGGTATAAAACTTCAAGAAATTTAAAAATTGTGACAAATGGACGTTTTTGAAACCTAAATATTTGAAATATAACCAAAATATGCTGCTTATACTTTACAGATATTGAGCTTTTCAATTCAAACTCTTCTAGCCAATTATTAGACGCAATTTGAACAGATTGGAGTAAATTTTTTTTCTTAAATCCAGAACTTTTATTCCCATGATGAAAATTAATTTACGAATTTGGTAGAATTATCTGTGTCTAGACCTCCTTTTAGGAAGATTATACGTTGAACTTCACTCTCACAATTTGATAATGTTTTTAAAAACAATTTTTCACCGTAATAAGGAAACAAAAAGCACATACCGACAAATCATTACAAATCTTCGTATGCCTGCAGTGGATCCATTTTTTTTCTTCTTCTTTTTATCATCTCCCAAAAAAAAAAAAAAAAAGTTTTACGAAATGATTATAACAAATGAATACAGACTGTAGAAAATCAGTGTAGCTTGAAAATTAATAATATTTAACCAGCGTGTAAATTGTTTAATTGTCAGGTTAAAATCTGGCCTTTTTTTTTCAACGCCCCAAGCTCATCCGGCGTAGTTAATCACTTCTATAATTAATTCCATAGCACATGTTAATTAACATAAAGATTTTGTCACCCTAAACCTTCAGGATCTACCAGGGTCACCTTTCCACTTCGTTGTGCATAAAATAAGAAAAGAAGAAAAATAAAACGAAAAAAAAATTTCAAAATTACAATATTTTCTTGAATATGATGTGGAATAAGAAAAAGCTTGCTTAAAAATCCCTGACTTTACTTGTAACGATGAAAATGCTTTAGAGAGAAGAAAATATCTCTATATGTGTGTATAATGTACATATGTTTATAAGTATATAGAAATATGAAGGGATGGCTGTGCAGAAATAACTTAAAATATCGATCGTTCAGAAAAGAAACGATCGGCAAGAAAAAAATACCTGGTCTTGGATCTACGTAAAACGTCAACGAGATAAGTGTATTAGATATAGCCATAAGTGAAGTAGAAAGGGGTGGTCTACGATAAGGGATGACCTACGCTTGGCAAAAGTTGTTCGGTGGGGGGGTAGATAGCTCATGACATAAATATTCAATAGAACGAAGAATGAGAAAAGAAGAAGAAAAAAATAAGTGAAAGGAAAGGCAAGAAGAGTAAAAAGAAAACGTTGAATCAACTTGAGAAAACTTTGAATATATGTATGATTCAAAATTTGTATTTGGTTTAGAAATTGAAGCTTGAGAAGCTCTATAAATTGGTATTCGTAGGTATATATAGTTCAAACTTTCATGACGTCCTAAACTCAAAAAAAAACAGAAGGTCAGACCTTGGATATCCGGATTTAACCGCCCAAATTGGTACAGGTATGTAACGTGTTGATTCCATTAAAAAAAATGATAAAATATATACGGTATTATAGTTAAGTTATGGGATTATACATATATAGGTATACATACCTATTACGCATATGTATACTTAAGTTATTATTTATTACCGTATAGAGAAATATCTGCGAATTCTATTAACTATAAATCTGTTTATTAATTTCCAGTCGATATCAGTTCGATTAATAAAAATCAATCTAAATAATTACTTTACTTCATAATTTATAATACTTGAAGATCCTTTTTTCAATCAATGTTCACCAAGTTTTTATACACGATTTAAAAAATTTTTTTATTCTTTTTTTTTTTTTTATTTTATGCAGTATATGTTATATATATATATATATATACATGTACTATATATGTGTATAATTATTTAATATCATTATTTTTTCAATTAATATATTCAACGTTTATCAGTTTACTTATATATTCATTAAAGCCATTCTACCATAAGCATTTTTATATATACATATATATGTTATAATATATGCAGGAGTTAATGTCCTGTACAATATAATTATATATACACACATACATATACGTATACATATATAGTTTTTCTTGTTGTTTTTTTCCTTTTCTTGTATGACGTGTTATACATATATATAATATGTATATAATATATTATTAATTTTTTATTTATTTAATATTTCGTTTATTTAAAACTCTATAATAATATAATTAATTTGCTGCATAGGTTAATCAATAGTAAATACATATAAGTATATTATTATACATATGATACGTATATTCGTATACGCGAAATTTTTGTATATACATATACATATATACGGACATATATTATAGTCTGAAGAAAAAAATTTTCAATTAATCGAAACGCGGAAAATTTTTTTCGGACATTTTTTGAAATTTCTTTAGTATTATTATTTATACTATTGTTATTATTATTATTATTATGATTATTCACATGCAAAGATATACATATAACTACATATTATGCCGATATATATATATATATATATATATATATATATATATATATATATATATATATATATATATATATATATATATATATATATATATATATATATATATATATATATATATAAATAAATTTTCAAGAATTTAATTTATCATGGCGATGGGTATAGTTTGTTGAGAAAAAAAAAAAAACATAAAATGAGAAATTTTCCTACTGATATATATGAGTAATGTTATAGTAAATGTGTTTAATTGGCTCGTTTTTATTTTTTTTATTTTTTTTAAATTTGTTTCTGCCCTGTCTGTTGTTTTATTTTGTTTGTTTTTGGTTTTTTTTTTTTTTTTTTGGTGATAATTCTAAAATTTATTGATTGTTATTGATGAAATTATTCCAATCGAAGATTTAACGGTGATGCAGAAGTTTATTGTTACGTGTACTTATAATCGTATTAGGTATATATGTATGTCTGGAATATCGCGATGAGTAAATTAGTTTATAATTTCCACTTTGAGGTATATTTATTTAAATCTACGTATAATATTAATGTGTGTACAATAACGCGATCGTTATAAAATCGTTGATAAAATGAATCGATTTTTGCCTCGTTTTTTGTTTCTTCTTATTATTATTATTATTTTTTTTTTGTTCTTATTATTTTTATTATTTTTTGTGGGTTCGAATTTCAATTTTTAAGGGTAGGTATCACTTCGCTGCAACTGTGCAATATTCGATGATTAAATTAAATGGCGACTGTAGTAATAGTAATAAAATTGTAAATAAAAACAAAAGAGAAAATAAATAAATAAATATCACTGTGAACTTTTACAAACTCATATATAGGTACATATATACACGGTGGCATAAATGTTTACGTTGTTATTGTAATTTCGTTTCAATTTTTTTCTTCTAATTTTCGATGTATAACGAATAATTAAATAAATAAACATATCAATAAATATGTAAATATATATGTATATACAGTGCGTTTTTGTGGATATGCGACAAACGCCTGTGTACAGGCAACTCAAACAACGAATGATCGGCATTTGTTTCCCTCGTAGCAAATGGGCACACGATATTTGCGATACAAAAGGCGATCTTTCGATTGTTTTACCAGTTTTTTTCATGTCGCATATCCACGAAAACGTACGTATAGATATATATTATATAGACTGCGCGCGTTGTAAAGATGAAAAATAAAATAACTTCAATGAAATAAAATATTTATATAATTTATATTAATATATATCATTCGATAATTAAAAATGATTAATTTTCCGTAAACACATCGTCGATCCGATGTCACCGGCGCACTGAGCCGTCAATGATACTTTCGTCACATTCAGAATCCGCTCGAGCATGGCCGACGAGGCGTGAATACGGCCCGCCGCCTCACGTGTATATGATCGAATAAGACACGCGTGTTCTCGGACGAGTTAATGTGCGCCTGGTCAGATGTTCCGAGCTTTGCCGTTCTCGCGTTTTGGTTTAAGAAAATTTTTTATTTATTTTTTTTTTTCAAGTTAATTTTTTTGTCTTCCTGATTTTTTTTTTTTTTTTTTGTGGTCGGCGTGTTTCGGTCCGGACGCGTGGCTACGATCACAGAAGGTGGTTTGCCTGCCTCCTCGCGAGGCAGCGGCTCGCTGGCGACTGACATCCCCTTGGCGCCGTCGACGCGGATGGCGCAGACGCCTAAAAGACTGATTTGCAAATTAGTTGTCTTTGCAGATTTTTCATTTTTCAAAATCTTTAGTATTGGTTTAATTGACAAGTCTTATAATTCAAATCGAATACTGACAAACACTTTGAACTCGATTTACTAAGCAGAGAATTTTTTCATAACGCTCAATGCACGAGAGTCTCATCCAATAGAAGACAAAAAAAAAATATGCCCAGTCCTTATTTTCGAAAATTCAAAATCAACAGATTTTCGTTTACTTCAATTTTTCATTCTATTTTTGTTTTTTTTTCTTTTTTTTTTGTTTGTTTATTCTTATTTTTTTTAAATTTTTTTCGGGGGGGGGGGGGGTCTATTTCCAAAAACAAGAATTCAATTTCAATTCTCGCTGTTGAAGGCAGCTGCACTCCATCACAGGTTGGAACAAGAGTTCATATGGAGTGATGAAAACGAAAGTAATAATAGCCAGAATTAATTATTTCGAAGTTTATAATTTCCAGTGATAAAATAAAAACCAAAAACCAAAAAAAAAAAATTAAAAAAAAAAAAACAAAAGAACAAAAGTTGGTACCTAAATAGTAACAGGTGAATGTTATTTCAAACGTCCGACGTATCAGCTGTACTACACGAGCTTACATATAAATACGGCTGAAGTCACGAGGCACTTTTATCTCTACGACGGGTTCATAACCATCTCAGAATGGGACGAAAAAACATAAGCTCGGATCAAGAAAGGATGGAAAAATGGAACACATAAAAGCATTAAATGGATAAATAAATGGAAAAAATAATATTTCGAACAAAAAAATTTCACAACAAAGTCAGACCGGCGACATTATTGCATGAAACATGCGCATAAGTATAAGATCGTGATTATTGAAGTGAATACTTCTTCTACAACGGATAGGCGTTACGGTCGCGTAAGCGTTAACCGGGCAAGAGAATGAAAGAATGGAAGAAGATAGCCGTTATGGTCGCATACATACCTTACCTTAAGTCTTGAGTTTTAAGTCTTAAGTCTTAAGTCTTAAATCTTAAGTCTTAAGTCTTAAGTCTTAAGTCTTAGGTCTTAGGTCTTAGGTCTTAGGTCTTAGGTCTTAGGTCTTAGGTCTTAGGTCTTAGGTCTTAGGTCTTAGGTCTTAGGTCTTAGGTCTTAGGTCTTATGTCTTATGTCTTATGTCTTAAGTCTTAAGTCTTAAGTCTTAAGTCTTGAGTTCAAGTCTTAAGTCTTAAGTCTTAAGTTTTGAATTTTAGGTCTTAAATCTTAAGTTTCAAATCTTAGGTCTTAGGTCTTGGGTTTATTCCTAATTTCCTATACGTGATACTATACATACGTATACATACATACATAGGTATAGGAAATTAATTTTTATTGAAGATAAATTTGGCCCATGTCGAATCAGCCACTGAAAATTTCGATCATGTCCCTATTTTTTTTTTTTCTTTTATTTTAATCATTGAGTCATGATAAGTGTTCAGTATTTCTTTCACATTTTTTTTTTTTTGTATAATTACAAATTTTCAAAATATCAAAATCATTGCAGCGATTATAAATAAATCCAATTCTAATGACTGAATCATCGAAAGTAAGACCACCAAACTACGTATCCATATTGGGACACAGTTTTTTTAATGAATAAAAAAAAATCAAAGAAATCGAGAAATAAAAACGAAGAGAGAGAGAAAGAGAGAGAGAGAGAGGGAGAAAAAAAGCACTTTTTATTCATTCAGAATTCAATCTGTACTTCGAATCGGGTTTAATCTATCAGTATTATGTAGCTGACTTAGACGAGGGTTAAAATCAGAGTGACATGACTGCATGAGGCGTGAGAAAACTCGTTGAGTGATTAAATGAAATCTACATAGCCCTGCGAATTGTTTGAAGTTAATTAAAATGGGTATGATAATTAGTGATTGTTTCCGTATTGTTGTTGTTTCTGCTTGGAATAAACAGGCCAAATATGGAGGTATAGGTGTATGTATGTACCTGACCTCGAAAATAAGATATATAACTTTTTAAGAACCCTCCAAGTTCTGAGACAGTATCCTGTTCGGAAAGTTCGCTTCGTGAAAAACAACACCTTCGACAGTTGGTGGTAAAGGAAGCGGAAATCTAGAGCTCGTTATCACAAAATATAACTGCTCTTATACTGGACGTGATTACTCGCTCAAGATCTCAGAGATGGCTGGAAATCACCAAAAAATAACGAGGCGGAGTCTTGGGAATTTCACTTTCTTGTAACAGTCAAATTCGACCATCGCACCGTATCGTTTCCACCATATAACACGTACATTTTATTACAACCGAATATCGTTAGCAGTCCCCCAAATTCATTCCTTTACATTATTTTTTAGTTTTATTTCTATCTTTATCTCTCTCTCTCTTCCCTGATTTGAAAATTGTACAGAAATTGAAGGGAAAGGAAGTTCCAATTACCTTAAAAGTAGAAATTACCGTATGATTATATGACGACGATCTATCTTATGAAATATTAACGTCCAACCCTTAATAAATCGATATTCAATATGTTGCCTTGTAAAAGAAAAAAAAAATTGTTCCAAATCCATTTCCAGCTATCGCCAGATTCGTACAGTTCGAGAATATTATTCGTTCTTATTTGATGTCAGATGAATCTTATACGAATATGATGTGTGGGAACGTGCGGAACAAATACTAAAACATTGTTTTTCGACACGCCGTGCGCAAAATTCGATTTTGCACACGTTATGTTGAAAAACAAAGTCCGATACACGTGCGAAAGATGATTCTCGACTCGTGTGATTGCCACCCTTGCCTCACTCGGGCGAAAAACTTCACACTCGTCCGAGAATCAACATTTTCGCACTAGTATCGAAATAGACTATTTGCTTGTCGGAAAAATTTGTATATCTTCATTTGTATGTCTTTTTACATCTCAAAATTATCATTTCCAAAACAGTGCAATGATCACCATATAATTAATATATAATAATAATAATAATAATAATAATAATAATAATAATAATAATAATAATAATAATAATAATAATAATAATAATAATAATAATAATAATAATAATAATAATAATAATAATAATAATAATAATAATAATAATAATAATAATAATAATAATAATAATAATAATAATAATAATAATAATAATAATAATAATAATAATAATAATAATAATAATAATAATAATAATAATAATAATAATAATAATAATAATAATAATAATAATAATAATAATAATAATAATAATAATAATAATAATAATAATAATAATAATAATAATAATAATAATAATAATAATAATAATAATAATAATAATAATAATAATAATAATAATAATAATAATAATAATAATAATAATAATAATAATAATAATAATAATAATAATAATAATAATAATAATAATAATAATAATAATAATAATAATAATAATAATAATAATAATAATAATAATAATAATAATAATAATAATAATAATAATAATAATAATAATAATAATAATAATAATAATAATAATAATAATAATAATAATAATAATAATAATAATAATAATAATAATAATAATAATAATAATAATAATAATAATAATAATAATAATAATAATAATAATAATAATAATAATAATAATAATAATAATAATAATAATAATAATAATAATAATAATAATAATAATAATAATAATAATAATAATAATAATATATAATTAATATTATCGAAGTAAAATTCTTCTATACAACCGAAAAAGTGGTATACCATATCGTTTATTAAACAACTGCTTCAATAAATTTTCAGGAAATATTCTACATCGATCCAATTTTAGGTCAATAAATCAATAAATTGTGATTTTAAAATCCACGTCATGGAAATTCCTGCAGTGCTCCGTCTAGTTAAGTGTTTGAAAATTTATAACTGGATGATTTTAGGTATACGAGAATGTTATAAAAATATATTCGCTCTACGTTTCGGACGTGCCCGGTCGTTTTGAAACCCAAAGCTGCAGGAGTTACCGGTGGTATAAAATCCTGCGTATCCGTTTTTTTTTTTTTTTTTTTTTTTTTTTTTTTTTTTTTTCTCTACTATACGTTGAACTAAATCCCGTATTTAAAGGATTTTTTTTTAATTTATCGAAGTAAACTCAAAGACGCGAATCTCATGTTGGCATTTAGTTTCACACTAAAAAAAAATTAGACCACTCATTCAGTACGAAAATTAAAATTTAAGTATTGATTTCTTCACGGTATTATTTAGGTACTTTTTCCGCTCTCTTTCATCTTGGATTATTCCTTCATAAAACGGGTCATCGCCGTTTTACAGTCTCCATGGAGACCTGGGCTAGTTCTTTTATTGTGTCAAGCATTAAGTGACATCCTATACCGGACAAACAACCCCTGTTTGTGGAACAAGCCGTGTAGAAATATGAGGCAATTTTCATTTACAAGGTTTGAATAGGGTTCTAATAGACCATTGGGACTGTTTCCGGGGTCGGGTTGAAATTCTGAATTTTAAATTTTCCGAACGGTAAAAATTATGAATTCATTTGAAACGTGTCCGAATTTTCCGAAGCGTTTAAATTCAGAGTATTAAAATTTGGATAGATCGAAATGTAGACAGCTAAGAAGTCCGGAAGTCAAAAGCTCCGAAAGTCCAAGAAAATTTAATGAGAAGGCACAACGCTCTGTGCGCGAATTTCAAGTTCCGTCATTGTGACCCTTCGGATCCTTAGCTTTTGGAATTTTCAACCTCCGGTGTCTTTGAATTTAAAGTTTCTGGAATCGCCTATGCAGACTTTCAGGGAAACACCTTTTCCAAAAACTGTGAGTAGGTAATATTAAAATTCAGAATTTCGACATTCGCTATCCTTAAAGTTCGGAACTTCAATCCGGACCCCGGTTCCTCACTTCAAGACAAAATCAATTTCATCTTGAGGGTAGTAAGTATTTTACTTTAAGCGGGTACCTACACCTCAAATAGGGATATTTCAGAGTTAGATGCAGTCAAAGTTAAAGCACTTAATGCAACAACTTGGAGCTGCGATGTTAGATTCTTGAGTCTCTAAAGTAACTTGTTCAGAAAAGAAACCTTTATCCAACGAACAGGAAGATTTTAAATTTGTTGATTCTCGTTTTTGAAAATTAAAAACAGTTTGAAAAAAACGTTTTCAAACTTAAAAATTTTGCACTAAAGAATTCGAGCCACGTTCGCCTTGTCAAAAATTTATCAGTTCATCGGACAGAGCTTCGTTATCTGAAAAATTAGAAACCAAAATATCTAAAATTGATTATGTTTAAAAAAAAATTTGGGAACTTATAGTGCGATAAAAGTGGATGATTGAAGAACAATTTTGACCCTGAATAACCCTGATTCGGGGTGTGTGTACCTTTTTAATTACCAGAATCTTAAGATGTTCAGGAGAATAAATTCGGACCCCCAAAACTGCCAGGAAGATACTTATCATGACAGGAAATTTCCCCTACAAGTTGAAAGGATCACATGAATCAACCGATCAAGGTATTCTGTTAACCACAAAAGCTCAACAAGGAGCTTTAAATCGAAGTAATAACAATGAGCCGGAAATTGTCACAGTGCCTGCCAATTTCAAGAGTCTTGAGACATATACCTTCCACCGACAAAAATGAGATAAGAAACGTCGGAAGTTTTGATAATCAGAAGCTACCGAGGTTCCTGGATTAGAATAGCGTAAAATTGGAGTTTGGAAGGGAAGCGTGAAGCCATCGTGCGAGGGGGTCTTAAAAAAATCTTCCGAATCGTAGATAGAGGTAAAATGAAATCAGGCTTTTCATCGTGATAAAATCATTGAATGTGGATCGAAGCTGTCTACTGCATACGCTCATATTACACTGACAAACAAAACCGATGAAAATCTCAGGTTCTGAAAAAAAAAAAAACTCTGTGTGATTGAGAAAATACTTTTGAGCAATTCATTTGAAAATTGAACCGGTACGGATTATTTGTCTCGAAGTTTCCTAAGGGGGTTATACCAACCCGCCAGTCGTCGAGACGAGTAATTCGAGCGCTGTTGACACTCTCTGGTGAGTTACATGCTCAGATTGCTATATAGTATATATGTATATACGTACCTATGTAAAATGTAGATATGTACTTTTGAAAGTTTGTGTAGATAGCTATTCGTGTGGATATTTACATACGTATACGCCTATATATATATACCGGGTGTTGATTTTATCATGTTACGAATTTTTATCTCGGAACAAAGACGTTTTCGAGCAAAAACCTTCAAACAAAAGCTGTAGCGTTTTGAGAGGGTAAGATAATTATATATATATATATATATATATATATATATATATATATATATATATATATATATATATATATATATATATATATATATATATATATATATATATATATATATATATATATATATATATATATATATATATATATATATATATATATATATATATATATATATATATATATATATATATTTTTTTTTATTTCATTTGGTGTACGGTTTCAAGGTTTATTTCAAAATCAACTTTGATCTTTCGAATAAGAATCTGTATTGTTTATAAAAAAATTTGAACAAACGATAGGATATCAATTTTTCATTTCAAAAATCTTCATTAAAAAAATTCGTAACAATATCAAATTAACACCCGGTATATGAATAGACATGAGAGTGAGTCTACACGGGTATACAACCCCTAGACTTCGTACTTCGTTAAAATAAAACTGCCTTAAGGTTGTAGCCTCCGAGTTTTCCCGATTTATGATGCAAAACACATGTGAAAATTTTATCTCTTAATTAAAATTTTGAACGGGGTATATACATTTGCTGATATTTTCAGAAATAGAAATAT
Organism: Macrophya annulata; assembly: GCA_963924015.1. Taxonomy (NCBI): domain Eukaryota; kingdom Metazoa; phylum Arthropoda; class Insecta; order Hymenoptera; family Tenthredinidae; genus Macrophya; species Macrophya annulata. The sequence continues at coordinate 11,435,214 of OZ001257.1, read as the reverse complement.
TAATATTGTACGTGACGCCTCATCAGTGTTCATATTTTAGTCCATTTTTAGTTTAGACAAGAATTACAAATCTTACTGAATATTTCAATTCAACACATGTCATCTTTTCGTTTTGTATAATTAGACGCAATCAGAGTAAAAGCACTCAATGCAAGAAGCTGGATCAACCGGTGCTTCGATTTCAGATAATTGGGTACCGGATTGTTCAGAAAACGAAACAATATCCAATGAATAAATAACTTTTTGATACTGCAAACTGTAACTCGAGTGATAAATTTTTGACTGACAAATTATCAAGTTTTATAAACTTTTCGTATTAACTTTTTTTTTTAATATTTCAAAACAGTAATCAATACGTCAAAAAATTTTCTATACATCGGATCGTGAGGTTTACTTTCTGAACAATTAGAGACCCAAATATCTTAAATTGAAGCACTTGTTCATCAAACTCGTTACATAAAGTGCTTTTACTTTGACTGTATCTATAAGCTTTTTACTTTGGCGCTTGATCATCGCATGATTATGCTTCAGAAGACTAGCAAACTTCCGTAATCAAACTCGTTGCAGTTTGAAATAAAATTAGTCTGCATCCTCTCAACGGGGTATTTTTACACTTTAAGAGCGAAAGAATTTCCTTTCTTCAAATTCATTAAATCTTTGTGGTCACACCTCCGATTTTAATCAAGCTGGTCACAAGGAAGTCAAATTGACCCAAGCCCGTTTTTGAACAGTTGCAATGTGAAAACTATCAGCCCAATCGAGACCGAAGAAATACTAGGAAATTCTTGAACATTCTAGAACAAGCAACAAAAGTTGGTATATCGAAATTTGATGGCAACATGTTGAGCAAAACTCGTAAAGCAGTCAATGCGCAAAAAAGACACTTTTTTACTCAAGTAATAATATTTTTTTGAATTTTCAATACTATTAAGTGAAATTATAATCAGGATACTCGCGAGCGATGGTACTTTTAGGAAACAACAAATAATGCTATAGTGTGTGTTCCAAAAAAGGTAGGCTTATTATGGGAAAAAAGAGGATATTTACCTTCAAAGTTCAAGCTTGAGTCATTTTGACCCGCGGTGACTACAAAGGATTAATATAAAAGCTCTGAGAGGCACAAAAAATTTCTGTTTCGAAATCTTTTTACGTATAAGAATTCAACGCTTTTCAAAATCAAAAAATTAAGTAATGCGTTCATTGCTTCATAATCGGTGTTATGATCAATTCGGGACAAATGAAAAGTCTGAAACAAAAATCGAAACAGTTTTAAAGTTTGTAAAAGTGTCTGTCTAAGATTTTTGAGTATATTTTTAATCAATATATTTGATACTAACGACACATCAAGATTCTCACCAAGTTTTACAGAAGTTAATCTATTAATTGATCAGTTATTCGTACACCTATTTTGAAATGGATTATTTTTCAGAATTCGAATTAGGTAGGAATCTTGATCCAACAAATATATTGGTTTTGTCATCCACCGCTCTATGTGTCATGAGATTGTGCAACATGAAGGTCGACCTGACGTTGCCAATAAAGAAATTTGTGAATAGGAGAAAACTGATTCAAGTAGACCCTTCTCAGACATGGTCCTCAAAATATTCAAGTGTCAATGTAGTGTGCTTGTATATTGTGGCATTGGAAATTTTTATTATTTATTCCTTCAAAAGTGTATTCTTTAAAACCAAAGCTTCTGCTGCTAGAAACTAATAATAGAATTGAACTATCGATCAGAGATTAAATAGTACATTTCGATACAAGTGCGAAAGTGTTAATTCATAGTCAATCACAGGAGTCGAGAATCACCTTTTGCAGACGTATCAAACCTTGTTTTTCGATACAACGTGCGGAAAGTTGAATTTTGCGCACGTGAATTGAGCGCAAAATCAAACTTTGCGCCCGGCGTGTCGAAAATGAATATTCAACGTTGAAAAGAATGGGGACTATAAATCTCACAACGAATAAATTTTTCACAAAAATCTTGAGAACTTCTCAAAGCTCAGAGATTTTAAGCTTCAAATGGTAGATGAAGTTAACGTTGATAATAATTAAAGAAGAATTATACTGCCGGGCACTTGGCACTTGGTGAAAAATTTATCTCATAGTTAGATTTTGCCCGTCAGATATATACCCTCGAGCTTTAAAAGAGACTTGAGTGATTTGGTGGACCCTTTAATTCGTAAAGTATATAGGTCCGTCAATAAAGTAACAGCGATCGTCAGTTTTATGTGTCTTCATTTGAATTTGGTGTTCTAAAACCGTCAGACAATGGAGTGTGGGGTAACGGGTAGAATATAATTGTACGAATTATAATCTGGAAATTATTTTCGTCAAAGCTCAGACATACCGGAGCAGAAAATTAGGTTTCGGTTCGTCCAGGTTGGGTTGGGTAATTCATTATATTCCAGCTCTTCATTTAGTCAGCAAGTGGACAAGACGAAAAAAATTTTTCAATAATTTTAACAATATGATAGAAAATTTTTTCTATCCAACTCGGGTGATCAATCGTGTAACTAATTAATAATAATTTCTACGTAAACTTAATGTTTGAAGAATATTTAAAACCACCTTGCTTATATCAAAATGATATATAATTCATTATGGTAAAATTGATCGAAATATATGAACCTAAAATGTTTCATAAAGTTTTTTTACAAACGTTTGGCTGCTTGAAAACGAAATACCTCTTCATTAAATTGCTTCGTTTCTTTTATTTTTTCTCTCTTTTAAAATGAAATATTTTACAAATTTCGTGGAAATTCTGCACCAATTTTACCTACTCAGAAGATCACCGTGTCTTATATTTATAAACAAATTATTACATAGCACTTTGCTAACAATTTATATAAGAGTTCGTGTTTACAGCTTTTTGACAGCCAAGCGCACTGTAAGCGAGAGGAAGGGGAGTCTGAAACAATATTATTACGGTAAAATTTATGGGAAATTTATCCACCCCTGTCGACATTAGATGGAAAATTTAATATACCTATACGTCTTTATCTACGTCATTTTTCTCGATGAATATTTCTTTTAACGATCGACAAAGTTCCTTCAACTCTCCAAACGTTATGAGGAAAACAAAAAATCTCACCAATTCTCAGCTTTTGCGAGGATGAAGATAAGAGTTTCGTTTAAGGATATCATCCCAGTTACTATAGCCACTTATTGTCTGTTTGTTCAGCAAACACCAAAGCGGCATCATTTGTCAGAGACGCTTAATTGGACTCTGACAGAACGTGGCAAAGCTGTAGGCTGCAGATTTAAGGTAGCTTCTGCAATTGGCTTAGGTATTCTGAAATGTCGACTGACGCACAGCTTAAACTAGATATATTATTTCCAAGAATCAATTCGGCTGCTGCGTACTGTCTTCAAGCCTTCTTAATATATAAATCTACTAATTGTTCAGAGCTTGCAGACGACTGAGCAAGATAATAAAAAAAAATTCTAAATTTCACAAAGAGAAGTAAGTAATGAATTCCAGGAATATCACTCCAGACCATCTAACGATACAAATGAACTTTATAAAAAGTTAAGTATATAGACATTCGAAATCAAATATCACTATATGCTAAAATTCTGAGTATTGATTCGAACAATTACGCTTTTCGTCAATTTTTGGCCAATTATTATACAGGGTGAGGCACTCAAAGTGTTACAAGCTGTTTTCTCCGAAGCTAACAAGGGTACGGAAAAATATTTCAGACCGAAGTTATAGGGTTTAGAGAGGGAAAGAAGTTGGCATTATTGGATTTTTCAGTGGAAGTGCTGCTGAGGTCAGGGGAAGGTCAATTTCGTTTTTTTGAACGGAACTCCATATTTTTCATTACGTAATTTTGTTTTATTTGAAAAATCAAACAACTTTTGTATGAAACATTTTTTTCTGAGACATCAATTTTTTATGATATTCAGCTGGACAACTGGAGATTTTTCAAAATTTGAGAACATTTCATCTCTAAACTATCAAGTTTGGAGGAAAATTGAAAAAGACAAAAAGTACGTAAATTTATGCAAAAATTCTTGCAGAATAATTGCAGAATTTTTAATTTTACATTTCTTTATTTTTTTCGCGCATTTGAAGAAGTAGCAATAGAAAGATATTGGAAAAAAATCTGTAATTATTCTCCAAGAATCTTTGCATGAAATTACGCATTTTTTATCTCTTGCAATTTTTCTCCGAGCTTAATAGTTTGGCGATGAAATGTTCTCAAGGGTTCAGAAATCTCTAGTTGTCCAGCTGAATATCATAAAAAATTGATCTCTGACAAAAAAATGTTTCATATAAAAGGCGTTTGATTTTTCAAGTGGAACAAAATTACGTAATAAAAAATATGGGTTTCCGTTGAAAAAAATAAAGTTGACCTTGCCTTGACCGGTCCCTTCACTGAAAAATCCAATAATGCTAACTTCTTTCCCCTTCTAAAGCCTACAAATTGTGTCTTAAATATTTTTTCGGACCCTTGATAGCTTCGGAGAAAACAGCTTGATACACTTTGAGTGCCTCACCCTGTATAGCTAATATAGTATTTTGCTTACTGTGGGTATGTCTGGAGATGTTTACCTCATAGCTTGCTATAAACTTTGCTAATTAAATTCTGTGATTGGAAACTGGTACGGATCGTAATTGGAAGGTTACGATCTGTTTCAGATCGACAATTGGTATAACAAAAACTCGACGTCTTATACGTTCGGTGTTTAAACCACGTATAGGTATATAATCGTGATTCAACAAGCATAATGAGTCTGTACTGTGGATTCTCTTTTTGAGCATTCAAGACGAAGGCGTCATTACTGTAGCTGGTATATTGGAATGACAATTAAGAAGGCATGTGCCAATACCTCGCTGAAAATTTTTGATCAATCGACAACGAGACTGATAATGAATGCTAATCGACAGAGCGAATGATCTGACTATCAAAGATGTCGCAAATTGGTTCAATTTCTATTATTACAAACAGTATACCAAGACAAAATTTATCGAGCAAGTTCTATCAGAGACCAATATTAGTACTTCACTCCTAGGAGTGATTCGAATATAAACTAATCTCGTTATTCTTCACAGATTTACATTTTCATTCAACAGAACTGGGTTATGTACACTTGGCAAGGTTGATTCTGCTCCGGAAGTGAAAATTGGATAGCTCATTTACGTGTGATTTCCCATTTAAATGACTTGTCCAATTATTACTTCCGGACTAGAATCAATCTCGCCAACTTTACATCTCGAAAATAATTACTTTTCATCACCTGTGAGTGATGTAAGAAAAGTACTGGTTTTGGTCGAAAAGTGACTTTTGCTAATTTCAACGAATCTTCGCGTTTTCGACTCTCTAGAATCCGAAAAACAGGTTTTTAGAAAGATGTCGGTCTGTCTGTCAGCCTTTTCGACAAACTCGCGCGGTGATCTCGGAAACGGCTCGATGAAAAAATCTGAAATTCACAGGACTTTACAAACAAATGATGGGCATAAAAATTTTTCATGTCTCGTTTAATTTGAACTTCCGGTTCTACCGGAAATGAATCGATTTTCGCTGTTTTACTGACAAACCTATACTTTTTTCTCTGTATTACCTTTCTAAATAAAAGAATATATTCTTCTGAGTTGAGAATTTCATATATATAGGGCATTCCTTGCCAATGACACCAAAAAAATTGTAAATATACCCAGATCGAATTAGAATGAATGCACTGTATAAAATTGTTGTTTGTCAATATATAGGGCGATCCTTGCCAATGACAAGAAGAAATTGTAAGTGTACCCAGATCGAATTGGGATTAAACGTACTGTATGAAATTGTTGTTTGTCAATATATAGGGCATTTTTTTATGTGAAATTTTCAATTTCGATCTTTTTTTCGGTCTTTGATAACTTTTTTATACTTTTTATTCCCCTGACAAACCCATCCTTTTTTTTCTTTCTGATGAAAAATACTCTGAAAAACTGTTTTTTCGGCTTGTTTTTTTTTTTATTTTATATTCATATCACAGGTAAAATGTGGACACATTCTATTGGCACAGTTTTTTCACAACTGATTAGATATATTTTTATAAATACATAATTAGAAAAGACGAATTTTTTATCCAAACTTATTCAAATTTGAATAAAATATATTTCACGTTGACGAAATTCCCGGGCAAACGATTAAAATTCATCAAATTAAACCCTCAGTTTTAATATCAATTATTAATTATCGCTGAATTTACTTTTGAAAATCCTAGTACAATACTGTGTACTATGTATGTACATACATACGTCGAGAGTGTTTGTTAGCTTTGTAGCATTATTGTACTTATATATATATATATATATATATATATATATATATATATATATATATATATATATATATATATATATATATATATATATATATATATATATATATATATGTACTACTTTATCCTTCGGGAGACAAACATCCCTGGACATTAATAAATGCTTTTACCTCTTCATCTGCCTATTTTCTCTCTTTTCCGTTGATAGAGGTTCTACTTGAACTGCTACTGTGCTTGTTCTTGGTGAATGTATTCCCAGAACATTAATAAACCACTGTTCTATTCTCCGTAACTCTTTCTCCCTCCCTATAAACCGATAGTTATTACATCGAGTTCAATTTACCATTCTAGCTATAAATATCTGACAAATCGACGTGTTATAGTGGCAAGGAAACAACCTACAGTCAAAATTAACGATAGTTTCAAGTTTTCAGATCAAACTTTGGCCAAGTGCGGTTCTGCTTTATGATTTTCTCATAGACTCAACTTCAATTGAAGTTACGGTCTACCTCCTAGCAGTTTGTTACGCTGGTGTAAATTAGAGCTTAATTCATACAGGAATTAGCTATAACACCCAACGTCCATGAAGATTTTAACCAATATTATAGCAAATTAAAACTAAGCTTTATAATTCGAAAATTTTCAGATCGATAACTTTTACGAATATCGTGTCTACTTAGACAATGTTCAGAAAAATTTACCAAATGAGAAATGAAAAACATCACCTGCAAGATAAAACCATCGAAACATTTACACGAAGGTGTATCTTACTCAGCTTTCATTTTCTGGCAATTTTTGAACCATAGAGATTTAATTGTGAGTGGTGAATTCGTTGATCCGATTAAGCTTTTAATTCATTACTTTCACTCGATTCTACTTTTTTCATTTTTTTTTTTTTTTTTTTTCTTATTCCCAACTTGGTATGAGGAATCCGAACCTTAATGGACATGTGGATATAATGAGATCCGATACGGAGGTATGCTTGTAATGAAGACTCATGTACGTGTGTAATGAAGGCTCTGTATCATGTTTGAAATTCATTGAACAGGACTTCCTGTGGCGTCTGTGGATCGTGTATTTTGCAGATAACGAACGAGGCTTTCTAGCTTCCATGATGAAAGATCGCAAAACGATTTTCCCTCAAAGGTATAAAATAAAATGGAAACCTAACTGCAGATACGAATAAAGAGATTAAATTCCCTCTAGGAGAAAATTATCGAGAGAGGATTATCTCAAATGAAAAAATCTGCAGTTCACAATTCCCTCATTAATTGTATATAAAGCCGTTGATTACGAATCACTGTTATCAGATTTTCGATTAAAAAAAATTCCCTTTTGTTTAAATCTAGTTCGTATTGAAATACCAGTTTTTTCATTTAACGAACAAATAAATGAATGAACAAAAAGTATAACCTCCGTAGGCTATATAACGATGCAAAAATGTACTAGAATAGTTATCCGACATCCGATGTACGCGGGATTTTTTATTTTTTTTTCCCATTTCAAAATTTAATGGTGGGTAAATAAACGAGACTTTGACTGATGTACCGGAGCTGCATTGAATGCGGAAGTACCGTAACTTCATATTGTAAATTGATATCGTAATTGGAAAGTCGATGGTATTAGAATCGTAATGATCATTAGAAAGTCGGGGTATAATGATATTGTGCATAATGAGAATAGAATGAGGTAGGAAATCCTTACAGCTTTAGATATATAGATTACGTGGAAAATAACTAACGATATACTCCTCGACTTCAGATTGAAGCAGGTTTAAATCGTTGTTGCTTATACATTTAAGCATGGGAATATTTTGGTCGATCGTTGAGTAAGTCTGGTGAGAAATTTTCATAATCTCTTCTCTGGATGAACAGTAGGGTCTCGGGCACAGCTAGAGACTTGAGGGTGTTTCTTATTTAGAGGAAATCGTCAAGGGGAGCTGGTTTTACCTAGCAAGTGAATAATATATTTTTGCTGACTTTTGCATAGAGCTTGAGCGAGCTTGTAACGTTTCAACGAGATAACTTCGCGGTAGAGTATTCGGTGTGTGGCATATATCCGTCTACTGGAGGTAAAATTAACGAACTCTTAGGTAAACGAGGTAAGAGGATATGAGAAAAATAAAACTCCCAGAATGCGGAACGGATTTACTAAACTTATTTACAATGGGATGAATTATTCTGAAATACCTTCCGTATATGCGCAAGTGAGGTTGCTTCATTTTTAATCTACTGTAAACTACGAGCTTCCTTTATATTCCCAAGTAGGTTAAAGTGAGCGAATATGGACCGTCACGGATCGATGGACGACGGGGTTTCTTCAAATGTAGATGAGAATGAAACTCAAATGAGAAAAATTTCAAACTTTATAAGTTTTTGATATCAATTGGTATGTACAACGCATTAGAAGAAAATCAAGAAACCGGTTGACATGTGGGCCAATACTAAAACTTCCCGCTGTGTTAAATACGTTACAATTGATTTATACTATTGTGTTTATAATGAATTGAAGAAGGTTATAAGTATAATTAGTTTTCCGTATACAAATCTTTTTTTTTCAATTTCTATTCTTCGAATAACTTTGAAACTACTCGACCGATCGATTCCAAAATCTAATCAGATCTAAGTCTTGATGAACCCTTTCGATAGCCGCAAGAATCATTCAAATCGGTTAATTCGTTCCAAAGGTATCGTACAACAAAAAGAGAAATTTTTGTCGTGTGATATCTTTTAAACCAATCGTTCGATTGTGATGAATCTTGTAGCGATCGAAAGGGCTGTCCAAGACCTAAGTCTGATTAAGTTTTGAGACTAATCGCACAAACAGTTTAGGAGTTATGCACTAAAAACATTTTAAGAAATTGTTTTTTAATTTTTATTTTTCAAATAACTTTGATACTACTCGACCAATCGACTTCAAAATTTAATCACATCTAAGTCTTGATAAACCCTTTCGATTCATCTCAAGAACCATTCCAATCGGTCGATTCGATCTAAAGATATCGTACCGCAAAAATTTGTTTACACTCACACACACATACGTACGTCCATCCAAAAATAGTCAGAATAGCTTCCTAGGACCCCAAAACGTCGAGATCTGATGAGAACTCGATTTTCGAAAATCGGACCGAAACCAATAATTTCCGAATCGAAAATTTTATAAGCAGCAAAATTCCACCGGGCACATACCTTATACTCATCTGTCAAACGGCTCAGAAATTGGGTTACGAATATGCATCACATATTTCCTTTCGAAATCATCATAATTATTCATTCTTTAATGACAAAAAAAAATGAATTAACTAATCAACGCAGCCAAATAATAACATTTTGGGTGAATATTAATAGCAAAACCTTCCGTATACATGACTTTCTGAAAAAAATTAGAAAGTAATGGTTTATTGAGTGTTGGATGAATAATTCACCCTTCTTTATCAATAATTATCACGTAATACGTTCGATTTATAATATAAATTATTTCTTAATTGGTCTAGGTATTATCCATCATCTTAGACAATTCATATTATCATACCATGAGGTTTTTAAAATATAATAAAGTCGTGGATAAATGGAACACCGCGTAATGAATCGAATAAATGTTCCAAAAATATTCTAATATTATTTTTGGAACAAAGGATAGAGAAAAATTGAATTTTCGGAACAGTAAAACATTGAGAAAAATCTGTTTGAAAATTGGAATTTCATAAGTAAGACTTTGATTGAAAAAATTAACGAAAATTATGTAGATAATTTTACTGTATATTTGTCCGTGTCACAATTTTAAACATTCATCACCAGAATTAATTAAACGAACAGCTAATTCCTATCTTCGATTTGAAAAAAATTATTCAAAAAACCCAAAGAATTTTTGGGCCAATTCAAAAATTAAATTCTTCAAGAAAATCGTTTCAAAATCGTCATCAGAAATTGAAACAATCGTCTTTCGATATTAGCCTGTAATGAATTCGAGTAAAAAATGTACATATAGAATGAGAAAGATGCAATTGGCATTGCCTAAGTTGCAACAACATTTTGCAATCGAGTAATGGAAAGCCAGAGTTAAATTGGAGCGAGATTCATGTCCACGAGTTTAAGTCCGAGCTGGTCTAAAGCGGTTGACGTAATTTCGGTTGAATTAATTATAATCTAACTTGACGACTTGATTACTAATCGTATTCAACGAACGAGCTATGCGTTTTGAGTAACAGTTACCACACCAATATGTACTGAACACTGTATCTATATCATCGTCAAATCTATTGCTAAGCCAATTATTTCCGCATAGATCAGAGCTCGTTACAGGCCCAAATAATTCGCAAGTACAACCTATTGGTTTGGAAACGCAAAATTCAATCTCTGGACAGTTTAAACCGTAAAGGAGTTTTTATTCAACATAATAACGTACCTATAATGACTCGTGAATTTTAATTATGTATGTATGTAATTATAATGGGTCAAAATCAGCAAAGAGATGGCCAAAGATGTTGAATAAACTGCAAATGGTAATAAACTCATAAGTTAATCCTGGAAATGGTTATTAAAAACAAGAAACGAGTAACAAGAAACAAGAAACAAGAAACAAGAAACAAGAAACAAGAAACAAGAAACAAGAAACAAGAAACAAGAAACAAGAAACAAGAAACAAGAAACAAGAAACAAGAAACAAGAAACAAGAAACAAGAAACAAGAAACAAGAAACAAGAAACAAGAAACAAGAAACAAGAAACAAGAAACAAGAAACAAGAAACAAGAAACAAGAAACAAGAAACAAGAAACAAGAAACAAGAAACAAGAAACAAGAAACAAGAAACAAGAAACAAGAAACAAGAAACAAGAAACAAGAAACAAGAAACAAGAAACAAGAAACAAGAAACAAGAAACAAGAAACAAGAAACAAGAAACAAGAAACAAGAAACAAGAAACAAGAAACAAGAAACAAGAAACAAGAAACAAGAAACAAGAAACAAGAAACAAGAAACAAGAAACAAAAAACAAAAAACAAAAAACAAAAAACAAAAAACAAAAAACAAAAAACAAAAAACAAAAAATAAAAAATAAAAAACAAAAAACAAAATTAAAAGAAGAATAATCATGATCAATTTTCCATTTTTAATATACGTATGGGCATATTATTGGCTACCTGGCTTACAGCGCCAGTGAGTTGTGATGAAAAGTTTCACGGAGATTATTCAGCCTTAGTTGGTAAAGAAGATTCGCTCATTTATCTCGGAGGATATAAAGAACGTGACTGACACGATCTACATTACCGATAAAATCGAAGCGTGGAGCCAATAGTCTCAGAAGTTGAGCTGCAGGTTATATCACTATTTGATTCTCAGCAGGTAATAAGTAATTGGAAAAAAAATTATTACTAAGCTATTATCAAGGATATGGTCTCTTTATATTGATCGATCTTTCATCAAATAAAATCCTATGGTTATTATTGCAATATAAAATATTATGATTCAATTCGCTCAAGTCATAAAAGTATGAATGTTACTATATTACACGTGTGAATCTGAAAATTATTAGATCGGAATATAGTTTTTTAAAAGGTGGATTAATATGGATCCTGCAAAAATTGAAAAAATTAAAAAAAAAAAAATTATAAAATGAAATATATTTAATTATCAAATTTTCACAAGCATAATCTAACAAATTAAATAATTTTTGAAATATGAAAATCTCAACCTGTTTTTAACCTGCGACAACAGCGCCGCCACGTTGATGTAACACGTCAACTCAATGTTATCACATACTTATCGGAATTCCCTCCAAAAAAAATGTATATCTAATAACTAATAATAAATATTATCAAAGTTAAATTGAACATTGAATTTTATCCTAATTAATGCTAAATCGATTCCTTATGAATAATTTGGTAACCAACGTAAAGAAAATGAATGAAAGTCTTCATTTATCGCAAAATTTTCCTCACAAAAATTAAAAAATTAATCATTCAGAATACAATTGCGTATAAATTTCACAACAACCAATATATTACGACTTAAATTGTATTAAAAATCAAGTTTTTAGTATATAAATTCATATTCGAGACCTATACAGATGTCTCAATTGCCTGAACTAGCATAGCCCTCACTGGCCAGTATTACGTTGCCTTTCCTTAAATGGACCTCGAAGGATTGTTCTATTCTCTAATTCCGACTGTGGGATGTAAGACAAACAATTGAATAAATTAACCTCGAAGTTAGAATAAGCATATACATTGCTGTTGCAGCTGACTGAGTTAAACAGAAAATAAATTACGTATTCATTTTGCTATGGGTATATATTTCCTAAATAAACTGGTTAATTATGAGCCACTTTCGTGCAAGTAAATAAGTAAGTTTAATTCAATTTTGTAAAACACAAAGTTACTTCATTAATTATTAATTCATTGTGTATCATTTGTTTTGTATGTATGTATATGTACATACGTAGGTATACCCCTTGGGTCTTGATGTTAATTCTTAATATTAAATGCACGGGGTGCCAGCTAAGTGGTCGTTCATATGTTACTACGTTCATTGCCTATTCAGGAGTGCCAAATACAGTAGTCCAAATTTTATCTGTTGATTCTACCGAATGTCTCTATCTCGAGGAATTATTTGAGAGTCAGATCGATGAATGGAAAAGATTTTTCTCCACATGAGGGACAATCTAATTTTGTATTCATGTCAGGTTAACGTATCGGCAGTAGGTGGAACAATAAAATTCTACCCTATTTACTTTTGAATACTAGCAGTTATCCGCGAATCGAATTTGTATAATAACGATATCAAAATCCCTGACGGACCTGCAGACAAAAATTCGTAATCATAGGAATCCCAAACACTTTATAGTTTCCCATAAAAAAATTGTAGATTCTTGTAGTTATATATACCAAAAAAATTCTTGCTTTTTGAAAAACTACGAAAAGTATTTTCACCAGATGTTGCAATAGGTACTTGAATAATTTCAACGTCAGGTGAATAATTTTCAGTTTTATTACGAGTCGTGAAAAAATACATTTACGTCACTGAATCCTTGATCACTGTCACCGGGAAGGTCGTCGGCAAATCGATATCTGATAAGAATACGAATGAGATATTCTGTTTGGTGGACGTAAATCAAACCAACTAACGATATACCTATATTGTAACTATCAGATATTGAAATAAGTTAACCAAAATTTGGAAACGATTTTCAAGGATTAAAAACAATTTTAATAAACTTCTCCTTGTTTTCGTGGTACCTTTCACCCTCTATACTCATTCATTAGCCACAAATACAAAGGCCTAAAAAATGTCAAGCTTCGATATTAATATTTGCAGGTAGCACTCGTCAACTTCTAAAATTGTTTTATAAATTTTTGAAATTCTTTAGCGACCCAGGAATGATAATATTTAATCCCAACAATTTTTTTTACCTCCGTGGATATTGATGATGAATAAATATGAAGGGTGAGTCGAATCATGATTAAAAAAAAAAACATTTCAATCAATTTAATCTAAATTTCATTGTTTTTGAAACTCTTGAGCGATCTTTAAAAATTGTTCAATCGCACAGCTGCAGAGATTCTGAAAAAATTCAAAAACCATAAAATTTTTTAGTGAGACCAAAAATTAAGAATCTTATGCATCTTGATCTTAGTTGTACCGTATAAGAAGCATTTGTACGACAAGCATTTCATATTCCCAGGTTTTGGCTTGATTGCAAAAGGGTCAGAGGGCGACCCTTAACAGGCTGTACAACATGTAGCTCTCTCAATGTGGGGTTATTCTTGATAAAGGATGGGGAATTGGACTCCCTGCTAGGCACCAACGACATTGGTGACCCTATATCAGACGGTGGGATTTCGAACGCCGCAAAGAACTCTGGGAAATTGGACGCAGCGTGACATTTGAGTGAGAGGAAGGTTTATGCCTAGGGCTATTCACCTTTCGCCCTGTACGTAGGCAGTTAATTGAAAAAGGACATTTCCGATGTTAACACACAACCGACTTTGGACGCGATTTTAGTAATGTGGAGCAGTGTAGTAATTGACAATTATAAACAGCATACATAGCACCTTAACTCCATGATAAATAAGAAATAAGAGAGCTGAGTATAACCTCACAATTGCTTGTGCTAAAAAAAATGCAACCGTTTTGGGAAAGACCGATGAATAAATTCGCGACAATTTATTCCAAGCAATTTGTGGCCCAATCAGACACGAGATCATCAATTTATGCACACAGCCACGCCCGAGGATCTCGAAATTACCATTTGGGACTCTGGGGCTCTGGAATAGTGAATTGCGTTTAAAAGACAATCAGTCCTGTCTTTCAACCGACACCTCGGGATTAGGCGATTAAACTGTAATTGATATTCCAACGAATTCTCGAGATCACCGTCGTGGTGCTTTCGAGTAATACAGGAACCATCCGTCACCCTGGCTTAACTGTCAACGTTGCATAAAGCTAGCTGCTATAGGGTCACGACAACGAGAATCAACGTGTTCGAAATTGAATTTCAAATAGATGATGATTCAGGAACCAGATATACTCCAACTATCGAGTAACATATGTGAGCCATTCACTCCTAACAATCCGCATGGTTCATCTTTCTGATTTTCAAGAGGACGCCAAGTTTCTGGAAGAGAAAAGGAACGGAAAGTTACGAAAACGCAAAGTTTCCGGGTCTTTTATAAGTGGCACATCTCTGCTTGACCTCCGACATTTAAATTTCTTTTTCCTCAGTGTATCAACACATCGGGATATTTCTTGTGAAATATTATTCGAATAATCGTATTTTACAGTTTTCACTTCCGCTTTAAAAAGAAAAAGGAAGTTATGATAATCAACGAGAAAATAAAATGTTGAGTTTTCACCAGATCTCAACGTTTTGAGTCACAGAAAATTACCTCCGGCAATTTTCGAATGAACATATTTTTTGTCCAACGATATCTCAATTCTTTCCTAACTTAGAACTGAATAAATTTCGGATTCGATTGGTTTATTAGATTTCTAAATATTCAAAGAACAAAATTTTGACAAAACAAATCTCGATTGATATCTTGCGAACTGATCAACGGATTTCAATGATTTTGATCTCAAACAATAAGATTTTCTGCAACTTAAATCTGGTTGAATTTCTGAATTAATTGATCGAGTAGTTTTAGTTGAAACAAAAAATTGACTCAAGTTCGTAAATCATTTCCTTCCAATTAAAATTAGCATTTCTTTACTCCTACCATAAAACAGAACCAGTTGTAATTAATTGTCAAGCAAAGTACGACATCTAAACTAAATATCAAAAAGTTCTAACAGATGAGCTAAAGCACCCTCGAAGTTTGATTTTAATCAGAAATGGGAGCACGTAAAATACAATGAGAAGCTCCGTTTCTTGCTGAGAGATGAATTCCATTAGTTATTATTAAGTCATTAATTAATAGAAGCACAGTGGTTGAAAACTTTGAGGTTCCCCGCGATATCGTGGACAAGAACGTACCCTGAAGCAAAACCTCGAACCGCAGAATGTTGGACACGATACAGTGGAAAGATCAAAGTAAAGCCAACCTTAAATAAGCAAAAATAAACAAATATAAAACATATACCTAAAGTAGAGAGTTCTAAACGAAACAAGCCCAACATTTGACAAACGAAATAACAAGCATCGAACCTTCCAATAACGTAAAACAAAGTTCAAGTCCGCTTTTGCATTATGATAAGAATTCAATTTATTTAAACATCTTTCATCGTGAGATTAGGGGATTTTATTTTACTCTTGTTATAATTTCCGGTGGGTCAAGCATATCTTTCGATATTTACCTCGTTGTGCAAATATGACGACGATGTTGAACTTGAAGTGAACCATACAGTAGGTATAGGTGAAACTGTATGTTTGAATTGCTTTTTCTGACCTTTTCAACGGGGGCATCGATCGTTAGATACGACGTCTTCAAGACACTTGAAACAGCCAGTGAGTGCACCAGACCTGCTTTTTCTCACGAGACAAGTCAAAGAGATAAAAGCTCAGCAGAGCTTACAAAGAGCAGAAACAATATCTACATGGCCGTAAAAATGATTCAGTAAAATTTTGAAATTTTTGTTTCCTAGTTAGATTGTCTAGCGAATATAATACTTGTATATATTTTCAAAAAACTTTTTCAAACTTGGACGTAACAGATGCTATTGATTGTCCGAACATCCGACTATATACAAATATGGAAATAAGAAACTTGGAAAAGAAAGAAATACGTCCGAATAAAAAGAACAAAAAAAATTGGTAACATTGCTAAGGCACGTCAAGCTTTTTACTGTGATGGTCTTTGGAAAAATTCTTTAACAGTCCCAAGTGACCGTAGAACTTTTTATTACCATGCAACTTGTGCGTAGGTAGGAAAAAAAACTTTGCTAAGTTTATCCTAACGACCGTTTTGAATGTTTATATAGTTTATAAAGTTATCTGAGGTCCTGAAGAGACGTGACAGCTGCAGGAAAAACGCAGGAGACCGAAGTTTGCAAATTGTTGAAAACCTTGAGAATTTATATCATTAAATTCTCGAAGAATCGAAAACTTCGGAATTACTCAATTCGATAATAACGATAACTTGGTCTTCATTTCTCATCTCTGAAACTCGAATATTATACCCGAAAAGTGACGATCTGGAGATCTATTAATTCCGGAATTCGAGACAAGATCCTTCAGAATTTCAGTCTCTGTCCAGACATTCCTTCATTGATCACCCACATACCGTGCAAAGTATTTTTTATTTTTTTTTCTTCTTCTTATATAACGGCTACCAAAAGAACAATCAAAACGTCTCCGCTTGCCATTGGGGTTGAGTAATCTATTGTGCTTCGCTTTATCTGACGACTTTATCCTCCCACAAAAGTATCGAGTACAAAGGATGAGCTTTCGAGCTTCTTCCTGGAAAGACACGTATGTGAATACCTCTCAAAAGACGCTACATCAGTTGTGAATGCGTACTTGAGAGGAAACTTTAGTGAAATTTTGATGAAACCGATATTTTCGTTTTTTGAATCACTAACCAATATCTAATCAATAATTCCTTCTAATCCAAATCTAGATTATGGAAGTATGTGGGTTGGAAAAATTGTTCAATTTTTTACAATCAAAATGTATGCCCAAGAAATTTTTGACAAACATTTTTAGTATATTTTCAGAGAAATTTATTGTACGATTTCGATTCTCATGTCGAAAAATTTTTTTCTTCAAAATTTAGAGGGAATAACTTTTCAGTTGACCTTCAGTAGCGCTTTCAAACTTTTTCTACTCTTCAATTAAACACTAGAAATATTAGTTTCAAAATTGCGATATTCGCTTGAAAGATCGTAAAACTTTTCACTCTGAAATGATTTTTGAACTGATCTCCGGTATTGTCCGGACGTATCTCAATCAGATTCAAAAAGTGAAATTTTCTGTTCTTTGTTCTAGTTTTTTTCAGGTAGTTATTAACTTCCGTCATAGAATAAAAATTTTCACAACCCTTTTGGCGAAAATGCAGACAATTTAACAGTTCTTGTTTAAATTTAATGAAATTTCATCTAAAACGATTGACCGTAATTGGTCGAAGCTTCTAAAGCGCTAGCAGGTCTCGTAAAAAGCTGCTCCACCACTCAAACTTTTTTTGTTTTTACGATCTCATATTTACGTTCATATAAATATTTCATACAAAATATCTCGCCGAAATCCATAAACCTCAAGTGTGCGTAAACCTCTGGATTAATTTACATTAAAATTACGCACATTCTTGTCTAGGAAAGTTCAGGAATAATTAGAAACTGGCGCAAGTTGTTCAACGTGCCAATTAGAGCCACCGCAACATTTAGTCTTCACCCTTGTAGTTCGGCTTTCTCACGCTCAAAGACTTTCCTGGACCTTCCCTAGGGCCTTGCTAAATAGGTTACATCAACCCAACAGAATTATAATCACCTTAAAGTAGTGTACATGTTAGGGTGGTTCTTATATGGGTTTTTTTTAGAATTTCAATGCTGGATGGTCGTGAATATTGGCTTCAAAGGTGAAAAAAATCATTCTACGACC
Source organism: Macrophya annulata (assembly GCA_963924015.1). NCBI lineage: Eukaryota > Metazoa > Arthropoda > Insecta > Hymenoptera > Tenthredinidae > Macrophya > Macrophya annulata. The sequence goes on along the minus strand of OZ001257.1, from coordinate 11,416,909 downwards.
ACCCTAGTAAGAATATCCATATCGCTGGTATGTAACAAACATACCGTACGTTGATACCTATAATTAAAAATTGTTGCTTCCTCCCGAAAATTTTTGTGGGGTAAAAAAAATTTTTATCAGATTACTCAAGAATTATGAAAATAATTAATCGAGGGTTAAAATTTGTCGAAGTATACTGAAATATAAATAAGAAATAAAATTACATATAATTTTGGAATGAGATTAGAAAAGTTTAAAAATTTCAGACATAAAAAAGTTGTTAACCTAAATTGTTCTCGGCAAGGAACCCGTCCTGCACTTTCCACTTTTGAAAAAATAATTTTCACGCTGCTACACCAAGAAGGGACGAAATATGTGGTACATTATGAAGAAACACTATAAAGTTGGAAATTTGAAGCCTGTCTACTCGGTATATAAGAAGAATTTATGAGCTACATTGCACGTTTGAAGAACGCAGGAAGCTTTACTCCAGTATGATATATTCTTGATGGTTTATATTAAGACTTATTGTACTCACTTTATTTAATTTTGAATCGGTGAACTTGTGGTAGTGGGTATATAAAATTTCTTATATTCTGCACTCACCTGTGAACAAAATAAAGTAAAAGAAACATTATTTAAAATCCGATAATATACTTATGAAGACTTTTCAGTTTTACTTTATAGGAAAGTAAACGAACGGGTAGCTATCATCCGTTAATGGATTATTCTGATGGTATTAAACGCCGAGTTATAGTCTCTTCGAGAAGATCGATATATCGGTTAAATTTACTTGATACGAGAAAATTGAAATGGAAATAGGAAACTGTATGTGACGGAATCTTGAATATAAATATTAACAAAATTTGATAGCAACGTATTTCCTTTTTTTCAACCTCTCAGACGCTTGGTCAGCATTTTTCCATACCTCAATTAATTGCGATTTTAATACGTGTGCGTATTTCGGGCAATAGCAACTCATGTGATCTTTTTTATATTCGGAGACAAAAAAGTGTCCAAACATGTAGATACTTGAACAGCAACAAGCACAACTCATTTAACGAAACAAGATGAACATTTAGACTGTGGCAGTCGAGTTTTAGGTACGATGTGCAAAACGAATCATCAACTTTTTGAATTTGCTTCGATCAAAGGGAACGAGGTTTGGTAGGAAAAAAAACCAGGAGAAAAACTTTTCTCAGACTTTCATTACATAATAATAAAACCTATAGTGACGTTCCCTAACTTTCGTAAAGGTGTAAAAGTTTATTGAGGGCTAACCTTCGGGTATGTATAGTAAATGTGGTTGAAGAATCGTGAGGAACAGTATAAGGAGACTCTGAAATGGTAGAAGCTTTCAGATGTTGGAAATGTGAAAAAAAAAATTCTACAACGATCTTACGATGTCGTTGTTGTTTCATATATGCTGTAGTTTGTTGCAAAGCGTTTAGTAAGAACATCGTAAGGCTCCCTCAACGAGAAAACACGAAGTATCAAACTGTGGCAATCCTCGAATACAAATTTTCCTCATTCAATATGCTGAGCTGATAAAAATGTGCGTATCCAGCAAATGTTAGAAATAAAAAGGCACTTTACTGATACGGAAGGTAAATCAAGTAACAGCTGGTCCCATGGGAACATTTACTTTATTTCGAGATCCTTAGCCCATCAGCACGTAGCTCTACGCCATACTTTTCGAATTACCTTAATGTTTGCTTCTGTCAATTTCTTCTATCGAACCATCAGAGTCTAGAATACAGCAAACAGCGTAACCTCTAGTGCTATTAGGAGAGTGGTTAGTGACTTGGAAGATACCCTCATTGTCCAGACAATCTCTAAAATTGGTGTCCTGAGACACATCTTTGTGTCCTTCGTTCTAACGAAGCAGAAAAGGGTTAATACTCCAAGCAAGCATTACATGATAGCAATTTGAATTCTCCACACGAAGAGACAAGTCAATACTACGCCGCAATTTTCAGAGTCATTGATATTACCCCACAATACAATTTCCGCAAAAAAAAAGTACCAAAGTATTTCCTTCGAATGAATTGCAATTGCGACTTAAAATCATCCTGTTCAGAAAGGAAACCAGACGGTTTACTATCGACATGTTTTACTGACTGAAAACAAGATTGATTGGAATTTGAGCAATCGAATGCCACAGAATTAAAAACTCCGATCGGACAATTGGCGTTTCAGGATATAAGATCCCTTAACTTTATGACATGTTTATATACTCATACTAACATATATAATAGGAGAATCTATCGATTATTGGTTATACGTTCGATGGTATGTATTGGCTTGAAGTTAAGGTCTCGAAAAATTTTGTGATAAATTATATACGCGTAAACTTTAGTATGCCACTAGAATATATAGTGGGTAATGATTGCTACGTAACTCCCAGGTGTGTTAAGGCCCCTAGCATCACGTTATGCATGAATCTCAATTACTTTGACACTTGGGTTTATTCCGAATGACGCTTCTGAGCTCAGTTCTGGGAGACTGTTGATAAAATGAGCCTAACGACATTGAGCTTGAATAACGTCTAACGGACCTAAAATTTTCTTCTTTTTAGACCTGACGAAGGACGAAGTTTTCCCACTCATAATTCATAGATGCATAGAAATGGTGGAAATATACATCATTTTTATAAATCCTTAAGACGTATGTTTGTCATTTCGAGACCACATACCTCCATGGGCCAGCTCTTGAATTTCCCGTTCGAATTTTCAAAGTTCAAAAAATAGTATTTTAGCAATAAATATTTTAATTGAGATAAAAAGCAGTGTTTCATTAGCAGAAAGTTTATTAGACGGTATCAATTCAAGAAATAATGAGTTGACCAATTCTAGAAAAAAATTACCGATAATTCTTTTGGCTCAAAAAATTTTTAATCAATTAGTTTCGAAATTTGTTCAGATTTGAGTTGAATAAAATTGAAATGATCAAAATCCGTTGATCTAGTCTTGAGATATATTTGATTGAAAAATAAACGTATAAATTTCATTTTTTTCATAACTTGAAGACTAATGCACCGATCGAATTAAAAATCTGATCAATTTTAAGACGCATAAAGCCGCATCGATTGAGGTCAAAATCATCAGAATCCATTGATCCGTTCTCAAGATATCATTACGAAAAATTTTTTTTTGTAAAATTTTGTTTTTTGAATAACTCAAAAACCACGGGAACGATTAGATCCAAAATCTAATCAATTTTAAGTTGAAAAGAACTGCGTCGATTGATACCAAATTCATCAAAATCCGATCATTCGTACTCGAGATATCGTCGGATAAAAAATTTCTGTCCATTTAAAAATAGTCGGAAGTGATTCTGCGGCGTCAAAATCTGGAAATCTAGTGATAACTCAACTTTTCATTTTCGATATGATTAAAATGACTTGTCTGTTTCCAAAACGGGAAATTAAATATCTAACGTTTGGAATAATGAGCAATACCTCTCGTCCAGCCGAAAAGAAGACCTGGAAAGATCGCTCCATGCACTCATACTACGACTTCGCCTCCTAGGTGGTCCCGTGCAACGAGCACTACTGCGACGTCTAGTAGAGGCGATATTTTCTGGTTGAAAATTCACTCTTGGCGTTGGACCGTGAGCTCGTTGAGGATTTGGTGATGCTGTTGTCGGTGTCACGGCGGCCGACGCCTGAAGGTCTGGCAAAGCCTCGTAATGCCAGCCTCTGGCGCCCATCTCCAGTAAGAGCAAGGGTTCTGACGATGCACTCGAACCTTGAACGGCGTCCCAACGCCTAGGGGTCGAGCCAGGCCCAGGCGACAAACACGGGGTGCATCGACAGACGTCCATTCGATGAGTAGAGGAAGTAGTGATCCCTTACTTTTCTTATTTTCAATTTACACTAGATTTTAAGGGACCAATATTCTGGTGCCAAACTTCAAGTTGAAAAAGGTCGAGAAATTGTGATTTTGATTATTCCGTTTATTTTCTTTCCAAAAACGTAGTTTACTTTCGATCCTTGACACATGGGTGATGATTTTAGCTGTTTTTTTTTTTTTTTTAACTCCTTTTCCTTATTTGAAGGGATTGAATAATTCCTGCGACCTTTAGTCCTTTAGATTTATTGCCAATTGATTTTTGAAGTATCGAATTGCTTCTTCACTTACCGAATTGTATATATAAGTATATAATTTTTTGAGTGAGATACTTTGCAGAGTATTTAAAAACTAATCCATTTTGCCTGAAGCTTATTAACGGCTTGTTTGAAACGCAAGAACCAGCCGAAATTCACCAGAGCGTCAAACAAGCTTGTCCTAATTAATTTATCAGCTGGGTCAGTGATTAATCAGGTGAATATCGTGCGGAAAATTTTCCATATTAAAATGCCACGCTAGTATCAACAACGTTTTAATAACACACTAAATAACTGTATTTAAAAATTTATTTTTTTATTTTTTCAAATTTTCAATATTTTTATCATATAAGATTTATATAATTTTATTATAATCAACAATATAACAAACTCACAACGAACAACAAACATTAATAAATATTTTAAAATTTTGAATATATATTATTGCTCGTAAATTAGGCACTAACATTATATTTTTTATTTTTTCAAATCACTGCAATTTTCAAATTAATAGCAGCTAATTTTCCATTGCTTTTAAATTGTCTGTCGATTGAGATCTTTGGTTTTAATTTAACAAACACAATTGTTGAATTGACAATTCAAAGTCTTTAAAAACTGTTTAAGATCAAGTTTAACTTACAACTCGTTGTCAGATATGGATCTTTCAAACTTTCAAGTCAGTCAACTTTTCCAGCCATTTTTAAATGCCCCATAATCGTTGGCAGCAGAGAAGGCCTCATTGTTTCAACATCTATGTACCCAAAATCCCATTGGGATAGGCAGTCTGAGCGAAACATAATCACAGAATAATTAAAAAAAAGGCAGCTAACATTGACTCATATAAGTGTTTACCACGTTTCCAACTTTCTTTTTCATTCAGCTTTCGTGACCACTGCTAATCGCCATATCGATATGTCTAAGTTTGTTGTGTAGTAACACGAATTCTGGCCATGAAATTTCTCGATTTCCCAAGTAGATGATGGCCTATTTTTCCACAAGATGTATATAACGGATTTTTGTAGCAGCCATTATACTTTGCAATGAAGCTGTGGACTCGTTGACACTGGTACTAAGTACTGCGATCAAACTTTCAATCGAAAACTTATATCCTCTCGTTTATTTTAATCGTCAAATAAAACCTGTACCACTTTTCCAACAGGCACTACCTGGGTGCGTGATTCTTGACATGTTTCATTCCTTTCACTTAATAAAAAAAAAAAATCACGCGATTCGTGTGATTCCGCAATAATTTCGGTAACAAAATGGACAGTGTATTGCTACATATATAATACGAAAACACAATTTTATTGCTATTCGTTTTTGCTATGAAAAATCAATAACTTGTGAGCTAGAAATTTACGAATTAGTGTACGGAATAAGGGCTGCAATATTCGTTGACAATGTCATGTCGCAAGGTTGTGATTCCACTTGAGTATAAAAATTACGTCATAAGATTCCCGACTACGGTCAAGAATAGATAACCACACGCAACCGTTTTAGAAAAACGATATTTTCCACCGAGAAGATTATGAAATCTCTTCGCCGCACGAATCGCCATTATATCATTAATATGATTAGTATTATATAGACGAAAGATGTACACCTTCAACGGCATTTGCACATACGTCCTTAACACAGAAGCCCCTCCTTTTCTACACTAGGAAAATATCATTGAAGGGTGTTTCCCAAAACAGACAAGAGAATCCAAAGCCTTGATTGCGCTTCACTCTGATTCACATTTCTCATTCAATTGCTATTTAATAAATGAGATTTCATTGAGGAAATGACGAATCCGATACGACGAGTAACGATGTAATAGTTAGGAGTCAGATAACGCCGTCAATTACACGTCGAATCAACTTCACACCGTTTATAAATCCAGCTTCCAAGGTCCAGTCCGTGATTTACAATTCAGTCAAACACTGTCAAAGGATCACCAACAAGAAACAAATACCAGGACATGGAATGCGCACCGCGCAGGGGATTGATTTCACTAAGAGTTTAGGCAGTCTGTCCCCTGTTAGTCGAATTTGATGAATACTCGATATCTCGATTTGATGTTGACGGACAAGCTTGTCATTCACGGTATTAAAAACAACACTCAAAACTCACACATGGTGTTAAACGTGTTTTACTCGGGGTACAGAGAAGCGCGGTAACATCATCGCCCCTACTGCGCTAGAGGATGAAGAGCTTTTCTCGCGGTCTCTTCCCCAGCGCATCGCTTTAGCATTTTATCTCTCTTACTCTCTCGTACTATCCTTCTCTTTCCTTCTATATCCGTCTTTGTCTTGGTCCCGGTCTTCGTCACTCTCGTACTTGTCCGCAATATAAACGGCACTAGCCAGCACACGCCGCAGTACGCATACATGCAGACGACGCCACCGTTGCCAAGGCGACTGCGCCATGGGATGTTTCCATCGTTGTGTTCCAATTACCACGGTAACAGTTTTTTTTTCTTTTGATTACGTTTCTTGTCCTGGGCTTTGATCCTGTTTTCCTCATACAACAAGCTTTTAAGTATCACCGCGCTTGTCGCAGTCTCCTAAAGGTCGGCTGTTGATGTGACAAAAGGGCCGGACCCTGACCCTCCTCAGGATGCGATGATGGTCTGTTGTCACGAGGATGACAAGATCAAGATGCCTTCAACGCTGATGTGACATTGTTGGCTTCAGTTTGTTATCGACATTTTCTCGCGAATAAAATAACTGACATTATTTGTAAACGTTGATGTTCGGCTCAATCGAACCAAAGGTTCCAATCATTATGGAACGTGAGAGTTTCCAAAGCGGAATGTCTGGATGAATGGACGCCTGGAACACGGCATCGATTCTCTACGGGTTCAACCTAACCTCACAGCTGCTGCTGAATCGCTACGCGCAGGAGCCAAGAAAACGCGGAACGGTCAAGGATAACGCAACCACGTGCTCACGACCCAGGAACACGAGAATGAGGGTTAATCGATCCTGACTAAAGATAGTCATTTCACGATCATGAGACTGACTTCAATGTCCATATCTGTAATTACTTTGTCCATTTTATTGGTATTCGGTTAGTTTGATTATAAAACTGAAGTTTCTGCCTAATACTCATGCAGTTACTTTATGCACACATTTGGGAAAACAAAAACTATGATTGAGTCAATACTCTACTCATGTACCGTGTAGAGTTCTATTCCGTGAGAAGTTGCAATCGATGAGGTTCATCCTAGAGCGAATTTTACCCAAGGCCAAATAAAATCCAATGACAATCCTGATGGAAATATATATCCGATTATTTTCTTAAAAGATTCGTCAAACGCTCAGAATTTTTGTTTTTAAAGCAATAGTGAAAACTATTTTTACTGTCAGGGATTTAATTAGCTACTTTAAAACAAGTTTGATTTCGAATATTCTGAAAAATTTCTGAACATTTTAGAATGAACACTGAAAAATTTACAAAATTAATTGATTTTTTTCTTCGAAAATATTTTAGCGAAACTCTGAAAATTTTCTGCCAATTTTCTGATAGTTATACTTACTCATAAAGTTTTTTAATTTCGAGAATCTTGTCTGAATAATTTTTAGTATTACCGAAGTAGGTAAATGGGATTTTTTTAAGAATATTTCAGGATTTACCAATTTTTAAAAAATTTATCAGATATTTTTCTGAGGAAATAATCAGAAATATATTTTCTCCATGAAATTATGTATTGCTGATTTAAAAAATTCATCATTAAAGGTATCGATGCAGATTCAATTCTCTTATTGCTGTGTGTTTGAAGATCATAAATCCCGTTTCATGGTGTCTGAAATAAATGAGAGAAAATTCCAATAGCCACATTGCTAACAACTCATATACATATATTATTAAAATAAAATAAAATCAAGAATGGGAATTCGCTCCTCAAATGCCGTTGACGCATTGCGGTTGTGGGAGATTATGAACGAACCTTCGATCTCTCGATTCATGACCCTTGGCTTCTTTATTCAATGACACAGTTTTGATTAAAGTTTTCATCTCACAAGCTCAGAACAACATCAGTTGCCCTAAAGAGAAGGTACGTAATGCGGTATGAGTGGCTGTGAGTTTTAAAGGAAATGTTTAGGTAGCAGAAAACAAGGCTGTAATTTTTTTTTATTTGAATCCCATATTTTTGAATTGGACTCAAGTTGATTGTGCTCTGTAGGGATGAAAATATGTTTACTTACATTTGTGTAAGTCAACGAAGAACGAAATGCACGAAAATACCGTCGCCAAATGAAAGAAGAAACAAAGAGATAGAAGAAAAAAATCGTGGAGATAAAAGCAATAAAAAAATAAGGCTTTTACAATATCTCGACTAGATGAGACTCTGCAAATCGGACCTAGCTAGAATTTTTGAAATATCAAAAAACAAAAGTAATAACGAATCGTCAGACACGTGATTTCTGACATATTTTGTGACATCAAATAACGTCCATTTTTCATCTTGTCATTTTGTAACAAATTGTTTCCGACAGTTGAACTAACGAGCCCGTGCATATCGCTATTCGCTTCCGAAAACAATAACGTGCTTTCACGAGTACTGTAAAAATCGTTATATACATATAGTGGCCAATAAGTTCCACTCCCTTAATATCACGGTTCGTAGCATCGTGTTTTATCGAGCAGATAATAACAAGGGAAGCTTCAAATGTCAAACAAGCCTTTGGAACTAACTTATCTGAGGTGGAAAGTCCAGAATCCGTTATTTTCACGTTACTCAAAGAAAAACGATATATGTTATCCAATTTTCGAACTACATAGTCTTGCGAAATCATTTTTCAATTTCCAACGTCATTACATTTATTCACTTAACATATATTTTATGTACATGATTCTGACTTTTATTTCAAATCCTATAGTAACCAGGTTTGATGTCTCACCATCTCCCATTCTCTTGCAACTGTGAACACCCCTCGTCACAGTCATAAGGGGTCCGAAAATATTTGTCTGAAATTTTTTTTTCATCCCTTAATACAATTTGAGATCCCAAATCATAAATTACATATCCTTGTCACTTTGAATCGAATCTTGCAAGAAAACAAAAACACAAATTCGAAGACAAAAATTGCATAAAGTCATCAAATTTCTATTTGAATGTAGGAAATTCATTTTTTGAAGCATTTACACTCGTCATAAATTTACAGTCGTCAAAAAGCATCCTCGCTTTTCTTTGTTTTTTCTAAAATTCGATGCGAAAATCATTGAAGAATTTGATTTTATTTCTAAAGTCACTTACGGGATCCAAAAAAATATAAAAACGATATTTTAGTCGATAGCAATAGATCGAAAACTTATAACTATATAAAAAAGCTTGGCTCTATTAATTATCACATCCAATTAGAGTAACGGTAATCGATGATGTTCGAGTTTTCGCAAAAACAGGGCTTGGAATGTGCCAAGAATAAAAAAAAGGTCAACCCTCCTGAAGGATGTCACATGTATCAATTGTTTGGTAACGTTACCACTTCCAATTTGTCAAGAAGCAGACGGACTGACCTCTCGTGTGTATTCTCATCAATAATTTAACAGGCTACCAACCACAAGTGAATATTTACAGAAAAAAAATGACCTGTCTCATAAAGAAGCTTCAATTTTTCACACAAGGCACAAAAATAATAAAAATAAAAAAAAAAAACAATTTTTAAGTTATGCTCATTTTACTAATTTTAATTCAAAAATTTCAACTAATCATTTTTTCAAAACAGTAATACAAATTTTCTACAGTCCAGATGATTATGGTAAACAATAAACCAGGTACCTACTCGGTCAGCAAGTTATTAATGAATAGAATAGTCACATCAATTTCCTACAACCAATACTTCCGAATACCAAAACAGCTGATGTATACTTATAGGTAGATCAGAAAATATAGGAAACGTATGATAGCAAATCTACATGATTGATTTCCGACGTTTTGTGGCTATACATATAACTTTCGTCAAGCATAAAGGTAATTCGTATACATTTAGGTTTTGGAATGTCATTATACCATTATACCATACATGGCTAACAATTCTCTTCAGCTTTCAAAGTTTTGTCCAATCCAATGACATTGCTTAGTTAACTACGTAGTGGATCTGCTTTGTGGCCCACATATCGTTTCGAAGCATTATTGGTGCTTGTCACCAAAGATGGACAAAGGAAATCCACTTTGTGACGTCCATTAATATCCGCCAATGAACTGGATTGATTTTGTTCAGGATAGTCTTTGTCCACCTCGAAGAAACGTCACGAAAAAATTAGACAAAACAGTGAAATGCAAACGAAAGCTTTGCAAAAATTTCATCTTTCCCCGCGAAAATAATGCAGTAAGAAATTCTGTAACTTGGAATAATAATATTTCGGGACGATTCCTTGAAGAGTTAAAAAATCAATTTTTGAATTTTCGTTTATTACTGTTAGTAATAATGTTAAGTAAGCTTAAGCCGTTGGTACTGTCGATATTCTAGGTACCAACGTGAAAGTTCCGAAGCTCTGAAGCTCTCGTTTCCGAAGGGTCGGTAGAGTAGATCAAGTTTACTAAGGAAACCGCGAAATCTCAGTTTTCAACAGTCGGTCGATAGATGAGCTTAATTTTTCATGTAAATAAAATGTAAAAACTTGTTGTCCAGGAACTGTATTATATTATACATCATTCCTAAATTTTAGAGAAATAAATCTAAGAAAACAGATACAGATAGCCATCAAACTTTAGCCAAGCGCGTTTTCGGGAGGATATAATTCACGTGATTCCCTCGAGGTTGCCCATCAGCCCTTGTTAAGTCAACCCTGCTGTAGTTAAACATTTGAATTCACATTCCGAGTTGAGAAGTTGTATATTTTAAGGTCAATTCGCGTCCTAAAAGCATTACCAATGGATTAATTATACAATTTTTGAAGTATGTATTTAGACTGAGCCAAAAAAATCTACTATTTTTATTTATTTATTTTTTTTAAAGTATATCGAAAATATTGTCTGGGGTGACAGAAAAAAATTATTGTGAGAATTTGAGTCCTTAATATTAATATTAAGAGGTCTATCATCGCAAGTTTAGATTTTTTTTCCTGAGCAGGTTTTTCTTTAACCTTGAATAACTTTTGATGAAGTGAATTTAGCCAAAAATGTTAAGAGACTTTTTTTGTAGAACGTTTGATTTTCCATAAGAATATTTATCGGTTATTTTCCGGCTACTGGTTTTTACATGAATTACAAAATTACAAAATTGAAAGATCAAATTATAAAACTATACCAATTTTTAAGGCATGATTGTAAAGAAACGGTTCATCTGAGAGAAAATTTCAATTAGACCTTTTTTGTAGAGCATTCAATTTCCTTCAAAAAATATTTGTAAGTCAATTTTGTTTAACTCAATAATTTGGGAGTTCTGAGACAAAAACCCGCTCAGGAAAAAAAAAAATCTAAAATTGCGATGATAGACCTCTTAATATTAATATTAAGGACTCAAATTCTCACAATAATTTTTTTTTTGGCACCCCAAACAATATTTTCGATATTATACTTAAAAAAAAAAAAAAAAAATAGTCGACTTTTTATAACCCAGTGTAGAATGGATATCTGCACGGATGAACAGATCAGCTGGTTGTTAGTTTATCAACTTAAAAAAATTATCTTATACCTGGAATTGTAGAGAAAGGTATATTTTTCAAAAGGATATCTCGCATGCAGTATAAAAACTGATTTATGAATGCAAAGTTAATCGCCTCATTCTTCATCGGTTCTTTGTGGTTTGCTGTGAGCTTTTCCGCTTCACTGTGTTACCTTGCAGGATTTATCATGGTGAAAAAATGCTTCTGAATTTCTAGCCCATTTTTCGTATCAATAAATGGTAAAAATCCTAGAATTTAGTCAACAAAAAATCTAAGTCATTATCGAGGATTTTCTGTTGATTATAATTGCAGGTCATGAAGAAAGTATAAAGAGGAATGCGATTATTCTTCATCAGAGAACAGCAGAGGAGCCAACGCTGTGCTTCCAGCGCACATTAAAAATAGCCCGATCAATAATCGAATAACAATTGTTCGGTTTGGTCCTTAAAAAATTCAGCATACTGCCACGATGACCTTTGGTACGTACTCAAAGCACAGTCAGTGGGAATTCGTGCATTCATGTTGAGGTTCTTTACTCGACGAGAAGTGGATCGTTGAATCCCGAGAAAAGCTCATGTCCTTCGTTGTAGCGAAATGTGTATAAGGATCGTATTTTTTACGACATTTCCCTCGCCACCAGCCAGCTTCCGCTAATATTTTTTGGTGTTTGTTCATGCACGAGCTTTTGCAAATTGTAATTTACGGATTTCGAGTATATTTACTCGAAAAAATGCGATTTATGACACCATATTACGTCAGTTTTTGATAAAAAATTCATAGTTCCAGACTCAAGTGTGCTCAACCGCGGAAAGAAAAACTGAATCACAGATTTTCGTAAACGAGTAAATCTCAAAAACTATCATACAGATAGCTAGAGCAGTGAAATTTAGTATTCTATACACTCCTATATAAAAAAATAGAAAAATAGCCTGCCTTGAAAATCTTGAAGTTCAACAAAGTTAAGCTCAGATTTGAAATGACTTTAGGTAAACTAATGTTGGCGAATAAAATTATTCTGGTCCTAAGTAGATACAGATAGAAAATTTGGTATGGTTTGAATACAAATTTGGATGAGTAGAAGATGAGTGGATATAAGGTCAAGGAGCTGAGAAAGACGAGGAAAAAGGTTGAGGAGCCAGGACCGTCAAGATAAAATATTACTTGGTATATATGAATATCACGTCTTTGAGGTAATGGTATTAGTCTATAAATCATGCACAGAGCTTCTACTTCAACCTTGTTATAACGGTGATGTAACATTTTGAAGAGAACAATGCGTTTTCAATCCTCAGGAGACACAGGACTCGCGAAACTTGTGATGATGTGTGAAAAAATTGTCTGGAATTGCCTGAGGGGCGATACAAGACTGTATGGTACGAAAGGTAAACCGCGATAGTTGTTAGTCTGTAGGTTAGAGTAAAAGATATCAATCTAAAACGAACGCGGTGCCGAGGGGGATGGAATACATTAGAGAGACAGAAAATTGATAAGGTATAGTGAATCAAGACAGAAAATATCGATGAAAACAAAAACTTATACTATATGATACAATCATGATAAGAAATACCAATACTTGGATGATGGATCAAATATTCAATGACACAATGAACAGAAGATAAAAAATCAGGAGACCGGTTGATCTGTGGGCCAACCCTAAAATTTCCTGCTGTGTTAAATACGTTACAATTAATTGATACTATTGTGTTTATAATACATTGAAGAAGGTTATATGTGTAATTAGTTTTCCGTATACAAATCTTTTTTTCTTCAATTTCTATTCTTCGAATACCTTTGAAACTCCTCGACTGATCGATTCCAAAATCTAATCAGATCTAAGTCTTGATGAACCCTTTCGATCGCCGCAAGAATCATTCAAATCGGTTAATTCGTTCCAAAAGTATCGTACGACAAAAAGAGAAATTTTTGTCGTGCAATATCTTTTAAACCAATCGTTCGATTTTGATGAATCTTGCAGTGATCGAAAGAGCTATTCAAGACCTAAGTCTGATTAAGTTTTGAGACTAATCGCATAAACAGCTTAGAAGGTACGCGCTAAAAATATGAAAAAAAAATTGTTTTTCAATTTTTATATCTCAAATAACTTTGAAACTACTCGACCGATCGATTCCAAAATCTAATCAGATGTAAGTCTTGATAAACCCTTTCGATCGCCATAAGAACCATTCCAATCGGTCGATTCGGTCTCAAAATATCGTACGACATAAATTTGTTTACACACACACATACGGACGTCCATCGAAAAATAGTCAGAATAGCTTCCTAGGACCCCAAAATGTCGATATCTGATGAAAACTCGATTTTCGAAAATCGGACCGAAACCAATGACTTCCTTTTTTTTTGTTGAAAATTTACATTTTTAATTGCGGGAAGTTAAAAAATAACCTGACAGGTAAGTGCTTCAGAATGAGCTAAAAACTGCCTATCCGATTATTTCCAAAATTCAACCAGATTCAATTTGGATCAAATCCTAACGATTGTAACTAGAATTATCAAAATCCATTGCTCAGTCCTCGATATATCGTCAAGTGAAAATGTATTGTTTTCGAAATTTTGATCTTTGAATAACTTGAAAACTACTACACAAATAAAATTCAAAATCTAATCAGTTATAAATTTAAAAAAAAAAACTGCATGAATCAATTGTATAAAAAAAAAATTGATGTCCATCTAAAAATAGTCCAATAGGTGATTTGCTGGATGTCAAAATATGGAAATCTGGCAAAAGCTAAACTATTCGGTTTTGGGTTGATAATAATAATTTCTCTATTCTTCAAACGAGAGGTTAAAAAAGGAACTGGAAAAAAACCCGACTGGCAGGTGTTTACTAGTATATTACGGTCAGCCACAAACCATTCTACGAATCGTGGAAATGGACGTGTGACCGTAATTCAATATTCTAATTGAAAATCACCCCGATTTTAACAGACAAGCAATCACCCCAATCGTACAAATTCAGTTTACAGTAATTAAATCTGTTCGAAGAACAGAACAATATGCTTTATTACAGTAAAATTTTGACGATGTATAAGAATGATATACGGATGAATTATTCCAACTTCCTTTGTGGTCCAGAAATAATAATTCTATAAATAAAACCATTTTTTTGTGATTTCAAGGATCGGTATAAAAATAACACAAGAGTTAAAACCGCTCGACGGATCCACGTTAACGAACATCCAAACAATGAATGTTTCTTTTAGCGTTCGTATAAAAATTTTTGAAGATTTTTCTCAAAACCCGAAAACGTGAAGATCTGGTGAAAACTGAAATTCTCATTTTCGGGTTGATTGTAATAACTTCCCTTTTTTTCAAGCAGTGAGTTATAAAAAATAAAAAGGGATCAGATAATTCCCTGTGAAAAATTATCACAGAATACAAAAAGAATTTTTTTTTTTTCTTTTCACAAACCGCGTTGTTTTCACCAAAAATGACATCAAGATTTAGATGCCGTGTCTGGGCACAGACGAGCTTACCCTGAATCTTAACACCGACTCGGCATATTTTTATTTTTTTTCTTTTCACCCTGTTTTATAAAATTTCAGACAACGTTTCCCCCTTACTCATCAAGCATGCTGCGACCAATCTCCTTCAACGTTTTTTTATCTTCCTTTTTTTACTTCATTCAACCCCCTTGATACACCGTAACTAAATAAATAATTTTTTATTCTTACAATCAGTTTATCTTTGATGAAAATTTAAAATAATTTTTTCTTATACAAAATCAATAACATACATCGTTGTGTATAATAACACTGCAGGTTATACTGTAGCTGCAGTTACTTAGAAATAAAAATAAGGTTCATGGGTATAGTATAAATTATTCATAACCCTTTTTATACAGCTCCTTTAACCCGTTACCACTACCGCCTGTGCCCGTTGGCTATGTCATTATTATGTCAAGTAATGGCCGCAGTTATTGCCAATTGCCGTTTGTCGCTAAGGTAATAATTAAAATGGCACACGGATCGATGCGGGCTTTCGTAGATACATGAAGTAAGGAACGAGAGGAGACTCATTTTCGTTATTATATACATTACTGTTACTCAAATTAAGGTGACGGCTAAAGTTTTATCAAACTTTGACATCACGAGTTTATACTGACAATGACTAACTATTACAAAACTTTTTGTACGACATTCCAGAGCAGAAATTTTACGCCTAATTTCATTCTCTTGGCACCTAGAATTCAACCCTCTCATGAAACTATCCGAAATGGAGCTTGACTTCTAACTTCTATGTTCTGCTTCTTGATCTTCAAGTCTTGAACTTCGTTACCTCTTTTCGGTTTCGTCCTGTTATTCTAATCATCCCAAAAATCAAAAGTTAAATTTTTACCAGCATTTTTTGTCCGGCGATATCTCGAGAATGAATAAACAATTTTGAACCTTCTTTATACCAGGTTCTCTCTCTCTCTCTTTCTCTCTGAATTCTTCTTAACTCAGAATTGATAATTTTTTGGATTTGATCAATCCAGTAGTTTTTCAGTTCATCAAGAAACAAAATTACGATGAAAAAAAAAAATTCAATTGAAGATATCTCGTGAATGGATCAACGGATTTTTATGATTTTAGTCTCAACCGTCAGGATTAGCTTCAAGCTCAGTCTGGTTGAATTTTGGAATTAATAAATCTGGTAGTTTTCGTGTTGGAAAAGAAATCAACTCTTCATTTCGTTTTTGAATCAGATAATATGCCAGTGATAATTATTTGATATCGAGGAGAACAGCACATTTTCGAAAGTGGTTAAAAGCTCGTTTGTCAAATCCACAAGCATGTCAAAATGTTCAATAAAGGACTATTTAAAGATCAAAGTAATATAGGCGCTTGTTTCGATACCAATTTAACGTAAAGTGACCCTCAACATCCTAATGGAACGATAGAAGTTAAGGTTCAGGTTCAAAGTATAGGGCCTAAATTTTGACTCGAATAAACTTCTTCGTTTATGGCCAGAAATTTCTCACGGTCTAGTTCTCGTGGACAAAGATCTTTTTGTCATACATAGGACCGACGTAACGACCGTATTACGTAATAGTTGGCAATTATCAATACATCATGGGTTATCAATTTTGTATTGAAAAACGCTTGATGACGCGCAAAAAACAGAAGGGTACGACGATTAACGACGAATTATTTTGACAATGAGTGAAATAAAAAACAAAAAATGTATATACACTAGGTTGCTTCGTTTTAGACAAGTTTTTTTTTTTTCTTAGTCCATTCACGGAATAATGTTCTAAACATATAAAAACAAATTCTCACCAAATATGAGCTCTTAATTTTAATTCTAAGAACTCGCGAAATGAATTTGAAATTTTCCCATTTGATTAACACGTAAATTTTAATTTTTTTTTTCTTTCAATTATCTATAGCTTCGTGGTATTTCATGATATTTAATCGGCAATAGATGGAAATGACAGAGGAATCTTTTCTCTTCAAAAGTGTACGTAGCCAATTTATGTTTTGTAACCATTAAAAACTACTAAAATCTCGGATAGAACAGCGATTTTTCAAATTTTGGAAATGCTTAATTGGATTTATCTCGAAAACTACTAGCTCTACGGTTATGGCTTACATGACTTTTTTTATAGGATATTAAATTTCCTATAAAAAAGTCTCATACAATCTTGTTGTAAAAATAGTGGTTTACGAGAAAAATTTAAAAAACCATGAAATTTTAGAGAAAATTGTCTTCAAGATGTTTTACCGGGCGAGGCCGGTTACAAAACATAAATTGGCTACGTACACTTTTGAAGAGATTCCTGTGTCATTTCCACCTATTGCCGATTAAATATCATGAAATGCCACGGAGCTATAAATAATCGAAAAATAAAAATAAAAATTTACGTTTTAATCAAATGGGAAAATTTCAAATTCATTTCGCAAGTTCTTAGAATTGAAATTAAGAGCTCATATTTGATGAGAATTTGTTTTTATATGTTTAGAACATCATTCCGTGAATGGACTAAGAAAAAAAAAACTCGTCTAAAACGAAGCACCCTAATATACACTATGGCAGATTATGTATTTTTTAGTTGTTTAAGGACCACAGAAAAAATTCACGGCTTATCATCTCCTCAAAATTAGTCACTTTGTAACTCGGAGTTAAGTTTATTGATAAGTTTTCGAAAATAATCTCGACAAAGTTTATACACAGTTGGAAAAGTACTTTGGCAAGTCTCCAGTCTCAGGAGAATATCAAATCATCGCAACTTCTCATAGATTGAATAGCACAATAAAATCGAAATGCATTTTTCTGCTATCCAATTTATCGATGGGACTGAATCGACCATTGATTCGTTTTTACATTACGTTACTATCTCGCCGATGTGGAACAATTTTTATGAATTTTAGTTATTCAATATCGGACTACGAAGAATAGAAATTTCATATAGTCTGTTCTACTGAAAAAGTAAACGTGTATATCGTAACAGTTACTGCTGATATAAAAAAAAAAAAAAAAAAATATATTCAAAAGCATCGACACAAGCGAATTTCTTTCGCTTGACTGGATCGCTTGTCATTTAACTTCCCCTTTCTTTATTCCTTTTTTTTCTTCTCTCCTTATCTTTCATTTTCATTTCAACGGATATACAATACAAATCTAAAGAGGCTCAAAACTTTGTTAATTAAATTGAAAACACATTAAATCTAAATTGAGAAAACTTTATATATATATATATATATATATATATATATATATATATATATATATATATATATATATATATATATATATATATATATATATATATATATATACAGTGTAAAATTTTTGAAATGTAAAAGAAGAAAAAAAATAGAAAAAAAAAAATCTTTTTTGGTACACACGTATAGTATACAACGTGATATATGTGTCTACAGAAGGGCTAATACACTAGGCAATATGTAAATACTAAAACGGAAGTGGGACAATTCGGATGTACGCTTGGTCCTGAATAAATACGGGTCATAGCCCTGATTCTATCACACGTATCTGAACCGGGGTATAAATACACGTTTGAAGAATCCGAACACACAAAGTTTCGGTAGTATATGGCATCAACACCCCAAATCATGGGGGGTGCGAAATAAGAGAAATGGGAAATCCGTGTTCGGTAGGTTGTGAAACTTACGGGTATGGGATAGGTACGATTTTTTCTCCGTGGTTTCAACTTTTTTATTGACTCTCTTGATTCGTCGTCAGCATTATTTTATATCTCTTAAAAAAAAAATAACTCTACGTTATCTAAGGGTATCCGAATTCAAAATTTATCATGACAAATCTAGTCTAAATATTTAAATTATTTAAATATCCAAGATATCAGTTGTATAAATATTTTGAAATTGGAATTTTATACCTACTTCAGATTCGGAATGAGTGACCCAAAACAACCCCGAGCACCAAAACAGACTTTCATGGCATTACCAAGTAAAGTTTTTCGTGTCAATCAAATGAAAAACTTTATTGACGTTTGTGTCACCACACTTAGACTTTATTGACAGCGCTGTCCTTTCTGGAAGTTCATTATTCAACACAATTCTAGAGATTTTTGCAGTTATGGTTCGAAAAACCGAATAGCGATTGTTTTTGGCACATCCTAATTGTCTGTTTAGGTACAGATCTGCACATTAATGATTTGAACATGAACGTAGCCGCGCTTGGATTTTCGAATCGTGAACATGGACTCAATCAACCAATTGACGAGCAAATGTTTCGTTCGAGAAATACGTATATGCGCTTACAATTTCAAGTCGTTCAAACAACATTGTTGATCTGTCTTGATGCGCCCTCTGTCTGCTAAACATCAACTGTGAGCGCATGGCGGCGCTAGTAGAGTTAAGTCCATGTTCAATGACGCTGATTTTTCTGATACACCATTAATATTCAGGTCTGTACATACATATAACAATTAATCATTAGGCAAATAATTGCATAACCTAATCTAACCCAAATTTGACAGAAATTTGTGTAATTAAATTCTGTAGATAGATAAGAGCCTTGCCAAGAGACAATAATGTGATAGCTCCAGGAGTCTTGAATGCGTGTATAGATAGCGTGTAAATTAAGTTAAAATACTATACACCGCGTGTACGAAGCTAAGTAGATACATGTATCGAGACAGTTTCTTGAAAGAACGTACAGTCGACTGCGCATGTGGCAAATAATTCGATTTTATTGGTCTACGATATCATCCCACGGCGATATCTAAGTCTGTAGTGAGCTAGGAGAGCCAACTAGCATGAAATTGGTCGAGAGTTATCAAATTCACGCACGTAAGGAAGCGAATTGAGGTTATGTTGTTATTTATTCAAATTTATTATGAATTATTAAAGATAAAAAAAAAACAGCATCAACCAGAATCACTACCTCAATTATTTACGATTCTAACCTCGAAAATTCGAATCAACTACCTACAGGCCCCGAAAAACAGAGTTTGATAGTTAAATCTCAGGATGGCCAGCCTGAATTAGAAGGTGGTGAAACTCGCGCTTGCACGGTAGGCTGTGCAGTTTCAAGAGACTGTCTCGGTATATAATCGGTTATAAATATTGAAGGAGTAAAAATATTCAACGCTCCTAATTGGTTCAATTAAAAGCTTTGATCATAAATGATCAAGAAGCTCTAACGATAACCTTTACGCTCAAAGGCGGCTCCACGTTATACCTTGAGCTTTTTGAAATCCGATCTTTTCTTTCGTGATTATCGAACACTCCGGGAAGCGAAAAAAAAAGTGTTATCAAAGCTCGTGAGTTTCTGTTTATTTTTTTTTTATTTTTCTTTCGTTTTTATATACTGTCTGCAAACAAGTCTATTCCCTCGTTGGTTTCGACGAAACGATAATACAAAACAAATAAAAAATAAGGAAACAGAAAAAAAAAAATTACAGAATCGTGAAACGAATATGAAAAAATATGAAGAGACGACACCTATATTCACTGGCTTTATACGGATTCAACGATCTAGTTTATGGGATGTCAGGTGATAGATCGAAATCGATGCACGTGATACGCGTTGAAATTTTGTATTGCCTCCTAGACAGCTGACAATGAGACTATATCGTATATGTGAATCTTAAAAATTGTGAGAAAATCTTCGGGCGAGAGAAAATATCGTAAGAATATCGGAGGGTTATCGAATGAGGGAGAAAAACTTGACGTAACAAATAATTATGACATAAATATCATATATATGAATACATATTTTTTTTACAGTAAAATAAAACACCAAAAAAAAATAAAAATTTTTTAATTGTCTCAATTTTTTCTCCTTCTTTGATGTTTCAGATTTCATTTTTTTTTTTTTTTCCTTCTTTTTAATCATTTTTCTAAGCACATATATTTACACAATGCTAGCTGAAAATAGAAGAGACGGTCGATACGAATTAGTGTCAAGTGTAGCGCCGTGCTAGCCACGCCGCGCCACCCACTGTGCTCAGTAACTCAGCTCAGTAAGACAAAACAAAAACCCAGTTTCTTTCATTAAGGGCGAATTAATGTTATCCAATGTATTCCATATGGTATAATCTGCAGTGGCTTTGCCATTTTCGATACACCTATTATTTTGAGATTTTTTAAATTTTCGTGAGAAATTTCATCAATGAATGGGCAAGTTAATTCTTCATGATAATTAACATTTTGTGACACCTAGATGATGGACCTCTACGAATAATTTTATCCGAAAATTGTGGTAGTTATATAGCTCGGAACAAAAGAACCGTTTATAAAAATTTTTTTTCAGCTTTTGAAGGCAATAAAAAAAAGTTTAATTTACAAAAGTCAGTTTGAAAAAATAGATTGATCCCCAACAGAAATATGTTTTACAATATCTGTAGAATTTCAACTAGTTTTTGAGATTTACTGCCCACCGACCTTAAGAAAACAGTTTCGAGAAAAACGCATTTAAAGTTTGAGGTACGATCTTTATGTAAAAGAAACTATAGGCAGCACCCCGAGTAGCTGCTTGCTCGAAAAGTCCCTTTTACAATTGACTATCAAAGGGATGGAATTGTTGTGCAATTTTAGGGATTTTTATCTGGGAATTGCCCGTTCTGTATGTCTTTCAGGAAGAGCTTATTTACACCTGAACGGTAACCGCTTCAAAATCTCCTAACTCCGTCAATTTTTACATTTTCACCATAACATTTTAATTGGTTATTTTTGAAATATGTTTTTAAGAAAAAGTAAAAGAAAAAGAATCGTTTTTTTTCACCCGATTGATAGGTTTGTCCCTTTAATCAAATCCATTCCATTTTCATAAAAATTTTTTACGTACATTTTTGATACATCGTCATAATTCTCGTATATCGTCAAATAATTAATTTAATTTTTACATTTATCAATGGTTGACGAGATTTGTTCGAATTGTAGTACCTACGAATAACTTTTCCAGAATTTCCATATTCGAGATTTTTTTATGTATGATATAAAATCGTAAATTTTGTCAATTGTTGAGGCAGCTTGTCTTCTTTTGAAAAGCTCGTTTGATAAATGCCTCCCAAGTCTTCAGAGCGATGATACCGTCTGGTAAAGTTTAACTTTTATTATAAATTCGAATTGTTTCGTTTATAAAAATTTCTCGTCCAATTTCGTTTTTAATTTTCTTCCTTATCTGTTATTTAAACTTTGCACCAAACCCAGCTGCGCAGTTGTGAAACTGAAACCACGTTAATTGTCTGACTCAGTACGTCATGAAACTTTTCATACTTTGTCCTGCGGTACTTACTTTACAAAATAATACAAAATTAAAACACTGTCAAATTCGAGTTTCCTCCAGCTGTGTAGGAACTAGATACATCAGCGAATACATATCGGCATCATTCAACGATCGATATAAGGTTATTCGGTATCGTGAATTGAATTTCCAAAGAGATATTTAAACCTGAATTCTAATAGGTACTCCAATTATGTCGATGAGCTGTGACCTCTCACCCTTTTCCCGAGTAATTATCTGCCCCAGTATCGCGCTAAATAACTTATTACGAACCATTTTTCGCCGCCATGATTAAGAAATTCTGAATAGACTTTTAGGAGCTTAAAAAAATGTTAATCAAAGCTTTGACGATATTCGAAAAAAGCAGTGCGGTGATCTTCGAGTCATTATTTTGTAAGCCATGAATAATCCTTTTCGGCTTTTGTGGATTAAACCATGTCCGAGAATGACTTAACAGTAAAAAGCTCTAATTCTTTGTTAAGAATTAGAAAAGTAAACTCTGAATTTTAAAGTTAAAAAATCAACGATATGTCTGAACTATTGTATAAAGAAAGACTTTCGACCTTCACCTGCTCTTTCCATATGTTTCATTCTCTTTATCCACCCTCCCATCATCTCAGTTAGTTTGATTGATTAAACTTGTTACTTTATAGAAGATAGCAAATTTATCAAAATAAATCGCAGAACATCCATCTTCTAATTAATTAATCACATATAATTTATGGTGTAATTAATTTTCGATCTATTAAGATTGAAAGTAAGTCAAGCTTGGATATATCTTCGAATTTTGGATGATGTAAATCCTCTATAAAATTATGAAACTCTGTGCAATATGTCGATACGCGTTTTTGGTGAAACCACTTCAGAAAATCACATCATTTACAGCACCCCAGTCTTCCTCTATCCCTCATACCTCTCCCCCAACTCCTCGTACTGATCCTTGCTTAGAGGTAGGTAGCTACTCCGAATTCCGTAAGCTCCTTTTCTGAGCGGTGCTAACGGCTAATCCCCAACCGCAAGACTAGAGAGCCAAAACTGCGTAATAAAAGCTCTCAAATGAACGAGGGTATATAAACGTGGGTGTATATATATATACGACAGGTAGACGTGGGATAGGTGTATAAAATTTTCGGTAAGATTGGACTAATTTCATCGAATGAAGGTGTTTCGGGCGTTTAATTATACCGAGATTTTCATTACTATCGAACTACCATTCCGCGGCTACTTTTACATTGTACCAACAAGTATATCACGAGCTTTTAACATACTTGATTACTTGACTTGATCGAGTTACGTGCTAAGCGAATTTCCTTTGGTAAATTACATGACCAACGAATCTTATTCGGACGATAATTAGTTTCGTCTCATCAATCTCTTCGCGATTTTTTGTCGCTAGACGAAGAAAATGAGAAATGATAAAAAAAAAAAAATCAGGAAAACGGTTGACCTGTGGGTCAACCCTAAAACTTCCCGCTATGTTAAATACGTTACAATTAATTGATACTATTGTGTTTATAATAAATTAAAGAAGGTTATAAGTATAATTAGTTTTCCCTATACAAATCTTTTTTTCTTCAATTTCTATTCTTCGAATAACTTTGAAACTACTCGACCCATCGATTCCAAAATCTAATCAGATCTAAGTCTTGATGAACCCTCTCGATCGCCGCAAGAATCATTCAAATCGGTTAATTCGTTTCAGAGGTATCGTACGACAAAAAGAGAAATTTTTTTCGTGCAATATCTTTTAAACCAATTGTTCGATTTTGATGAATCTTGCGGCGATCGAAAGGGCTATCCAAGACCTAAGCCTGATTGAGTTTTGAGACTAATCGCACGAACAGTTTAGGAATTATGCTCTAAAAACATGAAAAAAATTGTTTTTTAATTTTTATTTTTCAAATAACTTTGAAACTGCTTGACCGATTGACTCCAAAATCCAATCAGATCTAAGTCTTGATAAAACCTTTCGATTGCCATAAGAACTATTCCGATCGGACGATTCGTTCCAAATATATCGTAGCGCAAAAATTTGTTTACAAACACACACGCACATACGGACGTCCATCCAAAAATAGTCAAAATGGCGTTTTAGGATCCCAAAACGTGGAGATCTGATGAAAACTTGATTTTCGAAAATCGGACCAGAACCAATAACTTCCTTTTTTTTTTTTTGAAAATTTTCAATTTTTATTGTGGGAAGTTAAAAAAAAAAGGGGAGGAATACATGTGAAAAATCTTTATCAATAAGCTGACGCTGATCTTGAAACGAGTTTTCAGTATCTACTTGACATTTTATTAATTCCACTTCCACCTGCACTCGAAACGCTAACTTTAATTGGCGCAAAACAAATCCTCCTGAAAGATGAGTTCTATATCTTATCTCTGAGATATGACGCAAGTCGTTTTTCTACACTTATTCAACTTTTCAATCGTATACACTTTCACTGACATTCAATCTCCTAGAAACTCACTCTGAAAGGGTTTTTGGATCGCTGAATTGAGACCTCAAGACGTGATATAGAAATTCAAAATCGTATGTCCATAAATATTAACGTTACGTAATTGTAAAAAAAAAACAAAAATTGCATAATTCAACTAAAAATGAAGATAAAAAATCGTTTTTCAAAACGGAGCTATAAAATATCAGAAATTGTTTCTTTTCGACAATTTTAGAGATATGAGTGGGCCCAAAAAGCAATAAAAAGAATAGGAACTCCCTTGATGTTCCCCATCGTGTCTAGGTTATTCGTCAATAATATGTCGATGAATGTTGACAAATTGAAGAAATGTCAGTGAGTAAAATTGATCGTCGATAACACGCAGCCAGACAGATAACTAAATAATGCATTAGATTTGACTGTGACGGGTTCATAAACGACGGTGAAACGTGAGGGAAAACTTTACTACCGAAACGTATAAGAAAGTGGATATATGTACAGGTGATTTTAAATTCATTCCTTGCCTTGCTGATTGTGAGTTCAGACGAATACACGAAACCCCGAATTCCATGGATCGTAGAATACTGGGATGAACGGGTATAACATACGAGACTCAAAATGACCCTAAAGGTTGGAAATAGAACCAGCTACACTTGTAAACGAGTCGCGTATGCGTTACGATGAGATTGATCCAATCATCTCAAACGTTCGATCTTTAAATCTGCCCACCGATGTTATTTTTTCCCATTTTCTTTTACCTGGCGTATTATTTTGGCTTGAAAAGCCCCGAGGCATCTGACAATAAGTAAAGTCGTTCCCCTAGGGGTGCATTTAAAGATAAATGAAAAGAGAATTACTGTCAAGTTTACAAAAAGCGAAATTCCATTCCGCTCTTATTTTGGGGTGTGTGATAATTTGTCAACGAAGTATTATAACACATCTTAAATCGCGTGGATTTGTCTTATCCCACGGTTCTAAGCTGCTCGAAAAGCTTTTGCAGACTTGAACTTATGATGTGGGGATAGGGGATAGTCAAGACATTGGGTATTCGTATGATTATTATATTTTTGATCTAAGGATGTCCCTGAAAATTCAATTAAAAAAAAGAAATACCAAAATTATGAACAGATGGTAAGATATCGATTTTTCATTTCAAATCGGTTTCAAATAGTGTAAAATCTAGTAGATTTGTTCGATTTCACTCTTCGATGGTTTTTTATTTTCAGAAAAGTATTCTCCACAATACCACTGGGTCACTTTTTTCTCATCGCGTTGCTGACGTTGAATATTCAATTTTACAAGATTGGACCCCGGTCGATTCCGATCAACAAATAACGATATAGAATTGCCTATTGACGAAAAAAATAATTTGTTACAGTGAATTTGTGAAAAATACTTGTCTAAACAAAATAAGCCATCGAAGAGTGAAATCGAACCAACCTACTAGATTTTTCACTATTTGAAAGCGATTTGAAATAAAAAATCGATATCATACCGTTTCTTCATAATTTTGGTATTTTTTTCTTTTTTTCAATTTAATTGAATTTTCAGGAACATCCTCAGATCACAAATATAATAATCATACCAATACCCAATGTCCTGACTATCCCCTGATGAATTTAACAAAGGATATTGATTTTTGACTAGCCAACCTGATAATTAATTAAATTATCGTAACGAATTTCAAGTGGGAAATTGTACAGTGACGTAATGAAAATGTGACAGAAACTTTCGTACATTTCAAAGCATATATCGATATCATTTCGTAAACCCTAATTGTACAATGTATATGGATGTAGGTTCGTGATAGACTTTTCCGAGGCGTTATATATCCTCCCGATTTTTCTATGGCACGAAACTTTATCTTCATCCTTTTGTGTCGACTAAAAATAAGCAACAAAGGGAGCCGAGCTCGGCAACAGATAGGTATGAGGTATAAAAAGTTCGGAGAAAAGACCACGCGATTGATCCCAAGACCAATTTCAAGATTCAAACATTTTCGGGGTCAAGAGTGTCTTACTACTTGTGTCCTCAGGCCTCAACCCAAATATTATCAGAAAAGGTGTTACTAGGTAAAATAATTATCTTCTCATCAGCCTCCCACGACGTAACAGGACGACCAAAACTGACCGATCGATTTCCTTTGTCGTTCAACGTGATGGGAATCACCGAGGGGTTGGAGTCTGTCGACTCTCAAAAGCGAGTAGATATCGAGAAAGAGGCGAAGCGTCATAAATCGTTGAAATGTATTTTTTTAATTTCCCAAGAGAATTTTGGTTCTGTATCCTCTCATGGACAGTGGAAAAATAAAATTAACAATAATGAAATATAAAGAAAACAAAAAACCGAAAAACCACATCCGAAGATCCGATGTGAGGAAATCCTTCGCTCTTAAGACGTCATCTAATTAGTAAAAAGTACATAAATTAAGCATCCAGTACAAAGAGTGTTTACACGACTGATTAATAACTTCGAACATTACAAAAGAAATCCTGTATTTTGACGCCACGGTACTTCCACAGCTAACGATTCATCAGAACCATATAAACAAAACGCTTAAATGTTGTCCATGGATGTGCCTCTTGAGCCACTCGTTGACAAATTTCAGCGAGCCAATCTACCCAAGAAAAATAAAAAATTGAGTTTTTCGAAATGCATCAGAGTTCCGGGCGTAATTATTTCTTATCTACTAATTCGTAGTTCGAATTGACTTATCCGTGAATGGCTCGTTAGTTAAACATGATGAGAAAAGGCTCTGCAAATTTCAAACCCCGAGCTTAGGTGGTTTTGGAGAAATTATGTGGATTCATAATTTCAATCAATTTTTGTTTGTGTTGTTTCTGTTTCGTTGCTAATCAGTCTGTTTTCGATTCTTCCTGTTCTTGATTTCGGGACCACGTGATTGCTCACTTAAGTCCCATACGATGGCTTAAAATAGTTGAAAAGGATGAAGCTTGAAGAAAATAAGATAGAACAAAAAATATCTATAAAAATAATAATTTTTTAGACCAACATGACCCCCTTAGCGAAAATTCGAATTATTTTCACTCACCTTTCGCCATCGTCGTTGAATGCGTAGTCACCGAGGATAAGATCTCGGAGGCGATATCTTGGGGGTAAAATTAACGGAAGACATGGGTCCGGTTCGGCCATGGCACAGGATGTATCCAGGTTGCCTGGGCTCCCCCGGCCCTCGTCCTTCGACGTCGCCCTCGAGTACGCCCCGCCGTTGTCCGGGGCACCTCGAAGGAGAGCACTAATTACAGCCACCTTAACTTGACGCAATTAAATTCCACAATTCTTGTCGAACGCGTTCTGAGTATAGCATTCCCCTTGGTTTTATCAATCGTTATTTACTCGAATTTGAACAAGTTCTTTCAGACTTTTTATTATCACTTTGCCAAGTTGGGAAGCAATTGATCAACTCAAGGGTAAAATAGTACCCAAAGATGAAGAATTGCGGATACTGTTTCGAAGAAGTAACTACCACTGTTCACTGCCTTAAGAGCTTTGGCAGTTTAATTATTAACGGGAAAGAGTGTTATTCATTCGTTGTTGTTTAATTATTTTTTTTTAGAATTTTAAGGACTCTGGTATTCCGATAATCAAGGAATTTAGAAACTGGATGCCTGGCTACTGTTGGTTTAAATATGAGTTAGGGAAAAGTTGAATAATTTGTTCCACCTGGTTATGCGTAACGCTTTTAGTTTTCCCGGATCCCTGCAAGCTTTTGTGATTTACATCAGATCGAAGAATACCTTAAGGTCTTCAAGTCCCACGTACATACCTATGATATGTATTTTGAAGAATGAATTATAAATAAATATTTGAAAAGATTTGTAATATTTTTATACGTATATCCTAGATTCGATCTTCTTCTTTAAAGAATTTCATAAAGTTTTATAGAAATCCAATACAGTATAAGTACCTTTTGTGTAAAACCTTTCGTCGCATGACTTGACATCAATATCGACTGACTAACTTCAACTAAAACGTTCAAAATATCGTTGGAATTATTTTTCGCTTCGCGTTTCAAACACTCTGATAGAATTCTTAAACTCTACAGTCGACTCAGATCGATATCGTAAATTTTTTTGACTATATAGAAACTCATTTGTGTAATTCCATTTTATTTCTTTATTTAATATTCCTTGTCATTTCACTTTTCGTAACTATAAGAGATAAATTGGATCTTTATTTTAAACCTCTTTTTATTCAATACTGAAAACTTCGTCGAAGGTAAAACAGAATTATTTTATGAAAATTGAACAAATAATAGAAGAAAAAAAAGTTTCTAACCGAGGCTGATATATGACAAAAAAAAAAAAAAATGTACTGAAAAGTTGGAAATGGAAATTTTGTTGATTTATCTCTTCAAATTAAATAAAATTTTACGAAACCAAGATTCAGTCTTTCATTTACACAAGTGGTGAGTAATAACACACATTATTCTTTCAATCGTCGGGAAAAAAAAAAAAAAATAAAATGCCTGAAAATCGAGAACTGAAAATTGGTGAACGCATTACTCAACTTTTTCCCATAATGAGCCTCTAAAAAGCCCATTCTTTTACGCCGTTTAAATAATGCACACGTTGATTGATCCGCAATTTAAAATTCTTTCATACTTATAGACGTCGGCTTTGCGATATCGTAACTTTGATCAATCTACATTTCAGTCCATACCGAAGTTCCATCGACTGGCTTATGGCAGAGACAAACAAAACAGGAATAAATATATAAAGGAGGAAAAGTAATAAGCATGTAGAATGTAGATACACAATAATAAAAAAATGAGATGACTAGAATTTCGACAAGTGGAACTTCGATGAATATTATTATTTGAACGCTGAAAGAGATCCTCGTGAATGATCAATCGCGTGAAAAGGAGATAGGCATATGAGACTTTAATCGAATAATAAAATCAATAAATTTTTTGTACCCATCAATTGCATGGTCTAAAAAAACCATCTAGCATTTGTAAAACGACACAAATACTCATCGATTCATCAGTACACAGAATAAGCTCGTCACCTTTTAAAATGCTCACAGCTGACTGATGGAAGATTCTCATAGTTAAGAACCGAGAAGAACCTTTTGTGATGAGTTATTCAATATTCAATATAAAAAGGGGATGGTAGCTGTCAATTCGGGATTGATGGAGAGAAGAAAGCGTGATAAACATCACCAAAGGCATAAAGCTGATGTAAGGTACTTATGTATAAAATCGTTTCAAATTATTCACAATTCTTATTCTTTGTGATACTACGACGAGTGCATCAAGAACGAAAATACTTGAGACTTGAAATGTCTATAAATAAATGGAAAAAAGCTTTTCTATTGTCCCGAATCAGAATAGAAATTTTAAATTTATTCTACAAGTTTTCACTGAAGATTTTCAAGTGCAAACTAGAATTTGGATGTGATGAAATTGCTATGAGCATGAACTTTAGTTGTATATAAGCTTCGTGGTTCTAATTTAGACCTTGATTTGTAATAAAGCGTTTTGTGAAACGATTGATGAATAAATTCCAAGTCGAAGATAAAATATACTAATTGATTAAGCAGAATTTGAGAATTTATTACGACGTAGAAATGCTGATAAGAATTTCAATTGAAAGCGTTAATTTTCATTTAAGGACGTAATCTAACTTAAACAGAATTATCCTTATGTTCGAAAAACTGAAGAAGAAAGAAATGTAAGTTTTCAAACTAGAGAATCAGACTGGAATTTTTATTCCGACTCGGACTGGCATGGCATCGAAGAAATATAAGGTGTAATATATTTACACGTGCTGAGCCAGGCTAGATATCTGTGAACAATCTTACTAGGGGTCTAAACAGGTCACTTCCTCGGCACGAAATCCGCCCATAAAGCAAATTGATATACAGTTAAAAAAAACGTCTGCAGTTTGAAATTATCGATAAAATCTGAAGAGGTTTTACAAGAAGGAATCGATGCCTAAATATCTCCGAAACGATGATTGGTAATAAAATGATGACATTGAAATTATTAATTGAAACTAATTCACAACGTATTTAAAACTGAAAATTAATTTTTTTTCCTTTAACCAAATAGAGTTTCGAAATATGAATATGAATTTCACAAGTATGAATACATGAATGTCAATACAGTTATGCTAACCCCATGATCTTCTCTTGCTAATGTAAAATTGGAGATTATAATTGCAAAAATGTTATTTTCTTCAGCTAAGGTACGCGAAAGTACAAGCCAGGGGTAGTTTTCTGTCCTTATTTTTTGGTTCTAATTTATTATTGATTAAACAATTTTTGGATTTGAATTTTGGTTTAAGAAATTTTTATTACAGACTGTTCGGAGTGGATTTAGAATTGCATATGACTTAACTTAATCACTGTTACTTTTTTTTTATCAACTCACTGATAAACGAAATGATTGGAAAAAACTTGGAACACAACTTGTAACTTTTCCAATAAATATTAGGTTAGTGTATTGGCAGACACGATGCCTATCTTATCATCGATACAATAATCGTATTATGTATTATTCAAGCGATGGTGGATATGCTTTGATTAAATTATGAAATTCAAAAATTTCTAAAATCAAATTTAAATCATTAACGTGAATTAATTTTACACAAGTTATCATAATCACACGACGAACTGTAATTTACACGATTATAAATCCAAAAGCAAGAAAATATACTGTAGAACACTTGACTTACTTCTTCTTTTAAATTTTATTCAGCTTATTTTATCGATTACTTCCGACTTTGTAATAATTAAAGCTCTTTTTTATTAGCTTTTCAAACCCCTGTCGAGGCTTGAATTAAATATCTGTTAAAAAAAGAAGTCGTGTTTTAAAGCCACCGTAATTGCGAACAACTTGAAACGAAGACGGATAAAAATAATTCGGACCTTGGCACAAGTTGAGTAAACTCGGTTGAACCTTCTTTAATTTTTCTTAATAATGATCCTTACTGGGTTGGTCCCACGTGGGAAGGTCGCAAAAGCAACCTGTATGGGTCACCCGCGTCGCGACGCAGTACACGTGGACTATGTATCGCAGAGACGCGGGTCGCGTGGTGTACTCGGCGATGCCTCGCGTGTCAGTGAGGGACAGACCTACCCTGCCGTCGCGACGCTCACGCCACCGACGTTGACGCTGACGCTGACGCTCATCCTGAAGTTACCACCCTCTTCTTTTTCATATTTTTTTTCTTCTGGTTTTATTCTTCATTTTTATCTTCGCCTCATCGACACCTATGAGAAGCATTTATGGCTCCTGGCCAGCAGCCCTTAGATAAAACAGTTTTCATATTACATTTAGACATTTTTGACACGTGTCTCGATCCCTCGTTCAATGAATCTCTTCAAATTACATTAACAAATGAACCAGACAAATTTTTGATTGAAGAACATGTATGATGCGGGAAGCATTTTGATTATTTCAGATATTGACGTGGTCAAAAAGCTCCTTACGTTATTAAATTTAAGTTCTTCAGTTTGAACTTTCCTGGCTTATTCATTGTGAGAATAATTTGAGGAGATCAACGCAGCTCTTTACTTTTCATCACCTACGGTGATATAAGAAAATTATTGGTTTCCGTCGAAGAGTGACTTTTGCTCATTTCAACGAATCTTCACGTTTTAGACCCTCTAGAATCCAAAAAACAAGTGTTTAGAAAGATGTCGGTATGTCTGTCGGTCCGTTCGACAAACTCGCGCGGTGATCTCGGAAACGGCTCGATGAAAAAATCTGAAATTCACAGAACTTTACAACCAAATGATGAGCATGAAAAATTGCCATGTCCCGTTTAATTTGAACTTCCGGTTCTACCGGAAATGAATTAATTTTTGATGTTTTACTGACAAACCTGTTCTTTTTTCTCTGTATTACCTTCCTAAATGAAAGAATATATTCTTCCGAGTTGAGAATTTCATATATATAGGGCATTCCTTACCAATGAGACCAAAAAAATTGTGAATATACCCAGATCGAATTAGAATGAATGCACTGTATAAAATTATTGTTTGTCAATATATAGGGCGTTCCTTGCCAATGACAAGATCGAATTGTAAATGTACCCAGATCGAATTGGGATGAAATGCACTGCATGAAATTGTTGTTTGTTAATATATGTATAGGGCATTTTTTTTTTTTTTTTATGTGAAATGTTTATTTTCAATCTTTTCTTCGGTTTTTCATTACTTTTTTATACTTTTTCTTACCCTGACAAACCTACGCTTTTTTTTGCTTCCTGATGAAAGGTATCCCAAAAAACTGTTTTTCCAGCTTTTTTTATATCAGTTTATGTTTTTTCGTAGTGAAAATTGTTTTACAGTATTGGTATAGTCGCAGGGCCCTCTTTTAAGCAAAAGAGCGTATTTTGATTGAGAGCTCGTGAAAAAGCTTTTGAATTCCCTTCGGGCAAAAAGTGTACGAAATTTTATTAGAAATGGAATTGTTTGATACATGAGATATTCCATGTCAACTCAGTCACTTAAAATTTCAATTCTGTCAAGGGGATGGATCCTTCTACTTTTTCTTTATATATAATATTCCAATAAAAATGTCAAAGTATTCAAAATATTCAAAAAGCAAAAGAATTACAAAATAAGAAATGAAATTTATATTGAAAGAATCATCAACCCATGATCAAACAGCACCCAAAATTATTTTTTTCTTTTTTCTCTCTTGTCAGAAATTAGAAAAGAATTGAAAATGTTCATAAAAATTAAGCTCGAGCCTTTTCGTAAAAATCAACGTTTTTATCTTCGAACACTATTTTTAGTGTCACAAACGTATTTACAAGTCAAAAAATTTGTATTCACTTTGTTTATCAAAAAGTATGTTTCAAAACGGATATAGTTTGATCTCCTAGCTTCCGATGATTTAGTAATTATAGAGTAGGAAGTGTTACCAATACAATTCAAAACATCAAAAAACAAAACTTAGAAATGATGTTTCAGCAATTTGAATGTTATTTCGATGGAAATAACATGACAAAAAAAATTTGTCAATAATTACAAGAACGTCCCATATTACATGAATTTTTAAGTTAAATTCATCGGCGTTTACGTCACGCGAGTGACCCGTGCGTCACCACAGCGTGACGTGATTGAGGAGTGTAATCACACATAACAATACGAATATTTTCATTTCATTTTTAATTTTTTTTTTCTAACTTCCCTCAATGAAAATTGAATATTTTCAAAAAAAAAAGGAAGCTATTGGTTGCAGTCCGATTTTCGAAAATCGTGTTCTCATCAGATCTCGACGTTTTGTGGTCCTAGGAAGCTATTTTGACTATTTTTGGGTGGACGCCCGTGTGTGTGTGTTTGTAACGTGTGTTGGTACGACATCTTTAGAACGAATCGAC
The DNA here is from genome assembly GCA_963924015.1 of Macrophya annulata. NCBI lineage: Eukaryota > Metazoa > Arthropoda > Insecta > Hymenoptera > Tenthredinidae > Macrophya > Macrophya annulata. The sequence continues at coordinate 11,382,719 of OZ001257.1, read as the reverse complement.
CGATTGGAATGGTCCTTATGGCGATCGAAAGGGTTTATCAAGACTTAGATCTGATTGTATTTTGGATTCGATCGGTCGGGTAATTTCAACGTTATTTGAAAAATAAAAATTGAAAAACAATTTTTTTTCACGTTTTTAACGCAAACTCCTAAACTGTTCGTGCGATTAGTCTCAAAACTTAATCAGACTTAGATCTTGGATAACCCTTTCGATCGCCGCAAGATTCATCAAAATCGAACGATTGGTTTAAAAGATACTGCACGACAAAAATTTCTCTTTTTGTCGTACGATACCTTTGGAACGAATTAACCGATTTGAATGATTCTTGCGGCGATCGAAAGGGTTCATCAAGACTTAGATCTGATTAGATTTTGGAATCGATTGGTCGAGTAGTTTCAAAGTTATTCGAAGAATAGAAATTGAAGAAAATAAGATTTGTATACGGAAAACTAATTATACTTATAACCTTCTTTAATTTATTATAAACAAAATAGTATCAATTATTTGTAACGTATTCATCATAGCGGGGAGTTTTAGGGTTGGCCCACAGGTCAACCCATTTTCTGATTTTTTGTTGTTGCCATTTTGAATATGTATTACCAGTTGCTGACGATATAAATTTGGTATACGAAGTCACAAGTGGTTTACTGCAATTCGATATAGATAATTAAATCCTTATTTGTAATGCTCCTGAAATTTCTTTGAATAAACTCTACATCTTTATATAAAAATAAAAAAAATTCCAAAGCCATACTTCTCCGATGGGCGATGGACATTGTCATCAATTCTCAAGAGTATGAAAACCGAATCTTTTATAGTCTGCACGTACAATCGGAACTCCTCCCGGTGACAAGGGGACTGCGTCGAATGTATAGGTACGAGTTTTCATATATTATTAAACAGAGATTCTTCGTCGGGCATTTTTTCATAACGTTATACTTATTCAACTTACATACAGCCAGAAATAGATAAAAAAATATTATTCGATAATCAATAACTAATAAACCAATATACGAATTTTCACACAAATTCAATTTCTCAAAAGATTCTAGAGTACGAAATTCCATCACGAGGTATAACAAAATTGTCAAAGTTATTAATTACATAAAATATAAGAAAAAGTAAACAATTTTCAAAAATTATCAGTACCTGCAAATGCGTTGATGAAATAAACTACTTAGCCCAAACAGTAACACGATTTTTATTCACATGAAACATACGTCAGACCAAAGACCTAAAGCCAAAGGAAGGTACCCCCGAATTCAGACCCCCATGAATCTCTTGAAAATTGCGAGTAACACTATTTTACAGTCACGCCATTGGGATCACGCAGAGCTTGTACCACACAGACAGAAATATATTTTAGTAATTGGGCGAACCTACATTCAACTTGTCCGCTGTCAGTATATTTTATTCATCAGATAATTATCTCTTTTATTTAGCTACGGCCTCGCGAAACCCTTTGTAATAAATTTTCTGTAGATAGTATCAACCCGGGTGTAGAGGAGGGATGTATGTACATACATACAACAGTGTGAAAGTAAGCTAAATAAAATAAGGCTCTAATTAAGGTGAAACAATCGTCTCAGCACCTGGTATGCCACATGATCAACCGAGCTGTATATCTAAGTATATTATTTCTCTATATGTACCCTCAACCCCCCTGTACGATATCTCAAATTGTACGAAAGGACGGGTAACCGACCATAGAAAAGAAAATGGTTTTGGGTTCCACGGAAATACCGTTCTGAAGGTGAACATCTTCTCCAAACATTTCCCCAGGCACTTCGACCCTACTCCTCTACATGTATAAGGATGGAAATAAATACGCAGTATAACATAACTGCAGCAAGTAGGTATGTAGTAGCTGGTATATGTACAAGTCAAGGGTTATTCTGTTCACATGAGCTTTTGCTTTAGTGACACCTGTGACATTTTTGTTAAGAAAGAAACATCAAAAATGAAAAAAAAAAAATGAAAAAAAAAGACCAGTAAAGGAAAAGTGAGAGACAATTTTATTACCAATTCAAATACCAAATCTCTATAGTCTACACGACATGTGATACACGACAGAAACAACATCTGAAAATTTGATACACACGTGGAGTCTCTTCTTTCGTATTCCCCATAGTGAACTGGGACAATATGTCTAATGCTGATATAAAATTGAATTTTAATAATATGATACAAAGGCATGAATTATAATCCTTAGATCACGGATCATCATTAATCCCATAGCGATATTTAGGCATCATTTTATAGTCAGATTATTTCATACTAGGCGTAATTCTTCCGTTCATTGTAAGTTGAATTATCGATCATCACGGATTGATGAATGGAGGAAATTCTTCTATCATCATGATAAAAAAATTTGAAATTTTTTGAGCTATTATTATTTATTGGTGAATTAATTTTTGAAATTTGCAAAATTTGTGGATTATTATAGCATCTCATAATAAATTGCAGATTCACTATTCTTACAAAATCGTAATATCTATATTTTTTTCTCTCTTTTTTCCACAGATAACACAAAAAATGATAAAAAATTGATCGGGAAATTTTTCACTTTAAAACAACGAAACGTCGGAAAAAAAATGTTTGAAACTTTTTGGTCGATGTGCGCTCACTTTTCTTTATAATATCTTTAACACATTATAAGTTTAGACTATTTCTTTGAAAAACTAACACGACAAGAAACCAAACACAGGAGTTTGGAATAGTTTGAAATCTACAAAAGCTATACGTCGTATAAGTTGTTGTAAAAGCCGATAGGTATTGTACCAAAGGTATAGAAGCTATGATTAAAATTTTCATGAAGCAACGAGTACATATACACCGTGTTAGAAATTTCGTTGTTATTAAATTTGACGTACAGTTGTGTATGACGCTTACAAAATATTTTCATGTTCCTTTGAGGATTTGGAAGTGTTCTAAACCCACCAACATTCTATAATTATTATAAATTTCAAACAAAAATTTCAACATAATTAAAAATGGCGTTGCTAAACCCAAGTCAAGTTTACGTGGAATTCCCCATATACATAATGTATTTTCGTCACCTGTCATAAGGTCTTTTAAAACTTTTTCAGCTGAAATATATATTTTTTATTTAATTTTAAATAATTTTTCGGTTTTATTTTCCTACCTGAATTTCCTGTAAGGTTTCTCACACGGAAAATATCAAACGTAGGTATACATGAAACGGGTCTAATTTAAGAAGTTTATAAATCAATGATTGGACAACTTTTGAGGTTTTTCTCTGATGTTTATGTTTCTTATTTAATTAGCGGTTGGTATTATGGATTTATTAAATTATTATAAAAGAAGGTCTTTGAAACGCGTTCATTTCACGGTAGTATAGTTATAGAGGATAGAAAATACTACAGGATAGAAAATAGAAAAAAAATTAATACACTGCAGTGAGGCAAGTATTTTATTTTCAATAATAAAATGAAAATTTACATTTTATTTCAAAAATTTGAGCTGCAAAATTCCGGGGAACTTGTAGACATGGATTATTAAAAATACTACGTACACCGATATGAGATCACGTGCAGGGAATATCAATAAAGTTAAACCGGCATAATCGAAGATTACTGTATTATCATCGAGTTCAAATTTCGTTTTCTTACCATAAAAACCTGTGCTGCCATCACTCCGACGATAAGGAAAGACCCAGGGACGATGAATTTCAGATGGTAACGTAAATATCTGATGAAATGATTATAATAAATCTTCACTATTTAAAATGACGAGTTAAAAATTTCTTTTTCATATAGATTATTTGCATTTTTAACCAACTGAAAAATAAGAGCAAGAAGATTACATCAAAGTGGTTAATACATTGATGTATGTACATACATAATAATTTATAAATGATATAAGAATTATTCAGTTTAGTTAAGTTTTCTTTAAACTTAATGACTTTTTCAAAGCTGAAATTAAATTAAATCCAAAAGCTTGCCTCAAACTAATTGATCTTCATGTTATTAACAAAGTTAGTATAAAATATGAGTTTCACAGGCTTGTTGACCGATCAATATACAAATATGTATATAGATTGCAGAATTCTAAAGTGACTAATTTATGTAGGTAAATCAATTAGCGATGTTTATGTGAAGAGGTAGATAGTTGAGTATATTATAAGCAACTAATCATCGTTCTGTTTAGAAATAATGAAAATCTTTGATTTAATACTTAAAAATAAATTACATACATTATTAAATTATATCAAATTGATGCATCATTGAAAATGTTGAAGATATAGGAAGTAAGATGTTAATTTTCTTCCGAAATTTCAAATGTCATGTTTTCTATTTTGATTTATTTATTTTCTTTTAATCAGAATTCAAGATATCATTCTTATCCACCGAGTTGTCGAAGCATGGTCGATAAGTAAGGAAACTGTATTTACAACGAACTAAAAGCTGCTTGAAAAATGATCAAAGAGGGCGTTACTTGCCGACTAAAGACTGACTTATAACGGTAACATAAAATATAAAAGCGCGATAAGTAAATTTGAAAAAAAATAAAAATAAAATAAGAATTTTCAAGCACCAATTAAAACCGACAATTAATTTTTTACATGCAATTAAGAAAAGAAAAAAAGCACTTTTGAAATAAAATAAAAACCAAAATCTTTTTATTTGTTTATGTTTTTTTTTTTTATATTTATTTTTGTTTTTGTTTTTGTTTTTAGTTTCTTGTCAAATCTTACCCAGGAGTGATAAGATAGGCAACCAGTAAACTGACGCGATAATCGTCAAAGAACGGTGAACGGTACGCGTAACACGTGTTACATAAACGTCAAGTGGCGTAGACCGGCGACGCTTACATAATTTTAGGTACCCCCGTACCTCGACAGCAAACACAACGCAGTGTAAACGAAGTATAAGCGAAATATTTACACGCTCATGTAACCATACTCTTACGCGGTACTCTTATATGACCCTTTCCTGCCAAGGTGCCAGAGGCTGCCGAGTAGCAAGGTAATAGAATCGCAAATTTCGTAATGGAATCATAAATTTCGCCAGAATCGAAGACGACTCGAGTTTTATCTTTGCTTGAAAATTTCAATTTCGTGGTTTTCTTTTCTTTTCAATTTCGTTTTTTTTGTTCTTATTATTCCGTCAAGAACCCAATCCAATCTAATTTTCAAAAATCACATGCAAATTTTTTCTCTCCATTTAATTCGAATGTGAAAAATTTAATTTTCGGCACTGCAAAGTCTACGAAAATTTTATTCCCATAGATCGAAACGTAAATAAGCAAAATAAAAATCTTCCAACAGTTCATTTCGACTAATTGAATAAATTGCAGATTCTATAAAAGGCAGATAACTTGTATTATATATGATGTCGACATATGTGTACGGATAGAACATGTATGTATGATCTATCATACAATTTTTTTCTCTCTCTCTCTCTCTCTCTCTCTATCTTTTTTTTATTTTTTCTTTTTATTTTATTTTATTTTATTTTTTCTTTTTTTCTTCTTATAATCCAGATTACGTAAGTCTGGTAATGTAACCAAATGTATGTAACGTGCTTGCATAAGGCAACCTCTACTCACCAGCCCACACTGCGGAATAATCTATTGTTTGGTAATAGTTATAGACCGTTGTATAACGAACAAATTAACCAAGACAATTAATGCAATACTAATATTATAATACTTATGACTAACTTTCTGTAAAGTTTTGCCAGTTTTAGATTTTTTTTTGATTTTTTTTATTTATTTTTTTTATGCGTTCTTTGGTTTATCTTTGATTACAAATAGCTAATTTTGCGAATTCACGATGAATTATATAGAATACTGAAAAAACAAAGATTCTATTCCGATTTCTTCATCAATCAATAAAAGTTTAATTTATATTTGTAAATCCAAATATATATACCAAGTTAATAAAACTTTACAGACTTGAAAATAGCTGGGATTTTAAGACTTCGATTCTGCAGCTGGAGTCTTTTTCAAAATCCCTGTTTAAAAACAAAAAGAAGAACCATTGTGATAACTCCATAATTAAAAAATTCAGTTTTCACTAAACTTTCACGTATTTGTTGTCTAAAAAATCACCTCCGATCATTTTTTATATGGACGCTGTGTGTGCAGATGCAGTTAATTTTTTTTTTTCAAAGATATCTTTATGAACGAATAATCGGATTATAACTTAATTTGTTAGATAAATCGATGAGGTCTTATAAATCTCAGATCTGATCAGATTTTGAATTTTACCGGTATAGTAGTTTTTGAATTGTTAAAAAAAAGAATCTAGAATTTATATTTCAATCAATGACATCTCGAGAATTACAGATAAATGAATTTTGATGAATTTTTTGTTCACTCGATAGGATTTCGTCCAACTTAATCGGATTAAATTTTAGAATCAATCGATTTACTAGTTTTTGTGTTGAAAAAGGCATTCATTTTTTTTTTTTTTTTGTTTTACACTCATATTTCTTGGAACTCAGGTTTTAGTTAAAATTAAAAGATTCGATATATTTTGAACTTAAAAAAAAAACCGGCCAGATTACAACTTCCAGGGCTGGTCCATCGAGGTCAGCGAAAACGACCGGAAATTGTTTCTCAATTAAAAAACAAAAAAAAAATCAACAGCATTGCAGTTAATCAAAAGACAGTAAATGAAATGAAACTCGTATCGTTAATAATCCTGACTTGAAATATAGTTTGAGATTAGATTTTCTTGTAAATACTGCATGTAATACATGATTAAACGGTTTGTAAAACATGCGATTACCATACTTGAAGAAAGACGATGAATTTCATCAAGTATATACCCCATAGGTATAAAGTAACGATAAATAAAAAGAAAAGAAAAAAGCTTGCACTAAGTTAAAGTACAACTTAGATACTGGAATTTCTTTAATTACATACTTTTTTACAACTTGCAAAAAGTGATTTCGTATTATTGAATTATTCATGCACTTGATCACGGTGTTCGAAAAGTCCAATTACGTATCTCCTAGGTATATATGTAGAATAGAAACATTCTCGGGTGATTGAGTATAGGCCGTATAAAATGTTTATATATTACAACTCGAAATCTCACTTGTGGTTAAGTAATAAACTTCAAACGTTTCTTAGTACCAAAATATAAAAAAAAAAAAAATAAAAATAAATAAATGAATAAATTACAGAATTTATTCATCGTATAACTACATACACGTTCGTTATGAAATAGTACATATCTTGAATAATCTCAAATCATCACTCTCGTCTCTTGCTATTCTATTCGCATAAATTACGAGATACTTACTCTGGCAGTTTGAAATTATAAAAAGTACAAATAAAATGAAATTACGCTAATTTAGTATCATCTTTATTCGACATATGGATCAACCAGTAAACTAAATATCGTAACAATTTACGTTAGTATATAAAGACGTCATGCCTTCTTACGTTATCCCTAATCAAGAAACGCGACTGATTACGAACGACTATAACGCCCACCCTCTTCCTAACGAAGACTCGACTTTTTGCGTCACCCTTCACGTTACATAATTGCAAAATCGCACTTGTCTCTTCTTGCAACTAATAGAATTGATGCAAGATTGCAGGAAATTGGCAAAGGCCTAGCTAATATAGACTAAAATCAATTAATACCAATAAAAGTATACCAAGGTGAGGGTGAATTTGATAAAAAAATTTAAAAGAAATATCCATTACAATACTGGGTTATACTTTCTCTTCAAAAAATTGTCCATTTCATTTAAATTAAGCATATGACAAAGACCTCCTTATACGTTTAAATTTTGAATCTACGCCAGAGTTCTAAGTAGACTTCCACATAAATTACAATCAGACTGATTGACCTCATGTTTAAGTTACGTCCACATGGCTCACAGCCTCCGTTTTTTATACTGACTAAAAGAAAAAAAGAAAATCTCTCAAATTTATTTTGAATAAAGAATATCGACCATTTTACCATTTTAGAAGAATTTTCCATGTGTGATTGCCGTAAGAAAAGCCTTTGGATCTATATGTATAAAAGTCGATATACGCAGTCGAGCGGAATGCATTAAGCTGTCAGGGGCTAGGGTCAACCTCGAGACAGACAACGGGCGAATTCCTAGCTACAGTGAAGTGCATGCGATTTACTCTTGTCCGTTGGCCAGTATCTACCAATGCAATACAAAAGCGTCGTTTAACTACAATTACATTTGAAAGAGTCGCCGCCTACTCACATTGCGTAAGTTATCAACTCAGCCAACTGCAGGGAGTCGACTAGTTTTATTTAGCCGGATACTTTCACGTTACATTTTTACCTTCATTGTAGTATGAAGCTAGGTGTGGACAGAGCTCGGGTATTCTGGGTATTGCTGAATACTGATATTGCCAACTATCGCTGTTACGTCGTCATGCGATACGCCTACCGTTTACAGTATGAAAATATTACATTTTGATACAAGTGTTGATTCTCGGAGGAGTGTGAAGCTTTTCGGACGAGCAAAGCGAGGGTGACAATCCCACGAATTGAGAATCACATTTCGCACGTGTATCGAACCTTGTTTATCGATACGACGTGCGGAAAGTTGAATTTTCCGCACGCGAAGTCAAACTTTGCACCCGGCTTGTCGAAATTAGTACATTTCGTTACAAGTACTAAAGTTACACTCGTCCGAGAATCATCTTTCGCACGTGTATCGGACTTTGTTTTTCAACACAACGTGCGGAAATTTGAATTCTTGTGCACGTGAAGCGGGCGAAAAATCGAACTTTGCGCTCGGCGTGTTGAAAAATGGTAGATCCTCATATTCCTCTGAATTTTTAACAATTTTCACGTTTTTAAAATCCGAGATCTTTCCAGTGGTTAATTAGTGACTCTCTTTATCGACTTTTTTTACCAGAGAAACTTGTTGAAACTATGATTATTTATTTGTTTTTTGGGTCACTATGTTCCCATTTGTTGAATAATTGCTGATAATTTTGCAAACGATTACAAAACTGATGTTATAACGTTGCAACACTATTATAAGCACTACAGACATCCAGGTGGTTATTGCGTATGCGAGCTGTACATAATACAAAACTGCTAATGCAATCGGATATTTCGATATATTGATAATTATTAAAAGATAACTTATTAGGAAATAAAAGATGACTAAGCTGCTATCTAAATCTCAGTGATTATCATTCCCAAAATTTTCATCATAAAAAATATATACATATATAATATATAATATATATATCACAGACTGTAATATGTCAATCACCGTTTGTTCGTTATTTACATTGACATGCTAGCTGCTTACAATTTGAAATATTATTATATGAATACCCTAGTATATACCATTACGAACAGGCAGGTGTCTGTTTGTCTTACAATATGCGTTATGTAAATTGCAAAGTTAACAAAACAATGAATTTTCCAATTAGTACAATCACGAGATGTAAACTATATATTTGAACTGCAAATAATATTCTTTGCACAGTATATCACTGCGGAAACAAGACTTCGTCAATTGTTAATAAGCTAGCAATTCCACCTTTTCAATTTGTTTCCGTTAGAAATAATCAAGAAAAAAAGAAATGAAACACAAATAACAATAATAATGATTAATCTTGTAATCTATACAGTTACAAATCTTGATAATATCTACACATACGAAATGACGCGTAATTCAAAAACCGTTAAATTACACACACTCACACACACACACACACGTATATAAAGACGTGGGATTAAATTTGTGGTCTCATCGAGTTTCAACTGTTTAGACAGAATTTTGAGAATGGCAAATGTGACATACGTCCATTGAGATATAAGCTAGATAATTTCATCTAACAGATGACCTTGCTTGATAGGATTCAAATCACGCGGTATTAAATTAAAAATTCTTTTTTTTTTTTTTACATTTATATTTGTGGTATAGGATGAAGTCACAGTGGTTATATATGAATGTTCATCTATATATGTGTATGTATATGTGTATATGTATGTTATATGTATATAGATACGTTGTTAGCGCAACAAAGCAAAGATAATATCAATAATATAGCCGAGGATTTGGCAATCCTTGAAATTAGTTGAGCGTGCAGAACCGAACCGCGCACTAGGTGTTTTCAGCAAATGATAATTTCGTAATTATACATACACATGCATTTACATTGAATTTATGTATTGCTGGTCTTCACGCTCGTTAAACGCAGATACTATTTGATTCTTATTGCCACGGTATATGAGGCGGATTAATAATTCACTTGACATTTCCTCGAGCCCAAAGCTCAGCGACGATTACTTCGTAAATAAAATTATATACAGTATTATATAAGATTGGCAAATTTCATTTTTACAGTATATCCCAGACTCGAGAACTAATTTCAACAGAATTTTTCTTGCCCAACAATAAGAAGCTTTCGCTTCTGTAAGTACAAAGTTGGAAAGCTACTTTAGGAGCTTTACAAACTTCGGAAAAGTAAAGGATACAAGTCTTGAGGTGAACAAGGATTAAAACGAGTCAATGTTGAAGTCGTGAAAAAACAAAAAAAAAAAAAAAAAAACACAGACAATAAAAGAAAACAAAAAAATTATTAAAAGCGTCGTGTCCGAATTATGGGAGTGGTAGGTATTCTGCAAAAGCGATAAATGAGATTGAAAAAAAAAAATTAAGTACGTAAGTACATTAAGTTAATGTAGAAATAACACAAAAAAAGAAGAAAAAAAAAAAACAATGTACTGTTCTGCGCATGCAAACAATAGACAGCTATTGTAATTAAAGAGTTTTAATGAATGTAACGAGCAATGAGCTACGTTTAGAAACAACAGGATGGAAGATAGGGCGGTACCGACAGGATGTGTTTCTTCACTTCCGAAATGATACGTCCATTACGAATCACGTTAAATTACAAGTGCGTAAAGTACCTGGTACACGAGTAAACGAAGAAATTAAAAGGAACGCAGTTGTAGGAAGTTGTAGGTATCCGTAGGTACAGAAAGATGAGGTAATATTGACCAATGGACGATACTGGTCAGTCGATTTTTCAATAAAACAAAAGAAAACAATTTTCCAATTATTTTTACGTTTCGAAACTGAAGTTTCCATTCCATACCAACTCGACCTGGCCGTAATCCTCAACCTCTAAGATTTGGTTCTGCGATTTTTTGTATCATTCTTCTGACTCTAAATAAGGAATAGAATTTTTTTCAGATTTTTCTAAATAAATTTGAGCGCGTCATGAATCTATTAATTTCCTTTTTTCTGATTTGAAAAAATTTTCAAATACTTTGTATCAGAAATGAAAATTTTTGACCCAATACTCAAAGTGTAATGGGCTTTTGCTTCAACCTGTTTATCAGCTTTTCAGCCGAAAAAAAGGGAAACATAAATAGAAGTGAAGGTTAATTGAGTGTGGACTATTGCTTGAATTTTTTTATGCATACTACTGAATTTTTGAGAATATTTCTCAGATTTTTCTGAAGTATATATGGGGTATTCCGTGTCACCTCGATCAACGTTGGACCCTCAAATTTTTTGTTTTCTCTCAAATTAATTCATGTAAAAGTAGCACTAGAAAAATGCCCACCTTTTTTTTTCGACGCATACTTCATCAGTTACGACGGTTCAAAAAATTTTCAAAGTCGACCCATTTGTAAAATCTGAAAGAATTACCGAAAATTCTATATTTTATTTAGAATTTTTTGGTGCAAGAGCCATAATGGGACGAGACCTCCTTGTAGGTCGTTTTGGGCTTAAAACATCTATAATTCACTCCAACCGTGTAGATCTCTTACCTTGCTGATTATAGACTTCCTAAATAATTACCATATGATAGATATTCTTATAGAACCACCCGAATAGTCAATTGCTATATATTTTTTGAGTTTGGATTCTTTGAGTGCTGAAAAGTATTTTCAAAAACTCAAAAGATGGTATAATTATTATTATTTTTTTTCTGAGTTTTTACGATAAGATAATCCTCGCAACCCAAAAACTTGCCAAATATAACGATAAGATATTCTCCTCAGAGATCTACACGGTTGGAGTGAATTATAGATGTTTCAAGCCCAAAAAGGCCTAGAAGGAGGTCTCGTCCCATTATAGCTCTTGCACCAAAAAATTCTAAATGAAATATAGAATTTTTGGTAATTTTTTCAGATTTTATAAATAGGTCGATATTGAAAATTTTTTGAACCGCCGTAACTGATAAAGTATGCGTCGAAAAAAAAAAAAAAAATAAAGATGGGCATTTTTTGAGCGCTACTATTACATGAATTAATTTAAGAGAAAACAAAAAATGTGAGGGTCAAACGTTGGTCGAGGTGATATGAAATGCTCTATATATGTATACTCAAAATTGACCTCTAGCTGCTTCTAATGTTTTTTCACTTTTTTTTCGTTCAAAAAACTGAAAAACAGATTGAAACAAAAGCTTAAATATTTCGAATTTCAAATGGAAAATTCTCATTTCTGACACAGAATTTGTGAGAATTTTTTTCAGATTTTCCGATCACGACCATCGAGGTGTTGTAGAAAAAAAAAAAAATTTAAAAATGCACGACGGGCTCAAATTTATTTCGAATTATTTGTAAAATTTATACGAAATTGTATAATTTTCATGAATATCTCTTCTAAAATGAAATTTGTCTGTAATAATATATAATTATGCAACAAGTGTGTAAAACGTGAATGCATCACGCACGTACGTGTTATATTAGTATATTTCAATACCAGTGCGAAAATGTTGATTCTCGGATGAGTGTGAAGTTTTTCGCCCGAGCGAAGCGAGTCGAGAATCATCTTTCGCACGTGTATCGAACTTTGTTTTTTAACACAACGTGCGCAAAATTGAATTTTGCGCACGGCGTGTGGAGAACGATATTTTTTCATGAAACTATGCGTAAAATTCGATTTTACGCACTGTTGCATAATGGAGCGTTTTACGAACACTATATTTTTTTTTAAATAATAATAATTTCCATTAATTTTCTGTAAATCTGAAGTGTCAAATTTATTATATTATAGTCATAAGGCTTGATTTAGCATCAATTAATATAATAATAATTAACACAATAATAAATACAATGTCTTAATAATTAATACAATCCTGCTCACCCTGTATCTATCTATAGGTACATATTATAAGTATTCACGTGTTTTTTTTTTTTCTATTCCAATTACCAAGTGCAGAACGTGTGTATTAATTAATTACACAGTACGATCCACTTATAGTATCTTGTTGATGGTCATACTTCGACGACTATAGTCATTTTATTTTATTTTAATTTTTTTTATTCCAATTTTTTTTTTTTTTCCTTCTTCATCTCATTTTTTCCTCTTCTTATGCCAATTACTGGCAATTGATACGTAACCGTTAATACTATAAATCTAACAACTTTATAGCACTGCAGTTACCGTGCACACGGATTTAATTTCATCGTGTACGATAATAATTTAATATACGTGTTATTAACTAGAACCTTTTAATACCATAACTAGGCATACTTTAGCGGCCAAGTTTTCATCATGATGCTTCATGAATCGAGTCATGTTCTTAATCACACGAGCAAGGCTAATTATATCATCCGTTAAAACTAACGCATTTAATAATCCATATTACTTCGTAAATAATTTACATTCTACATCATAGCTGGCAATCTTATTTCCAATAGTCATTAATGAGTTGTTATTTTTCATTAGGTTTATACTAATACGTTTAAAGATCTGTAATTAATTGACGATCGAACTGAGATGAAACAAAAAACAAATTAATAATGAAAAATGAAGAATTTAACGTCAATTGACGCTTCGATAAAAAAAATTTTAGGTCTCTATCTGTCTTATAACTATAGGAGATAAAATTCTCACGCATACTACATGATTTAATGTATTCTGCAAAAAAGATGAAAATGTTAAATACTGCAGCGGGATGATAGGTTAATAGTAATTAGAATTATTAACTGCAGTTGACTCGATGCTGGTTTCAGGTTATTACAAGTACCTACTTCTGCCCATAAATAAACTGCAAGTGAATTAATACGCCAGGTCTGAGCCTCGGCGAGCTTAAAGAAAGCCTCTGTCATAAATCAGGGATATTTTCGTCATCTTGAAAACGCTGTATTTTCCTTGATGAATAAACAAGAGAAAAAAAAAAAATTATCTCTTCATTTTATTTTCTTTCATTTCAGAAAAAATAGAAAAAAAAAACTTTCATATGGTGACGTCAGAAACTCTGCTGCAGCCAATTTTGCACATACCATACATTAGCGCGATTCATTTCCAGTTTTACTTCTCTCCAATCTTAAGATTTTTTTTTTAAATAAGTTCGAAATAATTTCATTTTAATATTTTTCTCGATCGGGATCGAAAGAACCGAATAATATATTGTCCTGGAAGTAGACGTTCCTTGAAATTTATGTGTTTATTGTTAATATCTATGAGACATCAGGAAGAATGACGACAGAGAATACTATCTTATCGTGTCCAAGTGCTAATTACAAAATTCCGCTACATTTTTATTATATACGTATATATGTATATACCAGATTAATTTTTCGCGTCAAGAATATAATCAGTTGGGGCATCGTTCTATGGTAGATTACGTAACATATAAAGCATGACACGACCGCGAGTCTATTGATTCCGTAAGACCATTTTACCAGGCAACCATGTAGCCGTGAGGCACTCTGGATTCGAAGCAAGCCGACAGCTGTCGTCCTTCGCTAATATATACTAGGTGAAAAATTTTGTGGCGGGAAATTTAGAAAATCTATTATAAAAATAAAAAAATTAACGAAAAAATACATCATAAAATAAAAAAATAATAATAATAAACACTCAGTCAGTCGGTGACTTTTATTATCTTATACAAGTTTCACGATTCCCAAAATTGACGACGTTGATTCTAGATGGAATTGTATAAATCAAAAAGCAGATATAAAAGAAAAGAAAAAAAAAGAGAGAAAAAAATAAAGAAAGAAAAAAAAATTTGTGCGAATCGAAAGCATGAGGATTAAACTAATATTTTCAATACTCCATACGCAAAGTTTTATTTTGCGCCCGCTTCACGTGCCCAAAATTCAACTTTCCGCACGTTGTGTTGAAATACAAAGTCCGATAAACGTGCGAAAGATGATTCTCAACTCGTGTGATTGTCACCCTCGCTTCGCTCGGTCAAAAAACTTCAAACCGTCCAAGAATCAACACTTTCGCACTAATATCAAAATCTACTATTCTATAACGCAAGCATGATTTTTACGCGTTTCTTTCAAAGTAGCCGTTTACGTGCCAGTGGCAGGGAACCAGTGGTAGAGATCACGGAACTGTACAAATGAAGGCACATTTAACTCCTAGGACTAAAAACTGCCCGAATACGTACTCCGCGCATGCGCATTAGTTTTCAACGCGTGCCTGTCATTGTACGTACCTACTCTGTCTACTTTGTGTATCGAATCGAGCGTATAATTAAACTTGTAAGACATGCTTTTGTTGTATAAAATATTGTGTGCACCACGTAAGCAATAGATCTTTCACGCTGAACGTTAAAATACCTACTATACTATTTATGTCATAAATTCGCAATACATATTAGAATCTCTCGCGACGCTCCTGAGACTTAGGTTTATTACCTAGCTGTAAGGTGCCGGCCACGCGAAGTAGTATGAGGTAATTGATATCGATTACGTCAGGTCAAGACTGACCAACGACTTCCCTCCAATACTATGTTTATAATGTAGTTTCTTTTCGTATGTTTGATTATTAGTTCATTTTAATTTCTTTTTTTTGTTTTCTTTATTTTTCATGCCATTTTTTATCTCCACCTCATCTGCAGAGACTTATGATGCTGTGATCACATGGCTCTGTAAACGTGAGAGCTTTGAATCCATATCGTATCAGACCTATATACTATAATATAATTGTGTAATGAAAAAGGTATCGAAATAATTATTTCTCGGTATATGTATACAACGTAATCTGAATTATTCGCAAAAATCAACATTGACATCATCGATCAGTCGCATGGCTGGGTGTTTGAAATACAAATTGTTAAAAATTGATTGAAAAAATTAATTGAAACAAGAACAGTTAGTTAAATATTATTTATATACATATATGTTTTCTCGTATTCATAAACCTTATATAGCCGGGAAAATAGTGTGGGTTGGTGATTGGGAATCGCGAAAACAAATTTAACCGTCTTACGTATCGCGGCGCGGTGTGGTGCGGTGCGGTTCGGTTAGGTTCGGTCGCGTAAAATTTTACATAAAATTTACGTAAGAGAATATAACTATTATTAGGAATTTCTCAAAGAATAATAATAATCATAATAATATTAACAACAATAATAATAATAATAATAATAATAAACTTTGAACGCAATGAATGGGATGATTGTGGTATCATATTTCGCAAAATTGATTACGCAGTGAAATAAGAATCGCATAGAAAATAAAAAATTCACACATATTATAATTCTTGCGATTTTTAGTTAGGAAGGAAAAAACGATGATGTATATAGAAATAGGACGAAGAAATCTTGCTCGCGCAACTACCAGGCTGATATCGACCCCCTAGAGGGTAGAATAGCCTCGCAATGGGCGCTGTATTCCAGTTCTGATTAAAAGGTGTTTCATTCAATGACCCAGGCCGAATCGGGTCGGCCACAGGACGCCAGGGTGATTTATATCGTAGAGAATCGCGTAACCAAGGGTAAAAAGAATGTACACGGGCCAAAAACCTATACCAAAGTTTATACCGTAGTTGGATTAGTTCCACGTGTATATACAAACTTGCATCAGTTGGCTAAGGATCAAAAATATTCACAAGAATCTTTGGTAAACGTTTCCACGACTTTATGTTACTAAAACTTGGGTAAACGCTGGTATGAGCTTACAATGCAGTGAAGAAAATTGGTGTAATTCACATCACGGATATGATTGATATTTTAATCATATAATTACAGTTACGATCCTGCAGAATTGAAGATGTTGAAAACTGAAAACTGCCTTTGATAGTTGGACAAAGAAATTCCCAATTTTTGAGTATTTTTACGTATTTAAAGAACGAACTAAACGACACAAAATGTTTAAAAACGGTTTAATTATCGTTTAAAAAAATTTCCAAAAATGTTCAAAAACCGTATACTTATAAGTTTTTTTTTGTTTATTTCCATGATCTTCAGATTGAGACTCAGGACCGCACACCGCACCGTTGTGGAACCTCCATTGGGCCTTGCTTCAACGTTGGTGGTGTCATAATATGGTAATGTTTCTACGGAGTGTTCCCAGTTACGTAAGCCGACATAAGACGTCGCGATAGCAGCTGCCACTCGTATATATATGCGAACATATACTGATATACACAGCTCTTATAAGTGCACATACACATGTGAACATCGAAACGTCGAGCTGCTATTATGCAAGAGATATGCAGCCAACGAGCAACAAAGGATCGTTTAGATGACATTATAAACCCACCTCGAGTCACTGTAAAGGCATTGCTACTGTTATTCTGGTCAGCAATCACCCTAACGCATATTAGAATTGACACATTGAAACAAAGAATCGTGTAATTATTATAACATTGTTCTATTATTTATTTTTTTTTTATTTATTTTGCATTTTTTAACTTACATGCCATTGCTGATATTCATTCCTTGACAGTTTATTGGAGTTAGGTATAACGTCGCTTGGACGATATCATAAATCAATTACACTCCACGAAATGAAAATAGATTTCTACGAAGCAGACGGTCATTAATTAGTTATTAGTGCTCGATACTATATTGTCGTGACCTTCTTATAATGAAGAAGAAAAAACTAGAGTGGTCTCTATGAGTCAGGCTTAGGACATCCCGTTCAGATTTTTTAATGCTCAAAAAAATGGCATCCTGTGAATGAACATGTTACAATGAAATAATAGAAAAAGAAATTTATTACGAGAGAAGAGTTGATTTTTTTTAAATGTTTTTGTTCCAACACAAAGACTTATAGATCGATTGATTTTAAGATTCTAGGAGATTTAAGTTAGAGCATGTGCTATTGGTTGACATAAAGATCATCAAAATCCGTTGATCAGGTCTTGAGATATCGTCAATGAAAAATATTTTACATTGCAATTTTGGTCTTTGAATAACTCGGAAACTACTGCACTGATAAAAATCCAAAATCTAATCAGTTCTAAGTTGAAAAGAACCGCATTGATTGATATAAGAAAGGTTGAAATCCGTTTATTTATTATCGAGATATCGTCGGGGAAAATATTGATGTCCATCTGAAAATGGTCGTAGATGATTCTGTGGATTTCAAAATCTGGAGATCTGGTGAAAAATCAATTTTTCATTTTCAGGGTGATTACAATGTGATATATGCGTTGATTCCCTTGATGAAGAAAATTCACCTGTTGATAGGGAATCTTATATCAATCTTATGAATTTTCGGTTTTCCTAGATTCTCTAATGAGAATTGGATTCATTTCCCATGTCTCAACGTGAACCCAACCGTGCGGTGTGCGGGGGCCGCACAGCATGTAATGCGGCACGATGTTTCGTCACGTCCACTCGAACGCCCGACAATAGAAGTGCTCATGAAAGGTTACGTATTCCAAACAGCAAGCAGGCCAACTCAACTCAACTCAACTCTCCGACCGGTTATGAAATACAGGGCAGGGCGGGCATGGGCAGACCGATGTCTTTCCTGCCCCGCAAGTTCTGCTGCACCAAAGAATAAGAGAACCAACCTATAATCTCATATCTATACGGTGAACGTTTCAATAAACTATAATACCTACCATTCCATAAAATCGAGTTGATTTTCATCATTTTATAATAAATAATAATCATCAGTGACTTTGGGATCATCTTTTCGAAATCGGATCATCATTAATTCTTAGCATACTGAATAATCAGACACATCGTGCACAGAACATTTCAATTACGTATTAGAAACGTTACCAATTTTTATTTTCACCACTTTTTTTAATCTTCGAAAACTTACGTTTCAGTTAAACTGGGCTTATTGCTACCATTAAACCTTGCAAACGATTGCCTTTCGGAAATGTAACTGCAAGCTTCGAAAATCATATTTCAAGAGACGTAACAGAATTAGCATTGCAAAAATATTTCAAAAACATTGCTTTACCCACGGAGTAGTTCCACGCTCGCCGCTAGGTTCAAGTTCGGCGCATGAGTCTCTCGGAAGTAAAAATATACCGCCCTAAGTACAACATGCGCTTATCTGGCCGCTGGGATTGAACCAATGCTTTTTAGATACTCGTGCGGCCTTTTGGTTATCAGTGCAAAATATTTTTATTCCCGATATACGTGATTTCTGGAATCTGAGATGGCTTAAGTTCGACGATGAGTATAACAAAGGAAATTTACAAATTCAAAAAGCTTTATCAGATCTCGGCGTGTCAATTTTATGAAACACTGTTGGAATACATTTGAAATGTCACTGAGACGTCTAAAACAGACAATGTTATAAAAGTCGACATTTTCACTAATTCAATAAATTTTTTGAAATTTAACAGATTATTTCTGAAATCGTTGTTTTTTTTTTTTTTTTTATTTCGTAGAAAACTTGGAGTGATTTTGTAATGCGAAATTAGATCGTAACGCTGAACGATCTTCCCGGATAAAAAACGGGACGGTTTATTATTCTGAAAATATTTCTTTGCCAATCCGGACTTGAGTAACGCGTAACGTAAATTTGCCAAATATTTGTCCACCTTAATAGGAGGATAAACCGTGAAAGCGTAACTTTTATTTCGCAATCTTATTATACTCAGGATTGCAGCATTATACCCACGGAAAAGATTTGTCAGGCGGGTGTCTATGTCATGCCATAATTATTCCGTCCTATTTTTTCTTGGCAAGTTCTTGACGATTTCAGTGTTTCTTTTATGTCATCGGCGTCCACTTGTTCCTAATCTTTTATTTATTCAGTCCCATTAAGGATCAAAGCTTTTGGTTTGGAATTAGTTGGTATAGGTATCCCACCACCTCGTCTTACGCAAGTCTACTCATTTTACGGAAACTTCTTTACTCAATGACTCGCTTAAATAAATACGAATTATTACTTCTTCCTTCACATTTATATGTATACTAATGCCTTAGCTCGATATTCAACTGAATAGTAGGATTTACATCCTTTACAAAAATAAAGTATCAAAAATTGCAAATGTATGTAAAAATCTCATTACGAAACAACAGGCCTTTTCTTAATTGAAATTATTATTTATTGTTTTTTTTTTTTTTCACGGTAGATTGTGCTTTCAGTGCCGAACACACGATATTCATATAGGGGAAGGTGAGGCTAAGCCGGCCTGTGAGGCAAAGCCAACCACCCAAAAGAAAAATGAGAAAATAGCATTTTCGACACGCTGGGTACAAAGTTCGATTTTGCGCCCGCTTCGCGTGCACAAAATTCAACTTTTCGCACGTCGTATCGAAAAACAAGGTTCGGTACGTGTGCGAAAGTTGATTCACGACTCGTGCGATTGTCACCCTCGCTTTTCTTGGGCGAAAAACTTCACACTCGTCCGAGAATCAACACTTTCGCACTAGTATCGAAATGTACCATTTCATGTCGATGCTGGTCACATAATACGACATGTAAAGTGATAAACGATAAAAATTTTGGAGGGTGGGGCAAAACCGGCCACCTAAAAAAAACGGTTGAATCGTATTTTTCCATTGAGGTGAGTAAGAAAAAACTGTACCTAACATATCTCTGCCTAAAGCAATAAAATACCAGGACGATGAGGCAAAACCTGCCACTAAAAAAGAAAATTATACGAACTAAAATTTGTATTATTTGTAAATTTGTATTATTTGTAGCATTTGTAATATAATTGTAGCAAAGATACGTTAGATACAATTTTTTCTTACTGGCCTCGATGCGAAAACATGATTTGGCCATTTTTTTTCGGTGGCCGGTTTTGCCCCACCCTCCGAAATTTTCATTGTTTTTAGCGGAATCACTTTACAGACCGTCTTGTGTGACCAGCATCTACACGAAAATGCTATTTTCTCATTATCTTTTGTTGGGTGTTCGGTTTTACCGTACAGGCCGGTTTTGCCCCACCTTCCTCTACATGTGTATATCATTTGCAATTTGGTCACTATTTTTGGCAATAAACAGGAAACAGACTAGATTATATCGAGTTTTCATTACACAATGGTTTCTTTGCGTGATTATTTTCCGCTTTATTATACCGAGTGTTTATTATAGTTTATATAGTTATATAGTTTATTATAGTGTTAATGAAACATGAAAATTGTTCCAGTACCTATAGTAGAGAATGAGGATTATTATCTGCTAAAAAAAATTCGTCTTGATTAGTCAACGTGAGATGGCTCAGAGCTTTGATATAAATACTAAGTAAACGTTAATTTGCAGTCAAGACAATACGTCTTTGTAGAGAATTTTTTATTGCGTCTTTAATACGACTGCATTTGCTGGCACCTTCAAATTTCGTGGGTTATGACGATCAACCGTCGAGCAGCCGCAGCAATTTCAAAATAAACAGTTCATTATGATCTTGATACTGAAAGTTAAATTTTTGGTATCTAAATTCATCTTCAAGTCCTAAATAATTCAATTATCATCTTTATTTCACTGGAAAATCGACTGACCACTATTGTTCCGTCCTCCCCTACGCATTAATCTTTAAGTAGAACAATTCACAAACAATATCATTACCGTCATGAAACGCGAAGCAATATTTATACCATTTCAGGATTTTGAGGTCCTGCAAATATCCTGCAATTATTAATCTCAGACTTCGGCTTCTTCTTCTCAAACAAGGAAAGGAATGTTTCATTATATTAGATATGAGTCAGGTTTTATCAGAGAAAAACGAAGATATCTATTCGGTAACTTGATATTTGTGATAAAGTACTTAAAGTTTATGATTCACTTGATCATTCTGAGCGAATATAATTAACTAAGAAGTGGAAACAGGTATATCATTATACACATTACACAAACATTTTGTATGTTAGTATAATTTTTTTCATCCGAGGTAGCTATACGAGACGTTGTCTAATTTTAAAGGCAGACCAGCCGGATTATGTAAACTATTTACTTTTCGTAAATGTCGCGTTTTATTGGCTCGAGTTAAACGAATTTCGACTCGGTTAATCCGGAGCGTATCTCACTTTTTTTTTAATTTTATTTTATTTTTTTTTAAGGGCTAAATTCAAGCAGTGAAAAATTAATTTTAAACTAAAGTTCAAACGTTGTAGATATTCCATTGTTTCGAAAATTTGAGACAATTTCGATTCCCACTGCACGGGTAATCGATCTTAGATGGTAATTTATCGCTTATGATGTGAGAAACTTATGTCGTCTGAATGGCCCTGAAATCTCAGGGGCAATGATCTCCGGTATTACTGGAGTGGCCTTGGAACAGGCGATCATCTGATCCTACGTTAATCCTCCAGTTTTAAGTCGCAGGGGAAAATACGACAAGGATTATAAAATTATTCCGTTTCTCTGGATACAAAAGCGTGTAATCTCGAGTCACAAGTAGTTTTTGGAAATTATTTTTTCACCTTGTCTCCACCTCCACTTGTTTACTAACCATACTTAGCCATAGCTGCAAATATTCAGCTATACATACATATGTGTGAATTACTTGACATAATTTGCGTATTTTTCATCGATTCAAAGTCCGTTGACAAATATCTACGTATCAGCAAAACAACACATTCTACATTCCACAAATCGTCCAGTTAAAACATATATTATATTTTTTTTTTTGCAAAAAGAAGCTGATAGTTACAGAGTTCAAAATCCTCTGAACTCCGTCATATAATCGGAAGAGAAAATATTGTCAGCTCAAACAGTTTGATAGATCTTCATTGTATTATTTTTAACTTGAAGTTATCATGATTATCACAGAATTAAAAAACTGAATTTTCAAATGATCTCAACGATTTAAGATCCAGAAAATCATCTCCGATCATTTTCAAATGTACATCAATTTTTCGATCGACAAGATCTCGATAACGAATGAACGGATTTTATCCTTTCTTATATCGATCGCTGCGGCACTTCCCAACTTTGAGCTGATCAGATTTTGGATTTGATCGGTCTAGTAGTTTTCAAGTTATTCAAAGAACAAAATTTTGTAATAAAGTATTTCAATTGATGATATCTGGAAAACTTGTCAATAGATTTTTATTATTCTGGTCTCAATCGATAGGATTTTCTTCAACTTAAATCTGGCTAAATTTTGCAATTAATTGAACCTGTAGTTTTCGTGTTGGAATCCAAAGAATCAACTATGGGTTCATGATACAGTTTTTTTTACTTCATAATCAAACTTTTCACTTATCTCCTTGTTTCCACGGAATTCAATGCTCATTTGAAAAAAATCTTCCATCGGTTTGTTCATGTATCTCAAAATAAAACATTGGGAGGATTAGTTTTTTTTCCGAAAGATCGTCGCATATACGTACCTACAGATAATTGGGCGCATATATCTTATACCTAATCCGGACAAATTAAAAATAATTTTTATTGTTTCAATAATATTTGTGTTTATTGGGAAAATACATAAACGTAGAAACGCAATCGGATGTCTATCGTCTGGTCATGAGGTCTAAAAATTTTTCGTTGGCCAGGACCCGGTTCGAATTACATAAGTCTACATTAGGCTAGAATCACCATCAATTTTATGTTCAACGATATCTCGAAAACTAATAAACAGATTTCATCCATAATTGGATCAATCGATGCGGTTCCTTCCAACTTAGAACTGACTAGATTTTGGATTTGATCGTTCGAGTAGTTCTCGAGTTATTTAAAGAACAAAATTTTGAAAATTCAAAAATTTTAATTGACGATATCTCGAGAACTAATCAACAAATTTTGATGATTTCGGTCTCGATCGACAAGTTTGCTCTAACTTAAATTTGGGTAAATTCCGGAACTAAGTGGTCCACTAATTTCAGCGTTGGAGCCAAAAAAATCAACTCGGCTCTCGTAATGAATTTTTTTTTTTCATATAATCAAACTTTTCACTATTAAAATATTATTTTTTGAACTTGAAACATGAAACGAAAAGTCCATAGAGGCTAGCCGACTTAACTGCTTGTGTTTTATGTCTACAGTTAGGTTATCAATATGATTAACGAAGTTATACTTATCTGTTGCTCTCAATCCAGTGTAATAGCTGTTCGATCTAAAACTAACCTAGCATCTGCCTACTATGAGAAAGATAAAGGACACAGAGCCATCTATCGTCGAAATTTCCGACTAAATTTCTACGCAAATAAATCGTAATCACATTTTTCTGTATAAAAAGTGTTTAGAAATAACAAAAACCTTTCTGTCTCTGAATAAATGTCCGTCTTTCTATAATCCCGGAACGTCCATATATGGTATGTGAGCTTAAGAACTCGATCTCGATCAGGAGGGGAACTCGAGAGGTTTCCCACCTTTCGGGAATATAACTTCTTATGTATTTCTTGGAGGCTCGTTCGGCCGGTTAGCGCGAGTCGCTTCGCTCTCGCTGCAGCATGAAAAGTCGTTGCATTGTGCCGGGGAATGCATCGCAGCCGATGGGATTGACCTTGTCTGGGTGTTCACCTCGTCTGGATGCTGGCGTCGTCGTAGTCGTCGTCGTAGTCGTCGTAGTTCGTCGCTGTTTCAACTCGCTCGTCGACTGCAGTACGAACGAACGATGATCGTAGCGGTTCAAAGCAACGCGACTAACACCAATCGCCAGACCTGTAGCCTTATGTAATTCGAACCGGGTCATGGCCAACGAAAAATTTTTAGACCTCATGACCAGACGATAGACACCCGATTGCTTTTCAACGTTTATGTATTTTCCCAATAAACACAAATATTATTAAAACAATAAAAATTATTATTAATTTGTCCCGATTAGGTATGAGATATTTGCGCCCAATTATCTGTAGGTACGTATATGCGACGATCTTTCGGAAAAAAAAACTAATCCTCCCAATGTTTTATTTTGAGATACATGAACAAACCGATGGAAGATTTTTTTCGAATGAACATTGAATTCCGTGGAAACAAGGAGATAAGTGAGAAGTTTGATTATGAAGTAAAAAAAACTGTATCATGAACGGATAGTTGATTCTTTGGATTCCAACACGAAAAGTACTGGTTCGATTGATTGCAAAATTTAGCCAGATTTAAGTTGAAGAAAATCCTATCGATTGAGACTAGAATCATGAAAATCTATTGACCAGTTTTCCAGATATCATCAATTGAAATATTTTATTACAAAATTTTGTTCTATGAATAACTTGAAAACTACTGGACCGATCAAATCCAAAATCTAATCAGCTTGGAGTTAGGAAGTACCGCTTCGATCAATACAAGAAAGGATGAAATCCGTTCATTAGTTATCGAGATTTCGTCGATCAAAAAATTGATGTACATTCGTAAATGGTTAGAGGTGATTCCGTGGATCTGAAAACGTTGAAATCCGGTGAAAATTCAACTTTTCATTTTCGGATTGATTATATTAAATCTTAAGATTAATAGATGTGACGTGGTGCATTTAGCTGCAATTAATGAGACCAGATACAGCTTGATTTAGGAAATTGGGAGTACTCCAAAATGCATTTATTTATCAATCAAAGTTTATTTCACATTAAAAAAACAAAAAAAATTCTTCTTTAAAAACCTTTGTCGTAAAGTTTTAGGCCCTTCGTTAGTCCGATTAGGATCGTTGAAGACTTATTTTGTTCAGAAAAGAAATCCTCATCGTGTGGACGAGGGAATTTTTTAAAATAATATCCTATTGGTCAAGTTATTTGCAAATTAGTGGCTTAAATTTTCGATATATTGTATATCGACCGTAACTTTTCACATGATATTTTTTTTTACGACCGATCCCTACGTTCATAAGATGTAGAATTTCTGTCCGAAGAAAGCAAGACCTTGAGAGGTTGAATTAGACCAACGATGTGCCTGAAACCTTACGACAAAGTTTCCCTAAGAAATTTTTTTTTGTTATCAAACCAATAACTTTTAATTGAGTACTCCGAATTTCCCAATTCAAGCACAGACTGGTCCTCTTAAGAACACCATAATAACAACGAAAATTGATATTTCATTGTACGTAATAATTATCGTCTAATAATGAAATATCGTTATCTATGAAAAAAAAAATAAAAATATTGTCCAGTTGTTAGTATAGTTTCTGGATTGAACAACAAAATTATCTAACGGTCTGCGCGCGGTATGGAGGAGGCACGCTGCGCGGTGTTATTACGTAATGAGGTTATTAGTTATAATAGGAATGTCGGAGTGAAGAGGAGCTGGCTAAGATATCTTGTGTAAAAACTTTTGACCATTTCACGTAGCTGATTGAAACTGGCAATCGAGACCTTCGGTTCTTAACATTTAACTAGCTAGTCCGGCCAGACCAGCAGCTAGCCGTGTCAATTTGGCGTTACATCACCTTAAAAATCTCAAGGATTAAATCGGTTGGAAATTGTAAAACTTATGCGCGGATTTGTCACGAAACGTTTTAATGACTAAATTACGTAATCCAATTCGACTCGAGTTGACTCATGCTATGGTAATCTGTATAATAAAACCACATTCACCTTATCCTATTTTTTTTTCTTTCTCTTTTTGTTGCTTCGTTTCATCAGTTATACATGCACCGTTCGATATTACATAAAAAACTTCGATTTTACTCAAATTTTCTGATCATTAATATTACTAGGGTGAAATCAGGCAGTACCGCCGCCACCCTAACGTATTTTCAATTTTTAACTTTCCACAATGAAAATTGAAAATTTAAAGAAAAGGGGGGAGTCATTGGTTTCGGTCCGTTTTTCGAAAATTGAGTTTTCATCAGATCTCGACGTTTTGGGGCCCTGGGAAGCTATTCTGACTATTTTTGGATGGACGTCCGTATGTGTGTGTGTGTAAACAAATTTTTGCGGTACGATATCTTCAGAACGAATCGACGGATTGGAATGGTTCTTATGGCGATCGAAAAGGCTTATCAAGATTTAGATCTGATTAGATTTTAGAGTCGATCGATCATGTAGTTTCAAAGTTATTTAAAACATAAAAATTAAAAAACATTTTTTTTCCAAGTTTTTAGCGCAAACTCCTAAACTGTTCATGCGATTAGTCTCAAAACTTAATCAGACTTAGGTCTTGGATAGCCCTTTCGATCGCCGCAAGATTCATCAAAATCTAACGATTGGTTTAAAAGATATTGCACGACAAAAATTTCCCTTTTTGTCGTACGATACCTTTGGAACGAATTAATCGATTTGAATGATTGTTGCGGCGATCGAAAGGGTTCATCAAGACTTAGATCTGATCAGATTTTGGAATCGATCAGTCGAGTAGTTTCAAAGTTACTCGAAGAATAGAAATTGAAGAAAAAAACATTTGTATAGGGAAAACTAATTACACTTATAACCTTCTTTAATTTATTATAAACACAATAGTATCAATTAATTCTAACGTATTCAACACAGCGGGAAGTTTTAGGGCTGGTCCACAGGTCAACCGGTTTCCTGATTTTTTTACAGGACTTAGTACGATAAGCAATAAAAACCTACTGATAATTGTTTATTGGATCCTTATCTATAGACAAATTATATAAAACACCGTTTTGTTTTGCAAATTACAGTTTTATTGCAAAAATAAGAAATTATAGAAAAATTGACTTCCAGAAAAGTGGCTGGCAGTATCGGACATAGTTATTTTAATGTTCGCGACTACTGCTCTAGCATATCGTTTGTGTATCACGTCCCTCTCTTTCTTTTCGAATCATCTACTTTTTACCCGACATCATGCAGTGCATCTGAAAAACAGGGAAACCACGCTAATGGGTATCGCATCTGGGTCCGATATTGTCAGAAAACGAAGTGTCCGGTACTGTCAGAAACAGAAAAATATTTCTTCTGAACATAGGTTTAGAATCACTCATATTTTCGCGAACAAACTCTGAATCTCTGATTGGTAAACGAGTTCAAAATACATACCGAAAACAACTGCTCCAAAATCCTTCTTCAAAGAGACGAAGTGAGACAGAAAATTCTCCGAACGCAGTGCGCGTGGTTTAAAAATGAACATTTGGCAATTTTTCCGGCTAACACGCATCGACACCAACTTGCCACTCATATTGAGTATTTTTCGGCGGGTTAGGAATCAGTTGCCATGATCAGATAAACGCCATGTAGGTAAGAACTATTGGTGTCCGATACTGCCTGCTGGCCGGTACTGCCTAACTTCCCCCTATCTATAAAATATACATTAAAAAATGACTGCAAGCATATCCTCCAAGCCTAGGACGCAATAGTGCTGCTTATACATCAGAATTAAAATCATTTTCTCACGTAGGTACATAAGACCGAGGAAAAAAAAATTTATATACTAGGTGAAAAATTTCCGGAAAAAGGAGAACAGTAAAACTTTACGACACCCAACGCAATTCTCTCACGCAAACTTCAGGGATGTGTATTAAATATAAAAATAGAAAGATAAAAAAAATTTTATGCGTTCTATTCACTCCGAATCTTTCTTACTCATAAATTTTCACATTTCAAACCAAAAAAAATTGTCAATTATGAATTATACGGTGCAACGAGTAGCCAAGCACATGCTGAAGTTAATTGTTTCAGGGAATTACTTAGATAAACAGGCTGAATCTAAATAAAAAAAAAAAAGTTCAGCTACATATAGACACAGTTTTTTAACATCCCGTTTCAAAATAAGGAAAGCTATATATTATAATCGCTGCGAAAACGATTTTTCACCAGATCTTGACGTTTTGAAATCCTGAAAATCACCTCCGACCATTTTCAGATGATCATTAATTTTTTGTCGATATCTCGAGAACGAATGAACAGATTCCGTGCTTTTTTTTAATCAATCCGTCCATTAGTTTTTGAGTTATTAATTAAATAAAAAAATTTTGAAGAAAAATGTTCAATAGATGATATCCCGAGGAGTGATGATGAATTTTTATCATTTTGATCTCACGACTTATACCTACTTGTTACATAAAGTACAAAATCTATTTACAACCAATGAATTATTGACTAGAATAAAATTAAAGGCGACTATCAAGACGACGTTTTTGGATTCTACTGGTGGTACCATTTCTGATTGTCAGTTTCAGCACGTCCGGCATGTCTTTCGTGCTCTAGGCTTGAGATCCTCCGTCTGTTTATACCTCTTGAAGTATGAACGTTTCATTAAGTGATCTGCACACGTAGTAGTTTAATCGTTCGTTTGAAGAGCTGAACATTATATAGTGTATTTGCAATTATCCGGTGCAGTCGCGGTAAAATTGACAAACAATGTATATAAAACTTGGTTATTTTAAATTATCGTGAATTTTCATGGTATATGAATATACTTAAATGCTGAAGTGCAGGTTTATTAGTGAAAAAGTATATCCGGTAGCATTATACATGTAGAAAATTATCAACGGATGTACGAGTGATGCAACATTCCGATAAAAGATGGTCGTTACATCAAACGTCGTTCTAACGTCATCGCCACGTAAGAGAGTAATTTAAAATACGAATTGAGAGAAGCGAGAAGTAAAGAGAGGGAGGAGAGAGGGATAAATATAAAGGGTCGAGAGCAATCCTGGTTCACGTAACTCAACTCCTAAAGGCTGGAGTTAACGGGGAACGTAACAAATAACCAGCAGACAAACTTGCACAACGATATCTCTTCGTAATAACGCAATTACTTTAGTATAAATGTTCTTCTAGTAGTTGTATATACCTATGCCTATATGTGTGAATATATTTATCTTAGATTACAGGGGTACCATATAGTTTTCAGTTTCTCTTTGTAATAACTATTCGAAACTGAAAACTAAACTGGTATATATAGAGAACGAAACGAGCTTACAGAGCGATTAAGGAGGGCCTATTCCTTATACATATATACCTGACTTTACACAAATGCAGTAAAATAATTTTTACTATGAGAAAACGTTAAGTAATTTAAAAATAAATACTGTGCAAATTTCGCAAATTATATCCACAAACGAGCCAGAAAAGTTTAAACTAAACAACTCGAAATTGAGCTTTTAAAATCGTCAATATTTAAAGAGTAATCGAAATGTTCCCCACGTCATAGATATTGAGCTTTTCAATTAAAACTCTTCTGGCTAATTTGTAAACCTGATTTAAAAAGACCCAAGTAAAGCTTAATAAACAGGCCAGTGTCGGACTAGTACCATTGCCGACGATGCAATAGTTCATATCAGTACCGGATTAACACCGGTAAATAGTCGGAATGATAACATTGTACCGAAGTTGGTAATCAGGACTGGTCCGATATTGCGAATAAACAGTAAGCCAGTAGCCCAGGTTCCTTCAGAAGTATATTTTGAAAACTGAGCATATTCTTTCACAGGGTTTACCCCCTTCCAGTTTTTAGCCCTTGAAATGTATTGAGAGAAGCTGAATAGTGTCCCAGCGACTTGTGCAAACACTATACTGCGGATGCTGGCCCAGTAGTGGGCCGTATTGAGAGTGCTGGTAGATTTTACACTGTCCAATACTGGTCCAGCGCTCAATGTCGAGGCTCGGCTGTTGAGGCTGTATCACTTAGTACGAGAGCCAGCTACTTTTTTTTCTGCAATCTTCTACAGAATTGATTTTCTTGTTGGAAAATGTTCGCGGGTGTCCCCTGAATGTAAATTTAAGTTGGTGGGACGAAGGGGTTGAGCTTCAGCCGGCTTCTTGGAAAACTCGTTTTATCAAATATCTCGTGAACCGTGCATCGCACGACAAATATGGTAGATACCTTTCTTGTAAGTAATAAAATTTTCTAAAACTTTTATTGAAAACTTTTTTCTGTAAGGTGCATAGATTTTTTTTTATAGCGTGGTAAACTTTTCCCAACATGGTTATTGCTAAATGCATAATTAACGGTTGATGAAACAGTAAAAAATGGTGAAGTTCGCTACGTTATAAATCAAAAACTATGCACTATACAGGAAAAAGTTTCAAACAAAAGTTTTAGAAAATTTTATTATCTACAAGAAAGGTCTCTACTGTTTTTGTCGTACGATGCACGGTTCACGTGATATTCGATAGAACGTATTTTCCAAGTTATCCCGTTTTTCTAACAGATACAAAATCCTGGTATGTTAAATATAGTTCATTAAACTGTGTAATTTCCGGCATTCTCGGAGATCTCGGAGACACCTTCTCGAAATTATTTGGCACCGATTGCATGCGTCTTAGCGTCGCCGCAATATTATATCCCCAAGCCAAATACTACGTTAAAGCTTCGATAAACAATCGGATAAATAATTGCCGGTTAATACTATACAACGAAATCTATGTGTGCATATATTTTCATATATTATGTATATGTATAGCTGATATGTATAACGTGTTTATGAGCACAGACACGTCTTTATAACTATTGTTAGTCGTGAGGGGTGACATAACACGGTATACCGTCCGATAGCCCCGGTCTGAGTAACGAAGACAGAGATACACACACTTATTTAGCACAATCTCTGATTATATAAACTGTGCTCTGATTCTCAACTCGAGAAGCAAATCTACTCTTCTATACAGTACAACCGTGTATGTATGTATGTATGTATGTATGTACCTACGTCTAGCTTGCCTGCTTTGCGGGTACGACGCGACGCACACCGAGTTCAGTTGCCGTTACGTAATGTTCATTCGACGTTAGTTGTTGTTCTGGTAGAAATCCCTCGTATAATAACGATAGGTATAGGTATACGTGGTCCATACCGTACGTATCCGTTTTGATATACCGACATGACAGAAAATGAAGTTTCGATCGATTCTGGGAGAGATTCCACAGAAAGTTTGACAAAAATTGATTTTTTGGATTTTTAATGTCTGAAAAATTGGTCAGTCGGATGACCTCCATAGTCCAGCTCTAGAACTTCCCGTTTAAATTTTTCAAGCTCGTTATATAAAGTGATCTATGAATAGATAGTATAATTGAAAAATAAAAGAAGGATTTCAGGAACGAAAATTTGACCTTTTTTTTATTATCAAATGCTCTAATTAATGGATCAATTGATTCCAAAATTTGAACAGAGCAAGATTGAAGAAAAGCCTATCGATAGAGAGCAAAATCGTCGAAATCTATTGAGCAGTTCTCGAGATATCATCAATTGAATATTTTTTCCTTTTTTTATGGGGGGGGGGGGGGGGGGGGGGGGGATTTTGTTTTTTGAATATCTTGTAAACTATTGGGTTGATCATATCCGCAATCTAATCAGTTCTGACTTAGGAAGAGCTGCATCGATTGATCCAAGGAAGGATGGAATTTAATCGTTCAAAAAATTGATGCCAATCTGAAAATGGTAGGAGGTGATTCTCTGGACCTCGAATCGTGGAAATCTGGTGAAAACTAAACTTTCCATTTCCGGGATGATTATGAGGAATCCCACTTTTTCAAAAAAGGAAGTTAAAAATATTGATTTATGATTTTAAAAGTCAATCATCTTAGTCGAATTAAATTTTATATAAGGTACATGCGTTAAAGTTTATAAAAATTCATGGTGATAATATATAACAATTTTTAATTAATGGAGAACATCAACCCAGAATTGTATCAAACTTAAGAAGGTCGGCTAGTCAAAAATCAATACTTGTTGGTAAATTTGTCAGGGGATAGTCAAGACATTGGGTATTCGTATTATTATTATATTTGTGATCTGATGTTGTCCCTAAAAATTCAATTAAAAAATAAAATACCAAAATTATGAACAAACGGTAAGATATCGATTTTTCATTTCAAATCGCTTTCAAATAATGAAAAATCTAGTAGATTGGTTCGATTTTACTCTTCGATGATTTTTTATGTTCAGAAAAGTATTCTCCACAATACCACTGGGTCACTTTTTTTTCATCGCGTTGGTCACGTTGAATATTCAATTTTACAAGATTGGACCCCGGTCGATTCCGATCAACAAATAACGATATAGAATTGCCTATCGACAATAAAAGTAATTTATTACAGTGAATTTGTGAAAAATACTTGTCTGAACAAAATAAGCCATCGAAGAGTGAAATCGAACCAATTTACTAGATTTTTCACTATTTGAAAACAATTTGAAATAAAAAATCGATATTTTACTGTTTCTTCATAGTTTTGGTATTTTTATTTTTTTTTCAATTGAATTTTTAAGTACATCATCAGATTACAAATATAATAATCATACGAATACCCAATGTCTTGACTATCCCCTAATAAATTTAACGAAAAGTATTGATTTTTGACTAGCTAACATCCTTAACAAGATTTTGACAAAATTTCGGTTTAAGATGAAAACACAAATTGCCAGAGAAACTGAGTAAAATTTTCAAAATATATGTGAATTTTTCTCTATCTTAAAATCATTTTCTTCTGTTTTTTTGCATCTTTAATATGCTCAAAAAAGTCTCATCCGAGTTAACGCATACTTTTGGAAACTGTTAAATTTCGCACGAAAAAAAAAACAAAAAAAAACAAAATAGAATCAGATTTAATTTTTTAGAAAAGAGTTCTCAATATTTTGTAATGTGATTGTCAACTGTTTTGAAAATTGTCGCACGATCCTCATTCCTAAAAAAAAGTAAAAAAAAAAGAAAAAACTTTAAGCCCCACAAGTTTACCTTATACTTATATTCAAGTTTGAGTTATATCTAACAGTGCGATGTGTTACTCAACTCTCACAACTCACTTATACATATATATATATATATATATATATATATATATATATATATATATATATATATATATATATATATATATATATATATATATATATATATATATATATATATATATATGTATATAAATTTAATACGTTAGAATAAACAGTAAAAAAAAGAGCGGGGAATCCCCGGTTGTCCCGGTTCATTGAACGTTAATTTTTTTTTTTTCTATTTCTTCTTCATCATTTTATTTACTTATTTTTATTTATTTATTTTTTTTTTTTATCATTGGAATCTGTTCACACAAGAATATATAGTATACGTACAATAAAAACGGATCTACGACCTTTCGGAAATTCCATACAAGCTGGTATATCGAGACGAGTTACAAAGTCTTCAGTTTTGGAATTGATAGCTATAATTCTTATCTTATTTTTCATTAATGAAACTGCGCTGCGATATACACGAATAACAATTATAATATCGAAAATGCAGATATTATACATATATGAGACATTCCACGCCAAACCAACCTAAATATCTGACTCTTTTTTTATCTTCAGGTATGACTCAGAGTAAACAAAAAATTTATACATATATATATATATATATATATATATATATATATATATATATATATATATATATATATATATATATATATATATCTTTTACCAAGTTTTGGATTTTTTGGACTACAGGTTTGATTCCTACTGCTCCCAAAATCACCCCAATAGATAACCCCAATCGATTGGCTTCAAATTTTTCTCATAAATTCTTTGTTAAAAAACAAAAATTTTTAGTCCAATATGAAAATGGGCACACTATAATTGGTTTAGAATGCCTCATATACACTAATAGAGAATTGTTTTTTTTTTCCTTGATTTGAACGAATTCTTTAAAAGTCACAACGTCTTTTTTTGTTCCAAATTCTAATCGAATGAATATATAGTTTCGAACTAATCATTTGGTTAATTAAATACATCGAATATTGTCAAAAAAATAAAAAAAAAAAAAAAAATTAAAAAAAACTGAATTATAATCAACCAAACTTTTTGATCAACCTTTGACCGAATTTTGGTATCGAATTAATAAAAGAAAAGACAAAAAAGAAGAAAAAAAAACTACAATAATCAAACAAAATGCTTGACTTAATTAGTCAGCCACACTTTTCTATTTTTTATTTTTTTTTCATTTATTTTTTTTTTCCTACAATATTCCAAGTGTAGATGTACGTAAGTACATACAACAAGTATTTACAGATATAATCGGATCGTTGAAAGTTGATCAACGAACGAAACCGATATGTCACTGTCGAACGTGCAGCGTTCAAGGGTTTCCCCACCACCGACACCTTGGCGCTGCATTGCAACGCACGACCATGTCAAATAAAATATAGACGTGTGTTACAGTACAACATGTAGAATATATGTACATTATTTACATACACACGTATACATCGCGACGCGACGAGCACGGCGTGAAAACTTCTATCTCTCTTTCTCTTCTTCGTCTTTTTCGTATTTCTTCTTTGTCTATCTCTCGTCTGCCCCCAACCTCAACAATTCATACTCATTCATTACATAAATGATCCCAGTGTTTACCAAGCTGTTTTATTTTTAGTCATGCCGCGGGTCGGTATTTATTATCTACATACTCGTATAATACACGATTTGTATAAACCAGCGTAGTTTATTATATCCGATGATTCTCCCCTCCTTACCTCCCTTACGTAGTCAGACAAATTCTACTGCACATCGCGTATAGCTACGCTGTATAGATGCAAAGCACCGAATGAGGAAGAAACCGTTTCGTAATTGGACGTATATGTATGTATATCCGAATCGCTATAATCGTTAAACTTAATTTTTAATTGAATCTTGTTCTTCTCATTCACATGGCTTTGCGGATCGTGACTATTTCATTAACGGTTGGCACCTATCACGCACGCACTACGCACGATTAGGTACACGTGTGAGGCTGCAATTCAATTGTTATCGTATTCTAGTACTTCAAAATTTGTACCAGTTCCAATTCGAGTCATTCCATTATATCCGACTGTTGTCAATATCGCGTAGATATGCGTCTTTTATGTAACCGCGAGTCTATTTTTGAACTTGTTTGCTTCTCGTTGAAGCGAGGTTATGTTATATGGTGTTTGCAACAGCGTTCGTCGTCAGTTTCCGGTGGCGCGCAAGCGCAACGTCATTCAAGTTTAAAAGAAGTCAAGAAAAAGAAAGAAGGGGGTGTTAAAAAAAAACAATAAGTATAAAAGTAAAAAAGGAATGGAAAAAAAAAATGATAATGTAGAAGAAAAGGCAACATTGTATCCGTCTGTGGACAAAAGAAAACAAAACAAAATATTAGAATTCTTGAAAATACTAGGTCACAGAAAATACACACGTGTACTTACAGAATTGTTATACTTTCCACACAAGGGTATAGATATAGTTAACCTAACCTATAACTACATACACGTGCTTACACATATATACACATATATGAGAGAATTTCATTGTCCTGATAATAATACACCAATTTTCATCAATTTAACAACCAAGCCCCGTGCAAATAACCTCATAGCTTAATGCTCTGGTAATCCGCGAGATGTAATATAAGTAATTGCGCGTAGACCGTAATAATATATACGACAACGTGTATACCAACCATTAAATTTTCTCGAGGAGCAAAAAATAAATAATAAAATAATATTACTATCACATAAGGCATTATATATAGTACCTATATACAAGAATTATTACTGTAATTTTCTACAGCGAGGTAAGAATTACTTAACTTAGGATATATTTTGTCGAAAAGATCATGATAAGATAATATGCCTATTCGATTACGGGAGAAAATGTAAACAAAAAGAAATAAAAAAAATAAAAAAATCGACGTATATATTACTCAAGAACTTTGCAAAATTTTTACAAAATTGATCCAAAGTGGAATCGAGATAGTCGTTCTTCATTTTTCCAATAAAACAAAAAAAAAAAAATATTATGTACTTTCATGAAAACCATAGGCAATGAAAGTTGAAAACATAAATGGTCGCAGAAAATGAAATCAACGTTTGCACGACGGTGTATTGTGCAGTGGAAGAGAGTAAAACTTGACGTCTTTGCAGAGCTTTGATAAAATCGAGGCAAAGACGCATTATCCTCCGGTTATCGCTACTGGTCATGTTATGACTTAGGTAACTCTCGTAAACGCAACATGTCGTGACCTGAAGGAAACGTAAGGACATAGCTATGACGTTAGTGAATCCTCAGAGCCATATATTAGGACTACGTCAACGCCTTTAGCGCCTAAACGTACTGACTTACGCAATGCAAAATACTACCTACCTCCGTTCCCGTACCCCGATTTTGACGATTCACTGTTTGTTAGCCGCTTATACAAAGGTGACTTTACTCAGCCATAAACAGCTTACGCAAGTCGTTAGATAAATACGTTCGCAAACAAACCGCATGTGTTATAATATTTCATAAATGTCGTTTGCCATTTTCTTTAATGATCCCTCCTAATCGCACCTGTCTCGTAACACCCGCAAATCCATATTAATAAAAAAAAATAAAAAATTATATTCATATCGTCATACTTGCTTCCATTGACAGACAGTCAAACGCTGAAAACTCATCGCGCCGATTTCATAGCGTCAATTTTGTTTGTTTCTTTTTTTTTTTTTTTTTTTACACATGTTGGTCTTTTTTCATTCGATTTCGACATTTCATTCATCACAGGTAGGTATTCATAAAAATAACTTATTAACGCTCAGTACTTGAAAACTGAGCCAGGTAATTGTAAACATTTTGCCCGAGTCCAAGAAAAATAAGAAGCTTAAAAGGGTATTTCACTCACGCTATATCAAAAAAAACGTTTTATCTTTTCTTCTAAATTTATTTGCGCTGCAACATTAACGAGATTAAAATTAAATGTGTAAAAATTTCATTTTAAAGATGAATTCGTTGGGGTAGAATTAAAACCAAATTGTGTTGATAAAAAAAAGTACTCCAACATCTGAATACGACAATTTTATAAAATATAAATACGTTCCAATTTCTTAATTGAGATTTCCGGTTCGTTGGAAATCATCTATGTACTTTATTTCACATTCATTATCTCAGCCATTGATGAGCCATTATGATACATCACAATTTTTTTTTAAAGTGGTCAATCGATGTAGATGAAAACATGCCAAGACTTGGAAACCTGAAATCTCTGATCATTTTATCAGAAATGAATATCCAAAAAGGCCGTTCTCCTCTCCTAATTTATATTCATTATGTTAAAAATGACAAACAATTAAGTGACACCAACTAAAACCACTTTTTGGTCAATTCAAATCTGTATTTCTTCAACCTCGCAGCTATAGCAAATAATAATAATTTTTGATTGCCGGTTTATGCTACTGTTAATATGTGACGTGGCTTCTTCTCGATCTAAATTACAGGAAAATTTTTTACCGCAAATTTTATGGAAATTTGATATAACTATTTCCGGGAGATTACTTCGTGACTTTACGAACCGGGTATTGACACCATTGATGAAATGTTATCTTTTCTGTTAAATCTTATCTCTTTAATTAACATCTTTTGATCTTTAAATTAACATCTAAATCCAATATTAAAGCTCGTCAAATCTCTCGCTAATTTCGATGATTTTTGATATACGAAAGAAAAGAATAATTATATAAAAAATTCCTTGTATTAAACTAAGAAATTGTTACACCCGTCTATAGATCTCCACACGATATACGAAAGCTGATTTTCTTTAACCGACCCTGTCAATTACACGCAAAGATATACTAATCAACGTTAGTTTTTATTTTATTTTTTCAGATAACCGATTCAGCGAATTGAATGATTCTGTAATGAGTCCGAGCTAGCGTTAACTCCCTGGCCACGTCATCGTTTTGATGTTAAACCGTCGTCGTCAGCGATTTGCTACTACGAATGATGCTGATTTCTGTCTTCCTGCCCTCCAGGACTATTACGTTCTATCGTGAAAGAAATTCTAATACGTGTCGTTGCTCACGTATTTATTAATACAATTATGGATTCGCTTATGAAACCGAAAACGAAACGTTACAAAGACCAACCCCTAGTCCCACCTGCCAGGAAGAGATTGTTCATTATTGAAATCGTTTACTCGGACTTATTTGGACGTTTTAAAATCGAACACGTATATATGTCTACATTATCGGCGTAGTTTTAAGTGTACACAATATTATGATACGTAGTGCAACAACGTGTAAAATAGCTTAGGCGCATGCCCGACTGACCCGGGAGCCTACGACGAGGCTAGCTCGTGGAATAATTGATCCAATCAGAAACCGCGGAGCTCCCGCCACGGCGTGACGTGTTGCGATAGCTTTTATGTAAGAGAAGTGAGCTAGTAGGTACGGTGACTGGGATTTTGGTGTTTATGGAGCGCTCGAATCCCGGGCAAACGGATAAACAATATAATTTTGATTATCGTATGCTGATTTGTATCAGGATGACACGCAGTACCAGGGCCGTATATTTATCGTTCCGTCCCTACTAGTCCGAGGTAAAGTATATAACAACAACAAGTGTATATGATATTTCTAGCCGGGGTTCAATTCTCCAGGTATAAATACCAGGTGCAACTGAATTCACCTTTAGAGGGTAGGGTTTCCTTTATTTAAAACACCGGCTAAGGAACAGCAGCTGCGTTATTTTATCCTGCAACTACAGCTCAGCGGCCTCAACGTACATTTATTGATTCGCAAAGTAAAGCCCGTACCGCGCGGTTAGGTACATACGTTTACCTATAAATGAAATTTTTTGAATGAAAATAACCGCGGTTTTATTTACCCGTTTTATCTCTTGTTGATTAATAAAATTCAGGTTCAGTATCGGTGGCCATATTTGAAAAACTTGAATTTTGTATTTATGATTAAACGACGCGATGTACGAACATCTTACATAAGTCAATCGTGTGTTTACATGTAACCAAGAAACAAGGAATACGTAGAGTTTGAAAAAAAAAAAAAAAAAATTTTTTTCTAATTCCTGAGAATAATACCATAATGTTTTTTTTCTTCTTTAATATACTAGTGATAATAAACAAAGCAATAAAAATATGTAAACGAATATAATAACATATGTATAAGAAATGACACGATTTGTTTGTATGAATTTTCTCAGAGTTCGAGAATTGAAGAGGATACTGGAGCACGAAGAAGAAAGCAGATAAAGAAGAAGAATAATAATAAGAAGAGGAGACGAAGGCGTAAGAGAAGGAACATAGGAGCAGGGGAGATTACGTCGACGCCGACGCCGCCGTTCAGATGACGCCGAGGTCTGATCCGTGGCGGCGTTCAAACTCTTGGAGTGGGGGCGTCGTCGGACGAGTCGCCGTCGAGCGCCGCGCGTCTTGCCCGCACCGTGGGGGCGCTGCCACTGACACCATCTGACACTTGCCAATACTCGCTCGCTCGCTTGCCAACCAGTGACAGCCCGGACGCCAGACAGACACTTGCCTCTACTGGGCTCGAGTCCGACCGCGTGGTTTGACATTAGCGTATTCAGCTGTCAAACTCTCTGGAGGATTACAAATTATATTCCAACTGTGAATTAGGTTTATTTAATAAAAAAAAAAGAAGTGAAGTGTTGATTTAAATAAAGAAGAAAATAGTGTTGTTCGTTAGTTCGATCATCAATTCCGGCGATTATAGGATTTCGCTGCTTCAGGATCAGAGTGAGAAGTGTGATAGAAAGAAGAAACAAAAAATCTGTAGGAATATTGGAATTTATTAATTGCTGACTAGCCCAGTCATTCAGAGACGAGAAAAGTACAAAATTCGGAAATAATTATCACACACACGCATGACAACGACAGTCCGAACATCATCTGTTCATTCTTTGCACATGTAAACATTCATCTTTGTTCATGTCTGTTGAATTAGAAGTAAAATATCGATAGAAGTATAATTGGATGAAAACAGTAAAAACAAGTGGCAACGAGCAATAATATCAATATTATCGATAGTTGTGATGAGACTCTGGACTTCTCACGGCTTTAACTCTGAAACCGTTCCTCCTACAGCATAATATCTAATAACCATTTTTGTAGAGAATTTTATATTCTTTACTTTTGTATATAACCTTTTTTACTGTAAAACCTACCGAAAACGAGAAATTTGCTAAAAACTGATTTTTTGTATCCGGTCATCACTAGTTGTAGAAAAACTCTATCTAGTGTATTTTACATTCAAATCAAGCGATTGAAACGGTTACCATTTTTCACCTAATTATTCTTGAATCGAAATCTCTGACGACTGGACTAGATATGCTATGTATAAAAATGTTGACCTAATTTTTATGTACGTCGAGTGATATATATATATATATATATATATATATATATATATATATATATATATATATATATATATATATATATATATATATATATACATACATCGTGAAAGTACATAAAAATTTTTGGTTAATCAATTCAAAGTTTGATGAATATTTTTTTTATTCAAATATATTCAAACTGATATTTTTATGGGTTTTTGTTTTTTTTTTTTTTTTATTTAGATATGTCTTTTTGTTTTTGTTTCAAGAAGACAAAGTGAATTCGTCAACATCTCTGAATGAAACAGTGCGACGAGTATAATCGAAGTAAAACCGAGAAAAAAAGAGAAGACCAATAAATAAAAAAAAAATTAAAAATGCGTAATTTTTTTTACGTTATTTTAATCCAATGAAAATGTACAGTGGATTCAACATTTCCAAATCTGCGTCCAGTGGGTTTTATCGTTCAGACTTCGTGCGGATTAACGGTGCTTAGAGTAGCGGTAAACAAGACTGCATCATATTATACTGCATATCCTGTCGACGAGACAGCGCAGTAGCGATAAAACAACATATTTCAATAATAAAACGATAGAGTATACTATTTAGGATAGTATAATACGAAAAAAAGAAGAATAAAGAAAACAAAAATGACGGAAATGGCACGAGAGGCTTTCGCCTCAAGGAACTACAACCTAGCAGCTGAGATTTACGAACGTTACTTAGACCAGCAAACACCAAATTATGAAATATGTTTCGGATACGGAGATTCTTTGTCCAGATGTGGCCGTGTACGTGAGGCAATTGACGTATACTCACAATGTTTCAAACTGGGTTCAGTACCGCTTGAAAGTTTGAAACATCTAGCAACCGCATTACTTGATGAGATTAGGGGTGCAGCTGGCCCCCGAAGAAGAAGCGAAGCTTCCTTTGCCTGCCCTTTGTGTGAGGGCACGCTATTTCAACCAGTGACAGCGGCCTGTGGACACACTTATTGCAGGACCTGCTTCGAGCCTACAAAGAGCTGTAAAGTATGTGGACAGAAACTTGGCGTCCTCGGGGAAACTAATGTCCTGGTTCAAAGACTGGTGGAAAAATGGTGGCCAAGTGAGGCCGAGGCCAGTAGAGCTCGACATGAGGGTGACAGACTGATAAAAGAAGGGCACGTCACCCAGGCCTTGGAACGCTACAATTTGGCTGTTCAACTCGGTGAGTTCCCTTTGCCCTGTAAAAATGAATATAATGATTTATTGAGTTTAACTCCAACATTTGATGGGACTAATACCGGGAAACCCCTTGTTCCATAAATTCTCTCTCATATTTTATGTTTAACAGTGAATTCTGTGTTTTGTAAAAAAATTTTATGATCTATAATTATGCTCTTGACAAATTCTGATAAGAATGTATATTTTGTTATATTTAAGGCTTTTGTTCCTCGTCAAGTTTCACGGATAAGTCACGTAAGCTCTGCTTGGCACCGAATGCCGGTGATAGTTGCGGGTATGTGACGTAACATTGAACCAAGAATAATCGAATCATGTAAACGGTGATCCGATATAGCAGTTCTTTGTGCTCTGAAATGCGTAATGATGCGATTTTACCACCCACTTTCATTAGAAAATTTCTATATTTTTTTTTTGTTCCATTTAATTGTTGCCGAAACAATTTCGCGATATTTATGACGATACTTATGTCTAATGAGAAGCATGCAACCGGTGCATCTGTTACGCGATATAAATCAAAAGAAACAACAAAAAAAAAGAGAGTTGTAATTCCTCGAGTGCTTTTACTGTTGCTATTGCTGTTGCTGCTGAACGGACAGCAACCGAGACACCGAGCTTAATCACCCAGCCGTGGGACTCTGGTTGATGACCCGACTGCAACACTCCGCAGGCTCCTTTGTCTGGATTCCCAGACATTGAAATAGCGGACATTCAGGCCGAGTTTCCGATAAATGTTTACTGGTGCAAACTGGATATGTATTGTATGTACATACATATTTGTATACATGTTAAATCTCGTTTTGGAAAAATAATTTAGTGAAAATCTTTTTTCACTGCATAATAGTCGATGGTCTAAATATTGCTTTTCGACACGGGCCACCCGGCTTTTCATCAAACTAAATAAAGAAATGATATACAGATATGCGTATACCTATACGTATACAGGGATGAAAGAAAATGACTAATCTTGTATAAAAAGAGT
This sequence comes from Macrophya annulata, assembly GCA_963924015.1. Lineage (NCBI taxonomy): Eukaryota > Metazoa > Arthropoda > Insecta > Hymenoptera > Tenthredinidae > Macrophya > Macrophya annulata. The sequence goes on along the minus strand of OZ001257.1, from coordinate 11,339,544 downwards.
TTTCTTTCTTTTTTTTTTTTTTTTGTCCATCCAAGAATTCGATATATTTTCATCTTACGAAGCACACTGTATCTATTGTCTAGCTGTCTTTCAATATCTGCTATATCACGTATGTCTGACAATCGATTGGTATTCAATGTGTAACTATACTATATACCTTTGTAAAAATAGTCTGTAAAGAATGAAAATTGAATTTTATTTTATTTAAAAAAACTAGGCAAATCCTGACGACATTAGGTATATCTATATCGGTATAATTGTATAACGATTGAAATAAATCCCAATTATGAAACGAACGATCGATTAATTTTATTGTAAGAAATGACGTAGGTTCGTCTTTCTATGTGACTAATATTTGAGTTTTCTTCTATAACATGACTGTCGTTAAAATTTAAACTAAATGATAAACAGTGACCTAGAAACTAATAAAAAGTACGTGAAACTAAACAATATCTGGCTGGTTGAAAACAATAGCTTTTTACTCATACCAGTCTCGCGAAATGAGTCGTTGATATCCTGTAGTCTAACTTTAGGTCAATATCAATATTCATAGAGTCTTTCCGGAGCGGAAATATCTGGCCAAAAATTAGGTCGCCTTTAGACTATGGATTTACGTAACAAACAAAAAGAGATAGAGAGAAAGAAAGATCTGAAATGGAAGAAAATCTGTTCACTCGTATCAGCATAGATGCATATATGTATACCTACATACATGACTCGGAGAATCTGACTAATGCCTATTGGCTGCTATATTTATTTCCTCGTAAATCTTTTGTAGTACCTACTACGATGCGACCATTTTTTCGTTGGCTTCCCATTACGTAAAAAACGTATATTATATATGTATATATATCGGCGTAACGTGGCCTCGCTGCCTGTTGCTCGGAAGCCTACGTCGTCGTATTCCTATAGTTATGTTACTTGAATATATTCTGGAAATTATATAAATAATATAGGGGGGTAATCATAAAACACAGTTGCTAATATAACAGTTACGACTGTCACTAAACCACGGCGAATCATTAACTCTTACCTATCGTATAGGATACACGATGTGAAGAAAGCTAGAGCCGAGTTAACCTGGCGAATGTAGATCTCCGTCAACGATCAGTCGACCTTTTTTTTAAAGATGGTGTGAAAACTGGGTACTTCAAATGATGACAAGTCACCTGTCAGTGAATTTTAGTTTTTTTTTAATTACTCAGGCGCTTTATACTTTTGTGACCGTTTCATCTTGAAAGAAGTACTTGATTTATGGATACATTTTTACCTATATATCTATGTATAGTATGTATTTTGGTATCAATTGTAAGCACCAAACCAATGTTCGAGCCAACAAAAGACAAAGCCGGCTAGGGCTGGAGCTCCAATAACATAAGTTCATGGCCAGACTGAGCGCCATATCTGGCCCACTCCTCTTATATAAACGCAACTTCAAGCTTCATCCTGGTAACAGACGGACAAAGTTAGGTACAAACGACTACTTGAAAAAGGGACAATAAATTTAACCATGGCCTGCTTTAGAATATGAAAATAAATTTATACATAACAATGTTTAGTAAAGATATATGTAAATAAAAATTTCAAAAATACTCCTGGTTCTTATGCTTTCATATCCGTAAACAGTTAACCACAGCTATTGGTCGCTAAAGTAGCCAGCAGGAGACCACTTCGGATAAAAATACGATAAGATATTACAGAACATTATCGAACGCGAACCAAAAACATGATAAAAAATATTAGATATATATGTTTTTGGTTCGTATCCTATAATATCATGATTGTTCATTGACCAGGGGTACCATTGGAAGTGCATTACTGTGTGTAGTATAGCACTGAATACCGTGGGATATGGGTTTCTATTCGAAAGAAGGTTATACGGACCATAGCACACCGGCACAAGCACAATATGACCAAACTTGTGTTGTCGTTCGTAATGTACAGTGGAAGAACCTGCACATAGAAAGAAATGGTTTCCACACACTACTGATGATGATATATATTTTATATTGGACAATGGAAAGAGCACAGCTAGTAGTAGCGTGCATTGATTTAGCTACGTCGAGGACTACGTGGAGATAAGATAGCTGTGGGACAAAGCCACGTTGTAGCAGCTGTCATGATGACATTTACAGCGCGCACGTTGCTCAACTTCGAATAGGCATCATACCAGTTCGCATCATGCATGCGTGTCGTCGCACGAGACAAGAAAGCGATTTGAATATGTACATTACATATATACGGGAGTGTACGGTATGAAATGGAGGAAAGTGGCCAATTTGTGGATTTTTTTATCTTACGTATTTTTGAATTTTATGCACGAGTCTACGCGGTCAATTGATTCGGGCTTTCAGGCAAATAGAAGTAAAAGGAAACAACGAAAAAAATGCCGAACAGCTGATGAAAAAATTGTGCAGACCAAAGACAAGTCGTGCCAGGTGGCTGGGGACCGTTTGAACGACCAGTTGCTTCGACGACGTGTCTCACCGTCACCAATGTGTCCTATTTGCTGAGCAGCTTACTTCCTACAACAGATTCGCGATAAGTATATAACAACTAGTTTAAAATCTATTTTAGCAACCGCTTAGACTCTCGGAATTGCAGTCAAGACGTCGCCTTTCATTTTTGGACTAAGAAGTAGACAGCGCGGCTGACAACAACCGGGTTTCCTGGTCCCGTTAAACATCATCTTATACCGTTTACGAGATCGATCACGTAAAATGATTATAACACGGCGTTAATGCGATGCACCTGCGTTTTTCGTGTTCATTTTATTCAAACTGACGTGAAACTTTCAAATTACGCGATTCAGTTACGATGTATACATAACCGAGCGATTTGGAATTCTCTTGCAGTGATTGCTGAGAGTAAGTTTCAGTACTTATCGTAAGAAAATCAGTTTGAAACGTGTAAATTACGTAATTAAAAGTATAACTTGCTAGCTAGGAATCGAACCGATTCACCTGACGTAGTGGAGAAAATTAGCATTTGATTTAGGCGACACCTACCACTGCAACACGTTCTAGTTCTCATGTTCCCCCAAGTGATCTTATATCCATTTCGAAACGTAGGATAGATACCATCTAAGAACTAGTTTTACAAGAATTTCTATAAACAGCTGGATCTTTAATTGAATCATTCAAAGTTAACCGATCGATCGTCGATCCGTAAAGGCCGATTAAAAGCGGATCGATAGATCCTCGCCTTACTGTTATTTCACAGTAATAAATCATTTCCAAGAAGTGGTAACGTCAACGTGTTCAAGCTACTGAAATCCGGAACCTTAAACGGCATGTATATCGTCCATGATTCAGGCAGCCTAATCGGTTACAAGTTCAACTTGTTCGACCTTGAAAAATCCCTTGTCTAGTCGCTCGCTCTTCCGCGTCTAATATCCTTAACTTCAAAGCCAGACAGGTGTACTATATCCTGTGAGGTGCTTGGTCAAAACATTTCGACCCCCCTGCGAATCTGACCTTGATCTCTTTCGCGAGGCGTGATGCTGCAAAGTGGAATCATTTGGAGGTTGTTATATTGAAGGACATTGAGAACTGTAACACTGTAATATGTATATATTATTTTTATTGTTATATATAAACCTGAAGTGAATTATTTGACCTCTCGTTAATTTTCTTCTAGAAAATTGTTATACAAACTTCTATTGGCAATTCGAGCAACGGCGAGCTATTCAGACACATCTGTTTCGCAGCCTTACCCCGATAGTAAAAAGTGGAGTCAAATATATAGTGCAACAAAGTAAAATGGATGTGAACACATATGTGTGCATCGAGAATGAAAAACAAAAAAACTAAAAATAACTCTGCAACGATATGAATACTGCTGACTTAAAATCGAATGATACATTCAGTATACATGAAAATTTGTAAAGAAATGTGAAATTGAATGTGGGATTGTTTTTTTCCGGACAATTCGTAACCCTCTTGAGTACCGTTTTGGAGTGCTACCAACAACGAGCCATCTGGCAAAATTCGTTGATCACGTATTAAAAACGATCATTGAATCACCTTATGTACCATAATACTTACGTTGTAGTACGTAGAAAATGATTAATGACATAGGTGTTTTCTATGTGACTAATCTGCGAATCATAAGCCTCTCAATTACTCCGAAACATCAGCTCATACTCATACCTGATGATCTTGTCAGAATCTCGGATGTTCAAAGACGCAGCATATGTTTCAAGTAAACACGAATAAGTCCTGCATCACGTAAAAACTCTTGAGGCTCTGTGTCGCGCCACTGAAGAGTCGAAAATAGAATGTCGCACGAGCCACAAGACGGTATCCAGATTGTCTGATTATACTACACTGTGTACAGGGCACTGGCGTTCCACCACCTCGAGTATGAGACCTTCCTTCTTCTTCAGCCTTCTTTCCATACGTGAAAGCTACGGTCTTAACGGCTTCGTCTTGTCTATGAATATCCCCCTAAGCGGTTACACTTCCAAGTATTCTAGAATTATAGCCTCGCGTCAGGTGTCTATAATTAACTCTTATCCGAGGGGATAAACTCGTCGGTGTAGAGACGTGGAGGACGGGGAGTGCATACGTGCCACGTGAAGCGTGTACTAGACTCTAAACTGTAGAGCGTTGACAGGACTCGGGGAGAGATAGTAGACGGATCAGCAATGGGTCTACACAGGTGATAGATAAAGAGGGACATAGTTTGATTCAATCGTTAGTTATTCCAGATAAACATGAAACCCCGAAAAGCTCATTCTACCACAGAGTACAAAATCAGAATCAGTTCCAACCCTACTGGAGACGTTGTCAAACCCAAGCAGCATCAACCAAACGAAGAAAGAGTGTTTGGAAAGATTTATGCTGATGCTGAAAACCACAAAATCAGCAACAAGCTTGTCGTCCTCAATTTATTTGGAGTATAAACCAATGAATATATAGTGAGCTATCCAGCTACTAATGTGCTGTCTGAAGAACAAGCAGTACCACAGATTTGAAAGAATATTGCAACATCAGAAGGCACAATGATCTTTCGCCATCAAAAATGAACATTATAACTAATGTCATGGATTGGTAGATGTTGATCGCTCTCCTGAATCCATAGTATCGTTTCTAATAAGGATGCACCTGTTGGCTTGTGATCAATTATTAGACGCAAGAATTGATCCGAATTGTGATTGCACTTTGCAGATTAGTGCAACCTGCTGTTACGAGGCGTAATTGAGTAATGCGCTGCACTGAAGTGTTTTCAATTTGTTAAAAGGATCCGAAATATAGAGAAAGAGCGTAGTAAAAAGTAAAACCATCTCGGTCAAAGGTGACGCATCATCTCTACGACTTTTACGTAACGTTGTTGAACAGCCCGTCGCGGTTGTCTCAATTATATACAACATATAGACCGTGGTGTTGTGCGCGCCTTATCGAGCACGATAAGCCAAACCAGCCAATAAACACGGCGAAATACAATCCGGGCTTGATTCTGAATTTATAAACTTCGAGAAGTGTCGATTGATAGCAAATAGGGAAAGTCCAAATTCCAACCGGAAATGAAGCCGAGCTTTAAAGCAGTTGGGTCGAAAATAGACCTGTCGTTAACACTTATGCCGCGGGATAGGGCTGGAATAGGTTGCTTCCGTTCAGACCTTTTGGGCTGACTGAAGGTATGTAAAGATCTAACTAAATGAACAACTGATCAGCATGGATAAAGGAAAAGAATACAAAAAGCAATGCTCTTGATTAATTCAAAATATAAAATCAACTCCAATTAAGGACCTACAGGATTAGCGTTGTGCGTATATACCAATGCGTGGATGGCGGCTGTTCCGCGTCTGTTCCGCAGTTGTCAACGGGCCAAGGCCGAGGTTGCTGGGTATTTGCCTTGTCGTAAGATTGTGATTATTATTTTACCTCTTATGATTATCCGACGATCGTAAGACAGTGAGATTATAGGATGTGTGTTAAATTGGGCTGCTTAAGAATCTAGCAGTAGTTATACATATGCACCAATCACAAGCGATATTTTTGGTCATTATAAAAGGAACAATTTGAATATTGAGGTCATTGACAACCCAGAAAGCTCATTTAATTGGCCTCAGCTCCTACGCGTGGCAAACTATTTTCGCGCAAGATAAGAGACCCCGTTGTTTGCCACTTTGGATACAATCGACTCTTGTCTGACAACTCCCATGCTGGAGACTGCCTGGCCTTAATTGGCTCGTAGATTTGCTCCGATTCGGTCTCTCCGTCCTTGTCAAATCGCGAATGAAAAAGCCCGCATCGAATAACGACGGGAATTACTTGAAAATTAATTATTATAATAGCGGATGAAGTGATGATAGTGACTTTTCTCCAACCGCGATCTATGGCTAGATGAATACGGACCGTTAACCGTTTATTAGCGTCGCTAAATCAGATGATCAAGTTGACTTAATTCGGTAAAGGGTTTTTTTTTTTTTTCTTCATTTGTTGTGATATTTGAACTGGTTAGGCCGTAGATCAGGCAAAAGGTTTGGCGGGTGAGGAGGCGTGACCCAATTTTGTTATATTACAAATCCGCGACTAACTTGAGGTTATGTAATTACGAACGAAATTAATCTGCCGTGTGCTTACAAACTGTGTCAAGGCAATAGCCGTACACTTTCCTCTTTTGTAAACCGCGCGCTCGGTTATCTGCAAATCCAAACATCATTTTCGACTAGTTTCTATATGTATTATGATTATATGTATTACATATATATATAAATACGTATACCAAAGTACAATTCTCACATCGATTCAAAACGAAGGTTGAAAATAAAATTTCTTCATTTATCTATATACCAACTGTGATACTAACACGTATATGTGTATAGGATTGGAAACCCACACCATATGTTACGTAATGTGTAATTGATATTATTAAAAAATTATGCAACATATTAACTGGTCTTAAAAAACGTAGGCAATTGTTTAAACCTTATTTATTTCTAATTAGATTATAATATTTTTAATTCTAAAAGTCGGAAAGTCGTTTGACTGGATCAGAGTAACAGCAGCAGTAGCAGTAGCAACAGCAATAGCGAGGCTTTGGATTACGTCGAGACACACGCTGTATCAGGAGTAGTGAGTAAGACTTATGTAATTGGTTGGGTAGCCTGCTTCAAGAGGCCACAGAGTGGGCGTCTAACCCGCCGTGGGACCAATTTAAGTCTGGATTAAACTCTGATATTTCCGTGTCTAAACTTTTTTCCGCGACTTATGTCCGGCGCCAAATTAAATTGGCTATTCAAACAGGGTGATCTGGTTACAGTGCTAAAGCCGAAAGAGAATTTAATCCGACTTTTTTGAATTTAAAAAACAAAACAAAAATCGAAAATAAAGAAGAAAATGAGTAAACTGTTCGTTTCTAAATCAATCAAAACAACCTGCAACGAATAATTCATATTTTGTAATTAATTAAGAGAAAGCCGTAGAGAGGTCAATGCCGTGAAGAATTTTCATACTCATAATCATCCGTCCTCGCACTTATATCAACGCGTCCGAGTCATAAAGCATTATTAATCATCATCACCTACCACATCATTATATAAATATGCATGTTGATGTGTCATTGCTGTCGGACAATGAGATAAAATGCTTATCTTAAACGCGTCGATATATGTGTATACCTATATAATACATTTTAATCAAACATTAAGATAATGCGTTGTTTGTTGGCGAAAGAAATAAAAAATGTATAAATAAAAGTCAGAATAAGAATTTAGAAACAAGAAACAAAAAATACAAAAAAAAATTAAATAAAAATTAACAACTTTTATACTCTCCGACGAAAATCATTACGAGAAACAATAAATCCCAAAAACAAAGAGGCAACTTTAAGTTTTATTAATTTTGATTATTATTTATTTATGTATTTATTTATTTATTTTTTCATAAATTAATTCTTCTCCATCCCGTTGGTTCACAATGAGTCATTCGACATCTGCATTGAGTAAACGCGACGCGTTATCTACATAAGCCTTACCATCACAGCAGGGGAGATCGATGTAAAAATGGCGGTGCAGCAGGCACATCATATACGTATGTATGTACAATGGGTTCCTTTCCTCGCGCGTCGATCGCGGGCATTACGTGTTACATATTATTCGTATATCGCTTTGGTATATCGTAAACACATATATACTATGAACACAGAAGAAATATACACATACACGTTTTTATACATGTATGTATATGTACATACATACATACTTGGATAAGTTTACCTACATTGTAGGTCACGTACACGGTTATTTGTGGGTTCCCAGTTTGACTATACGTATAAAATGTATCTACATATTAACCGAACGATATACCCACACAATAATATTCTCTCGTCAATGAGTAGTAAAAAAAAATATATATAAATAATAATAATAATAATATTTATACGTACTAACGAATCGAGTTCAATTGATGACCAGTTATATAAAGCTCTACGATAAGTAAGTGAAATCGTGAGAATTTATTCTAATATAGATAAGATAAGATGTCACGTGCTCGAGTTCTGTCAAACTCTGTTATGTAAACTTTAAATTACTAGTTTGGCGCAATGCCGCTGCGCAGCGTCTGTCTACTTGTATTCGGCGGGAGGTTTGTTAACTGGCTAACCGCCACCTGTCGTTATTTAACGATACTATTCGTGTGTCAATTTATTTTCGTCACTCCGACTCACTTCACTAGACTATATCGTGTACACAACTCGATACAGATGTTGTTATTATTATCATCATCATTATTATTAATATCATTATTATTATTATTATTATTATTATTATTATTAGTATTCTTATTATTATAATCTGCATCTCGGTATGTTGACTCATGAATAAATATCAATTGCCCATCTCTGAAGTCCAAATTATCGACATTTCTCATGCTAGACAAAATGATTACCATATTATAGAATTTCTTAAATTCTATACGGTTCAAGTTGGGGTTAGGTTAGGATCATAGACAGATAATCGGGGCAATACCAATACCCAATACTATACCATCTTCCGTGGCCTAGATTCGGCCACGGAATCTTCGAGGAATGTTCGGATCATCAAGTTCAAAAGAATCGACGCTCGACTGGGACCGGTCACTGTAGTGAATGTGGTCAATGGAACAGGATTTCCCCGTAGGCACGAGCGTATAAATAGTATAGGCCCACTACCCACTTCCCACTCTAGAAGAATATTTTTACATTTTCTTTTTCAACCAGTTTTGGCCGAAGAGAGGCACGCGTTAAAAATCCTTAAAAAAAGAAAAAAACAATAAAAATACGTTCAAAATTAGAAACAAAAATGTTAGTTTTGGATTGTAAATACTATACCCAGAGAATAAACTGTCATATTTTTTTTAACAGAGAAAGTCAAGATCTTAATCATCTCAAAACATTCTCAGATGAACATGAATTTTTTATCCAACGATAAATCTTGATAACCGATCAACAGACTTGGGTGATTTTGATCTCAAACGATAGGATTTTCTCCAATTTAAATCTACTTATTTAATTTTTGATTTGGACAAAGTAAATAAACAAACAAAAAATGATTCTATTTTTATTTTTATCAAATCTCTTTATTAGTAGAATTTTACAAATTT